>CAUJNA010003477.1:371749-544249 GCA_963377175.1 Effrenium voratum
GGGGGCCGTTGATGAGGTTGTCTTGGGGATCCGCTTTTCGAGCTGGAATCCGGCATTCCAGCTCGATAGCGGATCCCCGGCCAATCTCTGAAAAGGGGGTGCCGTGGATGAGGTTGTCTTAGAAAGGAGCCTTAGAAGGAGCCTTAGAAAGGAGCCTTAGAAAGGAGCCTTAGAAAGGAGCCTTAGAAAGGAGCCTTAGAAAGGAGCCTTAGAAAGGAGCCTTAGAAAGGAGCCTTAGAAAGGAGCCTTAGAAAGGAGCCTTAGAAAGGAGCCTTAGAAAGGAGCCTTAGAAAGGAGCCTTAGAAAGGAGCCTTAGAAAGGAGCCTTAGAAAGGAGCCTTAGAAAGGAGCCTTAGAAAGGAGCCTTAGAAAGGAGCCTTAGAAAGGAGCCTTAGAAAGGAGCCTTAGAAAGGAGCCTTAGAAAGGAGCCTTAGAAAGGAGCCTTAGAAAGGAGCCTTAGAAAGGAGCCTTAGAAAGGAGCCTTAGAAAGGAGCCTTAGAAAGGAGCCTTAGAAAGGAGCCTTAGAAAGGAGCCTTAGAAAGGAGCCTTAGAAAGGAGCTTCCTACCCCTATACTTTTCTACCCCTATACTTTTCCGCGTGTAGTGGCTTCATTTCCGTAAGTAGTGACATTTTCATTTCCGTAAGCAGTGACATTTGCATTTCCGTAAGCAGTGACACCTTATCCGCTCAGAGTGATCATGATTCCGCAAGATGTGACAAGTCTTACCACTTTTGGGGTGGGTTTAAATGGAAGCCAAAAGGAAACCACCCACTCCGGTGTCGAGTCCTCTTTTGAGACAAATCCAAATGGGAACTCCCCCCAAAAAAAAAACAAAGAGGGAACTGGCCACGCTGGGTCCCAATTCCGTAGAGCAAACAATTCACAAACCGAAGAACGAGCAACAGGTCGAGCACCTTTCGCAGGCTTGATGGAGAAGCTCTAGGGGTTGATTCCCCATTCTTTTCAGCCATCATTCTTTTCAAAACCAGCCATTTCCCCAGGGTTTTTGGTGGCTTTCCAGAAAGAAGGATCCCTGGAAAGAATGGAAATGGAAGCTACCTCTAAAAAAAGCCGTCTGTTTCCAAAAAGAAAAACACCAACCAGGCATGACCTCGCTTCGGCTCGCTTCGGACCTCGGCCAGCCGGAACTCGGGACTCGGGGACTCGGAAGAAGACTCGGAAGAAGACAAGAACACGGCGGCGCAGGATCTATGGCCGTGGTCCAAACCGTTTTGGGGATCCCATTCTGGTAGGTGAAGTCACCGGCCATTGTCTATAGTGGGCACCACAAGTTTTTTGGGCTTTTTTGTGGTGGGGATTGGGATGTTGACTGGGGGTCACCGGGCTTTTGACCCATGGCCAATCAGAAAAACAAATATCTAGAGTCTAAACTCCAACATTCCGAAAACCCAAGACTCGAAAACGAAATTAACAAGCAGCGGTATGGTTGGGAAAGAAAGAGCCAAGTTCAACCTAACCAACCCATTCTCCGAAAGCCCTCCATTTGCTTCAGTCCCCTGCAAAACAAAAAACACAACATGATGATGGATTCCTTTTAAAACCAACAGACGAAAAAAGAAGAAAAACAACAGCTTCCCTCTAGGTGGTTTGGAGCCTGGTGGTTTGGTGGTTAACCGGCAGTGTCCCATTTACCCTCTACGAGAGAAGCAGGGGCTCAAGTCCAAAATCCAAGCCGCCGGGCTCCGAACCACGAAGGGGCTACCTCACCTTGCTCCAAAATCCCAACCACCGGGCCCCAACACAAGTAGGGCTTACCTGAGCATATTCCTCAGCAAACGGAAGGAGCAAAAACGCAAAACAAGAAAAAGAACAGGTGATCATGAATTCCACTTTCAATCCAAGAGGCCTAAAAAACTTAATAAGCATCTTCCTCAGCACACGAGGTCTCAGCAAAAAAGAGAAACAAAAAAAACCTCAGCGCAGGCGCCACCAGCCACTGGGCGGCCCCCAACTTCTGCATGGCCCCCGCGTCTCCGTCCCAAAAGGTGCGGAGCCCGATCCTCGCGTGGCAACCGATCGAGCGGACCTCCAGACATCCGAACCCCCCGAAAGCAGCGCGGGGCGCTCGGTGGTCCCCCCATCTGTTTCAAAAGAAATCGAAGGACACTGAGCCTGAAAAAGGGGGGGGGTCCAAAAAAAAACCGGGCTTGTGTCCAAGTGGTTTTCCGCTTGAAAGCAGCCAAAAAGGGGGAAAGCCTCGCAAAGGCACACCCAAAATTGACTGGGCGACCTAGGGAAGCTTTCTGGGGGGTGGCACCCTGGGCTTTGTTCAAAGTCACAAACAAAGCCTGGCTGGCCATGCTTTTCATACGGAAACCCCCAAACAGGGTACCAAAAAGCACACACACACACACCAAAGCATTTTTCGGCGCAAACCGCTAAAGGCCTTTGCTCTTGCCTGGAAAACGGGACCCTTTTGTGTTTCTGCACACCTCAGTTGATCCAACCTTGCGCCAGCTTTAACTCGGTGGCTTGGCCTTTTGCCTTTTTGCTCTCTGCAAATTCACAGGACGGCCTATCTCCCTAACTCCGCGTATGACAAGTGACATCCTCGTTTGCAGGAAAACTACCAAACGGATCCATGCAAATGCCTTTGCCCCCTAACGGCCCTATGCATCTCAGAAGCCACGTGCCGGTCTTTCTTTCTGGGAGATCCTCCGAAGCTGGCTCGCTTTATAGCTCACGGCGCCAAAGTGACAGCTTTTGCATAGCCGTGGATCCAAGTATCATTCAAAGTGTTTCTTCCAAAGCCACCTCCATTTGCTCAACTCCCCTGGGAAAAATAAGAAACAAATCCAGTAGTGATAGATTCCCTTTAAAACCAACAGGGGAAAATAAACAATAGTCTTAACCAAATTGAAAGCCACTGGACGCACAGACTCCCCTTGCTTTTTGCCCGGCGTCGCGCTGTTGTTGCTGGGCTTTGTCAGGGCCTGCACTGGGCACTGGCCCACTTCGCCCACCACCTCAGCGGGAGAAAAACTGGGCGGCTCGTCTTTTTTGGCGAAGGGTGCATCTTGGGCTTTTTTTCCCCCCCCCTTTTTCTGGAACAAAGGAGAACAAGTGCCATTTTAGCGTTCGGGCAAGCCAAAAAATGAGTCCGCGGTCGAAAAGGCAAACCATGCTGGTTGGTTTGCCAACCCCAAAGCATCCCCACTCGCAGCGGTTTTAAGCATCAGCCGCTTTCAGGAAAACGTCGAAGGATTTCCGTCGACCCTGGGCCCTTTGGAAAATCCCAGCGTCGCCTGTGCGAAAGTTGGCTCCGACTTCGCCCCCAAATCCACAGATCTGCTTCCGCCTCCCTAGTACGGGTTTGGTTGGCGGTGGGGGTTCCCATTTACCCAAATCCAAGCACCAGAGGTTCAAATCCAAATTCAAAATCCAAAATCCAAAATCCAAATCAAAAATCATGTTTCCATTTATCCAAATCCAATTTTCACCGCCGATCCAACCACCAATCAAGGCCTGGCCCATTCTCACATGACCCGCCTTCTCCTCAACGGCATCCTGAGCCTGCGCGAAATGGAGGGGCCGATTCGCGCGCATGAGTCATCTGAGTCACAATCAAAACCTGGTACAAAAATGGTGAACCCAGAACCATGTAAAGAATTAGAAAGGCGGCTGAAACTGTTTCCGGCTGGGACTGCCCCTTCCTAGCCTTCATCTGCCCGTGGCTCATCCGGTGCCATGGCTGGACATGGGCCCAACGTCGCCCAGATCCGTTGTACACAAAAAAGTCAGGTGCCCAGATGCCATTTCAGCTCCGTCTACCCGAAAATATTCAAGTGGAGGACACAGTTGCCACCAACCCTAACTCTCAAGGCCCCTACAATGCGCTGCGGCCGGGCCAACCAATGAAGAACCCGGACCCAAGAACCCTCAAAAACAGCCCATGTTGAGGGCCTAAAAAAAACCCTCGGGGGCCTTGGGGAATGCTGCTGTCAACAGTTCAAAGAAAGAAACCCTCGAAAAGCGAGAAGACTCGCTTCGCTTCGGGGCGAAGCCCCACGTGCTTCGCAAAACGTCTCACCTTCTTGGTTCTGCTGTTTGGGGGGGGTCACTTTGAAGGAGACGGGAAACTAGTGCCCACTTTGAGAAACTCCCCCAGTTGCCATAACAATGCTCTTCCTGCACCGAAAAGGGCTTGTCTGGAAGCACTGTACTTTTCGGTTCTCTACATAGATGCCTTTCAGATGCCTTTTGGCACATGATTTGTCTCTCTTGGCGTTTAGGAACCCGTTTTCTTCGGGCCCATGGAAAACCACCCTTTGCTGGTATTTGCAGGGGAATCCTCCTTCCCGGATTTCCCAACAGTGGCGCGAAATATGGAATTTGCAACCATCCACGCATTTCCCCCCCCCAAAAAAAAAAAATAAAAATAAAAAAATTAAAAAAAATAACGCGCAAGCATCGGGACACAAAACAAAAAACGTGAATCCTTCGGAAGGCGTAGGCATGCCGTTTGAGGCGCATGCCGCCTTCTTGGTGTTGGTGTAGCAGCCCGCCGGCTGCAGTGCCATGGACCTGGACCGGTCCTGGCGACGAGGATCGAGTTCCGGGGCCGCTGCAGGGGGCAGTTTTGTCCACCAGGCCCTCCAGACTTGAGAGGTTTGAACAAGGGTACCAACCTTTTTTCCGGCCGTTTCACCAGTACAAGAACCAGGGCTTCAAATCCACATCCAAAGAACCAATCCAAACCACCAGTACAAGAACAAGGGGCAGTTTTTGTCCAAGTGGAGGGTGGAGAAATCCAGACATCGCTCCGCCGACATGAAACAAAGCCAGGGTTGAAACCGTTGAGCGTGTTTTGGTACTGGGGAAATCGATTTGTTTTTGTTTCTGGGGGGTGCTGAGGTGGTGCGAGACGGATTTCGTCAGTATTTCGAGTATTTCGAGTATTTCCCCAGGTCCGGAGGTCTCATAAAACCTTCGGCACAACGCCCAAGGGAGACCTCAAGGTGTTCGATTGCCCCAACCCAGCGCCAGACAAGGCTGGGAGGCACCCCCCCCCAAAAACAAAAAAAGAAAGAAAGAAAAAGCACTTGCTGGTGCTTCCAGGAGAGAATCAAGACTAGGTCCTCCAGTAGAGAGGTTAGAATAATGGGTACCAACTTCTTTCGGTTTTGTCTTGTTTTTGGTAGGGGACCCCCCCCCAAAGAAAAAAGAAGGTAAAAGGGCACCACTGGGGGACCTAGAAGAGGGGTCCACAGGACTTCCTGAAAGATTTGCATGCTTCAGCTTGGCATTCCCCCGCCTATGGACGAGTTTCGGCTACGGCCAAAACCACCAACCTGAATCACCAAAGGGCGGCAAAGCCCAGGTGTGGACAACCGCATCACAAGGCAATTTCCCGCATTGCATGCTGAGAACAAGCAAGATTTACATGCTTGTGACTTTTTGATCAGGGTCCCTTGGTGGGCATCATTTGCCCGGGGAGTTCTGCAACCACCAAGCCCATCGAACCAGTCAAAAGAGATTGCCCCAAACGAGAACCCGCTTGGGTGTCTTCTCTTTAAGGGGACATGTGTTGCTTGGTTTATTTTTTGGGGGAAAGCCACAGGGAAAGTCTGGCAACCTGCCCAGGAACTCAAAGGCTAGGTCCCCCAGCTAGGTGCCCTTTTAGTCTTGTTTGGGGGAGGGTTCCCCTACTAAAATAGACAACAGAAAAGGGGTACCCTTATTCAAAAAAAAAATGTAAAAGGGCACCACTGGGGGAGCCAACTATTTTTTGGGGGGGTCCCCTAAAGAACACGCCCAACTGGAAAAGCTGCAGCCAGAAACGCCGAGCGCTGAAACGAAACCGACGGCTTCCAGGAAGCCACGGGGAGCTCGGGTGGTATCCAACAAGAGTTCCAAGCATCGCCGCTGGTCTGGGGGAGAACAAAACGGGGGGGAAACACGGGGAAAAAATGATAAAAGGAGAGAAAAAAGGAGAAAGAAGAAGACGGAGAATATAACAAGAAAAAGAGAAGGAAAAAAAAGAGGGAGAAAAAAAGAAAAGAAGAAAAACAACGCCGTTGCCGAAACCCGAACCTGAACCCCTGCGAAATGGGACCCTCCGAACCCGAACCCTCCGAACCCCCCGAAGCGCCCCCCGAAGCCCCCCCCCCCACCACCCCGAGACGGCGCTCGACGGCGAGTCCGCGCCGTGGAAGGCTCCGAGCCAGAGATGAAGGTGTCGTCCACCAGCTCGGAGATCCGTTGGCCCTCAGCCTGGAAGGAACGCACGTTGGGTGGGGGGGGGGTGATGGGTTTTAGGGGGGGGGGGGGGAATGGGTTTGGGGGGGGAAATGAGTTTGGGGGGGTTTGGAGGGTTTGGGGGGTTTGGGGGGTTTGGGGGGTTTGGGGAGTTTGGGGGGTTTGGGGAGTTTGGAGTTTGGGGGGTTTGGGGGACGTTCAGTTTGGACATCTTGAGCGAGCTTTTCCCGCCCCATCATCCTATCGGGCCTCGTAGACCACTTCGTTCCTCGGACCGATCTTGGTGCCCATGCACTCCAAGCGGAAGAAGGCCTTCTGGATGAAGTTGGCTTCCTCCCCGAGGACTTTTGGGCAAAGAGACCGGGGGGATTGGATCACGTTCAGGAAACCAACAATTTGTTGACCTCACACTAAGCAACCCCAGTTTCATAAAACTGGGGGTGGTTTTGGCCCCTCCAAAAGTGAGATTCCCCCCTCAACCCAGGGACACCCCCCCATCAACGCACTGGGGTTGATTCTTTTTGGGGTCAACATTCGCCCTGGCGGGATTCAACCCATGTCAAGTTGAACGAAAAGGGAGGGCCATGGCACAAAACCTCAAGCCATCTGCAGCGTTTACAAGTCCCAAAACCGCAACCAGCCTTCATGGTGGGCTCGTGGTGTCTTTCAAGCCACGCTACAAAAAGACACGCGATTCTTTCAAACTACTCTGTGGGTTCTCTGTGTGGAAGGGTAGTTTGAGGGTCCAGGTATTCAGAAATAGATACCTTCTAGGTCCTCCAGTAGAGAGGTTTGAATAAGGGTACCCCTTTTCTGTTGTCTATTTTAGTAGGGGAACCCTCCCCCAAACAAGACTAAAAGGGCACCTAGCTGGGGGACCTAGCCTTTGAGTTCCTGGGCAGGTTGCCAGAGTACGGCCACACGCCCTCACCCAAGAAGGGGTTCCTTCTCCGCACAAAACCGGCAAGCCCCCGTCCCAACAGCTCCAAAGATGAACATGGAACCCCCAAGCCGCGACTTTCGAGAGGGATCTTGCTTTGGGGGACCCTTTTTAGGTTCTGGTCAGGTTTCCAAGGCAAAAAGGAATCCAAAGAGGTCGTCTGCCACAGGGAAACCAAGTCTACCACAACCCTCTCCATCAGTCAGAACATCGAGTTGAGGTTTCCGAAAAAAAAAAAAAAAAAAAAAAAAAAAAAAAAAAAAAAAAAAAAAAAAACATGAGGGGCCCAAAAGGAAATGTGACTCACCCAGCCGCCCCCTGAACCATCCCCGAGGTCCCCAAGCTCTGCTTTCACATCGTCGTCGCCTCAGGGAAATCCCAACGGCCAGGACGCCCTGCAAAGAGGAATATGAGAGCCTCAATATGGCTGTGGGTCAAACAGGGGTACCCATTTTGGGAACCCTGGTAAATGGAAACCTGGACTAAAACCTGCGGCCCCTGGCGGCTTCATTTTAACCCATACCCATATGAGAGCCTACATACTTAGAATTTGGTTTCGGGACACTTTAAGACCGAAATAAGTCATGATCATATATAGACAAATGTGTGTAATGATTCAGGCCCTCGGGTTACATGTCCAAGATTTCGGGATTTCGGGATTGCGGAGCGGAACGCGAAGCGGAACGCGAAGCGGGACGCTTGTTCCCCTTTCGTTACCCGGCAAAGGCGCCGGCTACCCGAAGGGTATTTCGGGATCCGGCCCAAGTTGACATGTGCAGGTATGCGCTTTGGAGGCAATGCCCTTGAAAAAATCGAGAAACCAATTTAGTGGGTTCTATGGGTTCCTTGCGGATTTATTCGAACCCGTCAAACGAGTCCCTGAGACGAAAAGGAGCAACCTTAACATTTGAGAACCCGCGTCTCATTGACTTGCGGTACCAAGATGGTCATAAAGGTTTAGATAGGCCGTACCCACGAACTTATCTTTGCCACAATTCCATGCCGCGAGAGCACGCGACTCACAAGTACTCGATCTAAGGCAGACTCACTGCTGACTGTATGGAATGTGCAGAGATTCAAGGAGAACTTGGGAAACGGGTCACTCGGTTTCTGGTCTCATCAAGTCCCCTCTGCCTCCGGATTTCCGGACCATACGGGCAAGCTTTCCTTGGTAAAAGGGATGCTGAAACCAAAGTAAATTAAGACTTGCACGCACCATCTTTCTACAACCAAAACTCGCTGGCCAAGTAGTTGGCTTTTAAAGGGAAATATGCGCTTGTCTTTTTGGAGGGTATCACTTTTCTGTTAGTTTTAAAGGAAACCCCAAAGAAAGGCCGACGCCAGTTTGGGGGAGTCTCCTTAAAAAGACACACGCGCATCTCCCCAAAAAACGAGGCAAACCGGTACGGGACGTGCCGGACCCAAACAGAAACATGGGGATTTGCTTCAAGCAGAGAAGGACCGTGTACAAATCGTGGTTTACGTTTAGACCCCCTTTAAGACAACCCCAAAGAGATGCGCGGTCAGAAAGGAACCACGCCCACATTTGTTGGCAAGATGCTGACCTTTGGGTAATATTCAAAACGGAAACCAAAAAGAAACCCCCCCATGCTGCAGGGTCAAAACTTGCCACCCCTACACGCGTGTCCATTTGTTTGGTTCAGTGTACCTTTTTGTTGGGTTTTGGACAGGGAGGCCAAAAGGAAAGCCATGTTTTCTCTTGTTTTTCTTCGTTGTTTGCTTGCTTGCTTGCTTGCTTGCTTGCTTGCTTGCTTGCTTGCTTTTTTTGGCGGGGTGTGGGGTCCCCCAAAAAAACACAAAAGCCACGCGCACACACACACACACACACACACACACACACACACACACACACACGGCCATGGGTCGAAATCCAAATCGTACCCCCAGTGAACATCCGATTCAATCCAACCGCCAAAATAGGTCCTAAGATGGGTGGTGAATTCACCTACCAACCAAAATGGGATCCCAAAACGGCCGGTTCTGACACCACAGCCACCTGCCCCTCCCATCTCCACTGCCCGAGGCGCTGTGGTTCTTCAAATGTCGGAACTCGCTGGTGGCCCAGCTGACAGGGTCCTCTTGCGTGGCGAGGTACCAGTTCTCCTGGCTGCCTCGGGTTTTTTTACACGTCTGGGCGACCCCACGGAAAGAAAACAGGGAATCCCAACGGTCAGGGATATGGGAAAGGCAAACAAAACCACGCCCTGCGAAGAGAGGAATATGAGAGACTCAATATGGCGGTGGGTCAAAAATAGGGTAGGCGACCCCAGATGTACCACACACCCCTTTGGGGGCGTTTAGCTGGAGCTGTGCTTGCGGGGTGGGGGCAGTTTATGATGGGTGTACTTGGCTTACACATGGCTGTGGTTGTCAAAAATAGGGTAACCCCAAAATGGCTTGCCCCGCCAAATGGAAACATGGACATTCAAACCTGCGGTCCGATTCCTGGTGGTTTAATTTTGACCCATACCCACATCTGGGCGACCCCACAGAAAGAAATACCCAAAGGGGGCGTTTAGCTGGAGGTGTGTTTGCGGGGTAGGGACGACCACCCCAGATGTACCACACACCCAAAGGGAGCTGTGCTTGCGGGGTAGGGGCAGTTTTCTGCTTGGTGCGCCACAAGGGCACAAAACCCTCCCCCGAGCCGTTGGCGGAAAGATGTTTCAACTGGTCGAAACCGGCTTGCTTTGTGTTCCTTCGACGATGTGTTTGGGTAGGTATGTGCGTAGGTAGCAATGTAGGTATGTAGGTACGAGGGTATGCGGGTATGTTGGTATGTAGGTATGTAGATGTGTAGGAATATAGGTATGTAGGGGTGTAGGTATGCAGGTATGCAGGTGAGTAGCAATGAGGCATGTATGTATGTGTGTAGGTATGTAGGTATGTAGGTATGTATGTATGTAGGTATGTAGGTAGATGTGCACGTAGGTATGTAGGCATGTTGGCGTGTAGGTATGTAGATAGGTATGCAAGTATGTAGGTATGTAGGTAGGGATATGTAGGTATGGATGTACGTACGTATGTATGTATGTAGGCAGACCACTCACTCAGGAACCACTCAGATAGAAACTTGGAAACACAAACCACTCAAACACTGAAAGGGTTGCGATTCTGGAAAGCGTCTTCAAATAGAAACACAGCTAAGGGGCTAAGCCACAGGTCCTACCCTATTCAGACTGGGCAGCCCCATCAAGGTGATCTGGAGAGCAGGCCGCACAAAACACGCGTCCACTTCGCTGCACCCCCCTCTGCGGAAAGCTTTGACACAAAGGAACCAGACTAACGGCAATAGCTGGCTCACCAAGCTTTGCCATCATAGTTGTTTGACATGTTCAAAAGCCCTGCAAGTTAACAAAATGTATATGTGAATTATATAACGACGGTAAGCTAATATTTGCAACTAGGTTTACGAAATCCATGACATACAAATACTTGTTAATAGAACTATGAAATAACACTATGTATATATATATATATATCGAAATGAAAGAGTGCTCTTTTGCGTTACACACCCTTTCGAAGGGCGTGTTAGTTTGAGAAAAACACTTTCACATGTCAAGGCCAGTGGGTGGTCGTTCAACAGGTTGGATGGGATCTGCTGCGGTTCTGACATACGGGTCTGTCTTTTTGTGGGGGTGCCCCTTTTTTGGTAGTCTTAACTGTCCGAAGCCTACCCCATGCGTTTTTTGTCTACGCTTTGCAGCGTTCCGAAGCGAGGCACTCGCCTGTATGTATGTTGTGTAGTCTAATGTAATATATTGCAATGTAATATAATGTAATGGAACGTATGTGTATGGATATGAATATGTGTATGAATGTGTACCTATATTATGTATATGTATGTGTGTATGTATTTATATATGTATGCATGTGTCTATGTATATGTAGACAGATATGTACATGTATGTGCGTGTGCTTTTCCGGGTACCCCATTCGTTGTATGCGTGCAGCGAAGGCAAAAGGAAGTTCGCCCCACACTTTGGGGGTCAACCTCTTGGCCACATACCCATGTTCACACACGCGCGCGTTGGCAAACAAAGGGACACGCGGCGGGGGGGCTAGAGGAGCTTTGACGCCCCCAGAGGAGAGCCATCTGATCCATGAACCCACAGGAAGTGGGGGCGACTGTTGCTGGTGGAAACTAGGCTAGAATTAGGACCCAGCAAAAATAAATAAATACCTGAGTAGTGGAAAACAAAGGAACCCCAAAAAAGAAAAAACAAAAAAAGGGGGAGCTAATTCTGGGGCCAAAGGGCAAGACATACGCAGGCTGGCAGCGCGAGCACGGCCAGCAGCTTTTGCATGTGGAGAAGGCAAACTTGGGCCCATGTGTTATCCTCCATCCAGGGTTTTCTGCAGTTTCCCCTTCCTTTGACAGCCGTCAAAAGAAACAAAACACTTCGAACTGGCTGAATATGTTGAAAGCCCCCTTTTCTGGCACATACAGGGGGGAAAAAATAAAAACCAAAAAAAAAACGATCCCACATGCTCGCTGGAGTTCAGATACTGGCTGCTTTTGGTCGCTTCAGATACAGCCCAAACTTCCGGGTGTTGGGGCCCCCGGCTGCTCTTGTCCAGGCACAAATACAGAAACGCCGAGAGGTCCGACTTCTTGAAGATCTTGCCTGAGTCATAGGAAGCGATGGGAAGTCACTCGCGGGTCCTCAACCCCCCTGTGCGAACTTTCTATTGGTTGATTCCGATTCCATTCTTTCCAACCATCGTTCTTTTCGAAAACCGGATCTGTTTTCCCGGGTTCTTGGCGGTTTTCTAGAAAGATTCGGATCCCTGGGTTCAGATTGGAAATGGAAGCTAACCTTAGAGTCAAGTGCGGGTCCTCAACCCCCGGTGCTAACTGGCGGGTCCGAAAATGTCGGGTTTCGCCCTGGTCAGACGAATCCCTGCTACATGACAAAAATGGGAGCCCCCGGAGGGGAGGCAGCCGCTTCTCAGAAAGATTCCCCGCTCACAGAAAGTGGCCAAAGAAGCATCTTCCTGGCGGTAGGGAAAAGGGGGAGGGGTGCACAATCAACGGCTTCTGACGAGCATTGCCTACAAGAGGGAAAATGGAAAAACAAAGATGGGATGTTCCAGAGTTACCGACCTTTCCGTGTTGACCGGGCCTGAATTTTGGAAATGTTGTCTTGGGATTCTTTTAATGTGTCCAAACTTGCAACTCCCGGCAAGGGCCAGGCAAAGGGCAGGGCCGAGTTCTTGGTTATGCTCAAAAAGGGGCCCTTCAGCTCACGAAAGAAAATGACGGCACCGTGGCAAATGGAACCAACGCCTAAAACCCTGCGTAACCCGACCTCTTCTAGGTCCTCCAGTAGAGAGGTTAGAATTAGGGTACCCTTTTTTTCTGTAGTCTATTTTAGTAGGGGAACCCTCCCCAAAAAACGGCAACAGGGCACTACTGGGGGACCTATTCTGTAATTTTGAGCCACAAACCCAAATGACTTCTCCTGGACACCCCCCCCGCGCCCTCGAGGCTTGGCCATCCAGATTCGAACGGGTGGAGAGGCCGGCAATGGAAACTGGCCATCCACTGTTAATTCTGGGAGAACCCCGGAGTAAGAAACCCCTGTTTATTATAGGGGGTGTCCCTGCTTTAGTGGTTTTAGTGGGGAGGCATCACGTTTGGAGAGGAACACCATTATTCCGGGGTCAATCTTCATGACTGTCCCACTTCCGTGGCCGAAAAACGTCCGAAGGGTTTGTCGGTGTCAAAAAAATCGCCTTCTCGAATAACCACAGTCCAGCAAGTCTGTGGTTTACTTTCATTCCCAAACCTGAATTGAGAATTGGATCAAACGACCTTCATGACGGCTCCTTCGCCTCTACCGACTCGTCCGAGCGAGCTCGCCACACATCGGCGAAGGAGATCCCATTTCTTGGGCCCGAAGGGTGAGATTATGTTCCATGTGAGCCGCGAGGGTAAAGTGCCCCAAACCACTCGCCTGTCTTAGGGTCTTAGGCCCGTAAAGGCCGTGGAAATTTGGCTTCTGGAAAATGGGCCGGAGGAAAATTCAAGCCCCGCAGGTGAACTTGTTGCTGGCCAGAACCACGGAAACCGCAAAGGCACAGAAGCGTACAGGAAGCCTTTCAATGGTGTAAAAAAGGAAAAATGAAAAAGAAAAAAAAAACAAGAGAAGAAAACAAAACGCGGCCCGGAGCCCGTTTTGCATGACGACGTGCCCGTCCCCTCGAAGAATCGAATTTGCGCGCCGTGTGCGTGCGTGTCCAGGCTCCGAGTTTGATCTGCAAAAGGGAGGGACATACAATAAGGGAAAAGGACTGTGCTTTTGACAGGGCTCCCTATATTTCTCCTTTGATGTTCACCCGAGCCACATCGCCTTGACTTGCAAACCAAAAGTATGTGACGTTTAAAACCACCTTCTGGGCAACAGTAAAGGGGACACAAACTTCCCCACCCTGGCAACCCCCGCAACGCCGGAAGTTTCGGTCGGCGTCTGAGATCCTGCCACGTTGCTGATTCTCACCGGCGCTTCCCAATAGTTCCTGCGATCATAGAGTGGACATGACTTTCGTGGTGTCTCAATGGGACTTGGGTTACATCTGCTACACACCCCATCCTCTGGTACTATGTTGAGTGTGCCCCATCTCCTCTTTGGAGCGGTTCCTGCGCCAGCATGGTTTGACAAGGATCTCTTGATCAAAGCGATCTAGACGTCTTCACAAAGGATGTGTCTCGTTGTTGTTTTTTTGAGGGCAGCTTTGTTGCTGTGTTGTTCGTTCAGGGGAAACCATGGCAACCCAATCAAAATGTGGGTTGCCAAACCAAACCCGTTTAAGGAGACGAACCTGATTCCGTTTTCGGCCCCTTGTCGGGTTGCACCGCTTGCCATGAGTCAATACCTTACCCAATTTGCCTTCCTCAAAAACAGATGAGAGTGCTGGGGTTCTCGTGCACTTTTCTTGGGTAGCCAAATTCTCACTTTGGGGACCCAGTCAAAGGCCTGCGGCAACTCGAACATACCGTCCCTGTCTTTTTTTGAGGGTACCGCTTTTGTATAAAGGGAAACCAAAAGGAAAACCACCATTTGCCAGGCGGTACCGAAAACAACACACACCCAAATGGCCATGGGTCAAAAGCCCGTACCCCCAGTGAACATCCAGCCCGTACCGCCAGTGAACATCCCAATCCCCGCTAAAAAGACCAAAATGGGTAGTGCACCTACCCCAAGATGGTACCATGGGTTTTGACCCACAGCCAAATGATTTGCAAATGGTCGTAGTGCGCTTCAAGAACTTCGGGGCGCCAGCCGAAATTGCGGGCCAAGCCGCCCGTAGGAGCGCTTCTGGTTCTGGATCAGGCCTGGCTTGATCAGTTCCAATAACCGCGCGGGGAGCAACTTCTCCTTGCACGGCAGCAGGAGTCTTCGGAGTTTTCGACGGGGGAAACAAGCTCAAGCACGCACTCCATGTTGAAAGGGCAGCCACCGGTAGAAAAAGAAACCACTTTTGGGGTGGGCCATATCTTTGGCCCATATGTTTTGGGTAATTGCCCAAAAGTAGTATGTTCAGAGCTTGTGTCGCAGTTCGTCGGATTTTGCTAGGAGGTCCCAGTCAATGCCCCAGCCCCACCATGTGTGTGTGTGTGTGTGTGCCCGGGATCCGGGAGGTGAAACCACCCCTTTTCAGTTCAGACACCATGGTTGTCTACGGGGATCCTCACGTTCTATTCCCAATGCCATGTTTTCCCCTTTGGTTGGCCCACATTAATGTGTTCAAAACTGGAGGACCCAAACATGGTGGCTTTCCTTTTGGTGTCCTTCAAACCAATCAAAAAAGGTACCCTGCTCACAAGGAAAGCAAAAGCCACAAAAGCCATGCAACAGCTAAAATGGCACCCACCAACCGACGACGGGGACCCTGCCACGACCTGGCCCACCAAACCTAGCACCAAAAGAATCGCCCCTCCCGCCCCCAAACAAAAAACAAAAACTTCCCCGTACTTGTTTGGTGGTTTGGACCTTCGGGGGATACCTTCCTCATGCGTCGAAAGCTCATAGGGTTCCTTCACCCACACCCATCACCACCTCCGGGGCTGTGGAAAGGGTACCAAGTCAATAAAAGACGCAGAAACACACATGGGTGAGTTGGTACCCCCCATTTGCTTGGCATTTTTCTTGGGAAACCAAAAGGAAACCGGAAACGGGCGTGTCGTTTTTTTGTTGGTACCCCCCATTTGCTTGGTTGTTTTTGGGAAGCCAAAAGGAAACCGGAAACCTCCCCCCATCTCCCCCCCTTTTCTGGGAGGTCGAACTTGTTGGTGCGAGGCAGGGAATGAGAAATAGAATGACAGCTGTAAACCCTCCAACTGGTGGTTCCCTTTATGCGGGAATCCCGAATCATTTCACCTGCTGAGCACCATTGCCTCATTCCCTCATTCACTCATTCACTCATTCCCTCATTCCCTCATTCCCTCCCCACCCCCCAAAAGGAAACCGGACCTCAAAAACCGCTTCTATTCACACCCCCATTTGCTTGAGCCAACAGGTCCGAAAGCAACCAGCCGATTTCGGACACCTCCACCCCCCGTTCACCATTGGGGAGGTCCAACCTACGCAGCTCCTGGGGCGTTGAGGGCCCATCCGTCGAACTGGAGCAGCTGGGTCCAGGAGAGAGATGTTAGAATAAGGCTACCCACTTTTACTTGTTTTTCTTCCCTTTCGGTTTTGCCTATTTTAGAAGAAGGTTTCCCTCCCAACCAAAAAAGAAACTGGAGAGAAAGGTCCCCCCAATTGCTGGGGGGCCTGGCGGTTTGGAGGTTGATGGTTTCCCATTCAAGAACCAGGGGGGCAGATCCAAATCCAAACCACCAATTGGGTTACCTGAAACAAACCTGAGACCTCGTCAGCGCACGACGACGACGCCCCAACCAACTTGCTTCGGAGGCTCGGAGCCCTTGGCCATGCGGTGCGGGGGCCGGAGCCTAGGAGAGAGAACTCCCCACGCCCACGGCTCGGGGGGGACAAGGGCCCTTTGGATGGGTGGGTTTGGATGGAAACAGCGAGGGCAGTTTGGTGACGTTGGTTTGTTTTGTTGGTGAGTTTGGTTACTTTGGTTTGTTTTTTGGTTAGTTTGGTTTGTTTTTTGGTTCGCTTGGCTTGCTTTTGGGTTCGTTTGGCTAGTTTGGTCAGTTAGTTTGGCTTGGTCTTGGCTAGAAATAGGTGGGTTCCACTGGGTTCGATCAGTTTTATGCCATCCATTTGCCAGGGAAACCCAACTACTTGACCAAAAGGACACCTATGACTGAGATAAACGTTTTTGGGGGGTCGTCTTTTGCCGTCTTTTCCCTGCGAAAATCATCCCGGGAGATTTGCGTTATTTTTTGGGGGGGTCGTCTTTTGCCGTCTTTTCCCTGAGAAAAAAACCCACCCCGGTTTATAAGCAAAAAGCTGTCTGCCAAGCCCAGCAGCTTTTCGGGAATGGAAAACCACCGGGGCCACCTAAAAAAGTTGGACGACGAGAAGGAATGGATGTCGTCCGGCAAGAAAAAGCTGGCCGAAAAAGCCTCCGTTTTTTGCTTGGTACATGCTGGTTGAAACCCTGCTCGTTTGCAAACGCAACAACCAGCCAGAGAAAAAAAAAGAATGAGAAAAAAAGAAGAAGAAGAAGAAGGAAAAAAAACGCCCCCACAATGTTCCTGAAATCTCGCGTTCTATGCTTCTCTTCGGAAAAACGACAAGCACGGAAAACACTTCGACATCAACCCAGAACTCACTTCCTGAGTTGCCTCAAAAAAGGCCAAGCCACTGTTTGCCGCTGCAAGTGGCCTTCCCAAACAAGTTAAGTTCAGAAGCTCGGGCACATACGGGTGTGGCTCAAAATTAAACGATCGGAGGGGCAAGCCCCTGGTTTTGAAGTCCATGTTTCCACTTACCAGGGCAACCCATTTTGGAATTCCGGTTTTTTGGCTGCCACAGCCACATTGCATGGGCCAAACTGACAGCCTCGCGCCTCGCGCCTCCCGCCCCGCCCGGAGGCCTCCCCACAGATTTGAGGACCAAACCCCGACGCTTGCCCCACTTTCTGAAGGACTCGCCCCAAAGCTTGGGTGTAGATCCCCCAGCAAGAAGTGATCCGTTTTTTGCCGGTGAAAAGGCAACATGAGGGGAATCTCCAAAAAGTTAAAGTCTAAAGATCCAACCCAAGTCTCATCCAAAAACTTGGATCCAAATAAATTGGTCCGATCCAAAAAGTTCGTCTTAGAGAAAGGCCCAAAAAGGCGAGAGAAAATCCTCATCCCCCGAAGCAACCAAAGCCCGACGGCCAGGGCGCGGCAGCCAGTCGTAGACCCCCTCCAGCTGCGTGAGCCGCGCGTACTTCTTCTCCTCCAACTCGTGGGTCTTCACCTGGCGAAGAATTGATGAAAAAGACCGGCATGATTCTCGGAGACGCGTCCAACCATTCTGAACCCAGGGATCCGGATCTGTCCAGAATTGTGTTTTCTTCACATTCTTTCCAGCTAGCCGGATCTTTCCAGAAAATTTTTTAGAAACCCAGGGAAAACGGCAGGTCTTTGAAAAGGACGATGATTGAAAAGAAGGGGGAATCAACCCCTGGAATGATATTGCAGAGGTCTACCGGTAAGAACTGTGACCCTCTAGATGGTTGTTGCTGAAGATGGTTGGCACCAGACCAGAGAGTTTGGTGGTTGTCCATCCCTTCTGTTGCATTTGTTGGCCAACAGAACCTGGCGAATCCGTGAACATGGGCTTCGAGGTTGAATCGCTCCGCGCAGCTCGAGGTCCGGTAATTTTGTCGAAACAAAACAGCGGTCTATGGGTAACGATCGAAAAGCCTCGGGGATTCCCAAGATGTTCTTGGAGTTCACTTTTGGCTAGGTCCTCCAGTAGAGAGGTTTCAATAAGGGTACCCCTTTTTTCTGTAGTCTATTTTAGTAGGGGAACCCTCCCCCAAAAAAAGGGTATAAAAGGGCACCTAGCTGGGGGACCTAGTTGGGGTTCTTTTCCATATTTACTGGGGACGCCTCGAAACAAAAAAAGAAAACGGGGTGCAAGGTGTGGATCCACCCCCTGTAGGATATCCTCTGTTTTTTTCCGAAGAGAGTGCTAAAACGGGCCAACAGGGGAAGAACAAGGTGAAATCCACAAAAAGCGCGGATTGGCATTCTCTTCCTTGGGAGTGTCGAAAGGGCTATCTGCGTCCGTCATTGCATCATCGGTCTCCATGCGATCAAACGGAACTTCCCCCACAACATCTTCTAGGTCTGTCTTGAAGCCTCTAGGGAAACCACACGGAAAGAACCGCCCATTTTCGCAGCAAAAACACGTCCGGGAAACCCGGGTCCCGAACCCCCGAACCCCACCTCGTCACTCAAGGCGGCAATGTCCGCCGAGTCCGGAGTGTCCTGAAGCTTCAGGGCTCCCAGCATTTCCCCCAACCGGCGGCTTCAATTTGAAGCTGGAAAGGGAGATACGGGTGTGGCTCGAAATTAAACGATCGGGGGGGCAAACCGCAGGTTTTGAAGTCCATGTTTCCACTTGCCAGGGCAACCCATTTTGGAATTCCGTTTTTTTTGGTTGCCACAGCAATAGGGACCCCTGCGAAGCGAGTTCTGCGAGACCGGAACTCGAAGCAACCTTCAACAACTCTGCCCGGGAACTTGGACCCGCCAAAGAGTAACTCACTTGCCCAAAGGACCAAGAACTAAAAGGTTAACCTTTTGGGGCCATGACAAAAAATGGACCAAAAAGGGAACACCAAAAGGTCAAAAGGTCGGCTTTGAACAACTGAGGTAAACTTTTGGATGGTTGAAAACGAAAATAAGGAAGAACCAAAAGGGCCAAAAGCTAAGTCTGGCCACGTATATTCCCCTTGTACACGTGCATAACCTCCGCGCCCCCAAACAACCCACGTGAACCATGCCCTCAAAGAAGGAGCTGTCCGTTGCAGCTTTTCTGGGATGGCGTTCAAGGGAAACAAAAGGACAACCCCTGCAATCTGTGGGGGTTGGACATGTATCACTTGAGATTTCCTTTTGGAGAGGGGGCGAAAGTGGATTTCCATGTTTGGCGGAGGATACATATTTGAACCTTACTTGCCCTCTGCAAAACAGTCTTCTCAGGGAGTCTGGGTTTGCAGCAAGCAAGTCCAACCTGGCCCAGACTTAGACTCATCCCTTGTAAGACGTGTTGGTCACAAAAGGAAGGTGAAGAAAACCTGAAGTGGCGAAAGGTGCGCTAAACTTGGGAGTTGAACACACATGGTAGTTCTAGTATCACCACTTTCGTCAAGTTGCCAAACCTCCCATGGCAATGCACATGGGGGGTTGATCAATAGGTCCCTTACCAGTGGGGAAAAACCACCAAGAAGAAGAAACGTCCCACCAGACGGGGAAGAAGTTACCCATGGTTACTTGTGGCCAGGAACATTGATCGGCCCCCCCCTGGCCCGTGCGCGCCCCGATTTGGCGAGCAAAACGCGGCGAAGGCGGGGCGATAGCGCCGCTCCCTCCGCAGCATCGCCAGCTGGTGGCGCTTCAGCGCCAGGTCCGTCCGAAAGGCCTCGAACGGCTTGCTGGCTTGATGGGCAGGCAATCGCCAGAAAACTCAAAGTGAGACATCTCCAACCCCCCGCTTTCGAAGACCCTCCTACAAAACCGGCCCAATGTTTGAACTGGAGAATCTCAATGCTGCCCTTGGATTGATCAACCTGGTGGATTGACAGGGGGTGTCCTTCAAAAAGCCATCCCCACACTATATGAACGCCCCCCCCTTTTTAGGGTATTGTTTTTTTTTTTTTTTTTTTTTTTTTTTTTTTTTTTTTTTTTTTTTTCGGGTATGGTTGCCACCCCCCCCCCCCCCATTCATCTTTCTGGTTATTTCGCCTGAGTGGCCATTGCCCCTGACCCGCGTCGCCATGGAAGGAATGGTCCTCCCATCAAAACGGCACTACCTTACCTTTGTTCAGAGGGCAATCCGCCCTCATGGCCATGGGTGAAAATCCAAATCGTGCCCCCAGTGAACATCCCAATCGGGACCCACTAAAACAGGTCCTAACCTGGGTGGTGAATTCACCTAGCAACCAAAATGGGATCCCAAAACGGTTTTGACAACCACCGCCTGGTGAGGGAATCCTTAGAGACAGACCAGCGTGGAGTTCAACCTCCAGCGTCCAAAACGGCTGGGACCCTTCCGATTTTTGTTTGTTGCGGAAGGCGCCCAGATTCTCCCGCGGTCAAGAAAAACGACTCGGAGTGTGGCTCACGGTCGACATTGATGGAACAACCACATGAACCACGGTCAGAACAACTTGTTTCCCCGAGAAGAAAAAAAAAAAAGAGGAGAAAACAAAAGAAACAAGAGCACTTGGCCTTTTTGTTTCTTCAAACAAGAGCACTTGGCCTTTTTTCTTCTTCTTCGTGCCTTCCCCCCATGTCCCTCCCGATGGACCGTAGACCTGACCAAGTAAATCTCATGTGGGCTGAGGGAGCCCCGACGGCCTCTTCCTGCAGGCTAGAATAAGGGCACCCACTTTTTTCGGTGTTGTCTATTTTAGTAGGGGAACCCAAAAAAACAAAAAAGGGGGTAAAAGGCCGGCACTGGGGGACCTAGTGTTTCCTTCCTGGCAACCAACGCATGCTCGTAGCAGCCAAAACCCAGGCTCGAGAGTCCAAGTCTTCGCCTTGGAAGGGCCTGCCTGCACTTTTTTAGGAGAGTCCCACTGGCTTCAAACTCTCCTTGTCCATCTTTACACAGGGATCCGGATGCATCATACACCTGAACATTGCAACGGTGGTGTCAACCTTTATTTTGGTGTTGAAAAAGCAACATGTTTCAAATGGTTGCAAAATGTATCTTTTAAGGAGCCCTGTTATACCAACCCCCAAGCTCGAGTTTGGATTGAACATTCCAAAGCACCCAAGCGTTTTAGACCGACCTAGCTCGAAGGCCAACAGACCGACTAACCCCACGCGCTTACATGTGAGTGCCCGAACGCGCGCCCACACGCGAGCGAGCCCGCCTGACGCCTGAAGTGGATCACCCGCGACTCGCAGCCGCAAAACTCCTGAGGCTCAGGGCCCTCCGATGTCTTGTTTTAGGACCACAGAATGGCTGCGGGTCAGTGTTCCTTTTGGCTTGCCTAGCCCGCAAAAAAGGGAAAACCCGGAAAAAAGGAGAAGAAAACAACTATTGACCCAGTGTCATGAGCAAAACGAGCGGTGATTTGGTCCCCCAATTTCATGTGCAGCCAGAGATTTGGTGAATTGGTCAATTCGAATTGGTCCCATTTCTCGGCTTCAATTCCACATTTCTCGGGTTGTCTGGCCCAGATCCGATCACTGTCGGGATGATGCTTCGCAGCTGTAGGACTTTGCTGGCAGATGGGGCAAGGAACAGAGGCTTCAACTCCGGGCTTATCCTGCCAGAACGCTGAAACAGCGTGCTGCCATGGTTCTCTTAGCATAACGATCAGGAGTCCAAGTCTTGGCTTCCTAATTGTGTCCCCTTTGTTTCCGGTTAACCCCACCATCAAAAGGCTAGCCTCAACATTGTCCTCCATTTGCTTAAGTCCCCTGGGGAGAAAAATATCCAGTAGTGGTAGATTCCCTCTTAAAAAAAAAAAAAAAAAAAAAAAAAAAAAAACTCGCCTGACCCCATGGTCCCTCCCCAATTTCCACCCGGACCTTGAAGAAGGTCAGCTTGTTGCTCTTCCCCACGAGGCTGCTCCGGTCCTCGGAAAAATCTTGATGCGGCGATGTGGTCCAAGGCGCGTGTGTGACAGGTAGTTGGGCGGGAATTTTAATGAGGGGCCCTCTGGTGGACATCATTTAGGGGATTTACGTCCACCAACCATTTGGGAGGGGGGTCCCCATTAAAATTCATGGCCAGTTAAGCTGAGTAAGCTCAGTTGCCAAAGCACTCACAGCCACAAGTTGCGGTGTCCTCGGCTTTTCACGCAGTGTCCTCGGTTCATCAGAGCCATGAGTTGCGGTTTCCTCGGCTTTTCACAGCCATAAGTTGCAGTGTCCTCGGTTTCACGGCCATGAGTTGCAGTGTCCTCGGTTTTCACGAGCTTAAGTTGTGGTGCCTCGGTTTTCCTCGGTTTTTTTTCACAGCCACAAGTCGCGGTGTCCTCGGTTTTTTCAGAGCCATAAGTTACGGTGTCCTCGGATTTTCACGGCCATAAGTTGCGTGTCCTCGGTTTTTTACAGCCAGTGTCCTCGGTTGTTCACGGCCATAAGTTGCGGCGTCCTCGGTTTTTTACAGCCAGTGTCCTCGGTTGGGGTTCCTCGGTTTTTAACAGCCATAAGTTGCGGTGTCCTCGGTTTTCACGGCCATAAGTTGTGATGTCCTCGGTTTTCACGGCCATAAGTTGTGGTGCATCGGTTTTCCTCGGCTTTTCACAGCCACAAGTTGCGGTGTCCTCGGTTTTTCAGAGCCATAAGTTGCGGTGTCCTCGGATTTTCACGGCCATAAGTCGCGATGTCCTGGGTTCTTCTGGAAAATGCTGAGACTCTGAGATTATGAAGAAGGCAAAAGCCGCAACACCAAAACCCACTACAAAGCCAGCGGGGGTCCCTGAAAATTGATTTGAAGACCTCTGTAGAAAAGTGGGGATCCATTGCACCCAAAGCCCCCGCCGTTTTGGGGGGGGCGGATGGAAGGAGAAGCAGCCCTAACCAAGCACTCACAAAAGCCAGGACCCAGTGTAAAAGGCGATCCCCCTTGGAGACCTTTACACCAAAAGGCAGGACGGTTTTGAAAACCAGGCCAGGTGCTTAACCCAATCTAGGTGTCATCTCAAAAAGGGGCCCTCACCCTAAGAACGAGGAGGGACCCTCCCATTCCCTTCCCCCCGCCCCAAGGCTTCCTAGATTTCAATCCTAAATATGTGACCCCCCAAGGAAAGTCGAGATGTTTGCAGCAACGACACGTTCAGGGAAACAGAGGGACCCCTGTTTTGCCCAGAAAAAAAGCCAATCCCCCAACCAATCCCCCAACCAATCCCCCAACCAATCCCCCAAACCAAACCACCCCCGCCGCAGCCCCCCCGGGGCTACTCCCCCGCAGCCCCCGCCGAGCCCCCGGCGATCTTCACCTCATCGGGGAAGCCGTGGCTGGGTTCCGCCGTGCCCAGGATCAGCCAGCACTGGGCCTTGCCCTGAAACGCCACCCGAAGGAGCCGGCAGACTTGGCTTAAGAACACTGCGCTGGGACATAGCAATCATATATATATATATAATGTGCTGGTAAGGAACAGTAATATCTACTGTATGTCAACATGATGCTTAGATATGTATATATTCAAAGAGACATATCAAATGACTTAGACATTCTTTCGTTTCGAAAGATCATATCTCTGTTTGGCAGCCCCAAACAAGCACAACTTCACCGGGGAGGTGCCGGTGTCTACCTTCCACGATCCAATCTCCGCCCCAGCGGGCCCCCAGATCCGCGCCGCGAGTGCCGAAATCCAAACCGGGGGGCCCCAAGGAAACGAGTGGGATCGCTTCTTTCTCCATCCTTCTTTACCCCCCAAAAACCAGGAACAGCGACTGGAAAAGGAAAAAGAAAAAAAAACGACCGCGACTTCCATGTTTTTCTTTTCATACGGAAACCCCGCAAAGATGGATGGTTTCTGTTGGCTTCCGTGTAAGCCCACACCAAGCAGGGTACCAAAACAGCAGATTACCCACCAGGTCCCACGACCCCGTTGAGGCGGCTGAAGCGGAACGCTGAGTTTTCGGCCCTCTCCACGCCGTCGTTGAAGGGGCTGCGGATGACGTAGCCCTTGCACACGCCGCGGTAGCTCTCCATGCCGAAGTTACTGGCGGACCCAAAAACCCGGAGACGCCGGCGGCGCGGGCAAATGAGTCACAGCCAAAACCCGGTATGAAAATGGTTGACCCAGAACCACGTAAGGAAATACAAAGGCGGCCGCAACTATCTATGGCTGGGATTGTCCCTTACTAACCTTCATCTACCCGAATCGGTTTTGATTGTGGCTCAAACTCAGCCAAAAGAGTCGATCCAGGGTGACATCCTCAGATTCAAAGCTATGACGTTTGGAGCAATTTGGACAGCAGGGGTTTGCGCCAGGAAATCAAATGCCGCTGGCGGCTGAAAACACATGGAAGCAGAGGTGTCTATTTATGGGACACCTTTTAGTTGGGAACAGCCTGCCGCTGGATGAGAATGACCCCCTCTTCCACCACTTTCTGAGTGGATAGAGAGAGAGGGAGAGAGTCCCTGAACTTCTTGTCCGTCCAGTCCAGAAAGCAGGGAACAGTGAGTTGCGGAACACGGGCTTTCCAGGTCACAAGACGATTCCTGTCAGCTTACGTTCCCTCACAGGTTTCGCAGCCTTCCCTTCTCTGTGCATGAAGATGACACCATGTCAGCTCGAATCTGGGCTGCCCTCAGATCCCCTGCTACAAGTCTAACTCTTAGCGGGTTGAATTCGGACACCCAAACACCAAACCAACCAAAAGTCTAAAAGGCTAAGGAACCAGAGGGCTAAAGGCCACCAAGAAATACCTGCGGCTTTGGCCAATTCGTCCCTTGGCTCCAAACTTCCCCGTCTGGTCGCCGGCGGTCGCCGCCCCGATCGAAGCGCCTGTTGCAGTAGCTCTCGCACTCGGCGATGCCCAGCTTGGAGCTCGGCACAACCTGAGGCCCGTGGGGCACAAGACGTGGCCATCAAAACCTGGTGGCCCGGGCACAAGACACAAGACGGCAACACCCATAGAGTCAGGTCCTCTTGCCAGGTGGGTGGGTCAGGGTGGGTGGGTTGTGGGGAGTCGTACTGTGGGTGGTTGCGAAATCCATTTCGCACCACTTCCAAATTATGGTTGAAACCATAAGGTTTATTGGCAATCCAGGGGAATCATCAGAAACCTGGGTTTCTTAGGTGGTGCGAAATGGATTTCGTCCATCCACAGTTGGGGGAGGTGTTCCTGGGTGAAATGTGGGGAGTCAGACCACTTTTGGAGGGGGCCCCCACCCGTTCTGATTTATAAACGGGGGCTGATGAATGTGGGATCAACATGAAACCCCCAGTGAGGGTCTGACCCAAGACATCTACAGAAGCACCGCTTTCTGGCAACGTTGGAATACTAGGTCCTCCAGTAGAGAGGTTAGAATAAGGGTACCCTTTTTTCTGTAGTCTATTTTAGTTAAAAAAAAGGCACTAACCGAAGACCCAGAATACCACCACACCCAGATCGGGTCTCTTTTCGAACCTCAGGGATCAAATACCAATTGAGGCTGGCCGTTGCGGGTGTGCTCTGGGGCCTCCTTGGCTCGTTTCTCCATTTGAGTCCTTGAGCGGCCTCAATCTTCCATTTGGTTAAGACCCCTGGAAAAAAAACAGTCATGATAAACTCCTTTTTTAAGACCAACACGGGAAAAGAACAAACCATCTTAAGCAAATGGAGGCAATTCAACTCCAAAACTCCAGCTCCTCGCAATCAGCTCTGGCCAAAACTCCACAAAAATATGCGGTGGCGGTGCTCATCCTCTGGAAGCCTTGGCCAAGGCTTAGTCTCGTGCGTCGTGCGTCATGGTACCCCAACCAGGAACCCACTCTGTTGCCAGGCTCCTGATCTCTTCAGGATGCCTCATGGGTCGAGCTTCTCAGAAGCCCAGCCACGCGAAAAGGCCGCGGCACGCTCAGTTTTTCCATGGAACGCTTGCGGAAGCGCGATGAAGCGCGATGCCGGGAATGTAAGGCCGGTTTTCCGCCCAAGCCGTCCCTCCCTACTTCCCTCCATGCATCCATCCGCCCATGTATTACTCCATGGACATGCGGGCAAGTTGGGCCAATACTTCTAAGTCAACGGGAAAGCGAAGAACCATTATTGGTTGGTGGAAAATCCATACTGTGTCAACCAAAAAGTTACGGTCCAAAGATCCGTTACCAAACAACAACAACCAAAAAACTCCGGTCGCTTGATTGGGCAGTGAGATTTCCCCAAAATGTTCACAGGTCCGATAAAACCTTCAGCACACCCGAAATTCAGTTGCCTAAGCTAAGGGAAAACAATTACTGAACCCCATTACTTTACCATGATCCAAGTCACCCCCAAGTGGTAAGTTCTAGGTTGACTAGGTCCTCCAGTAGAGAGGTTAGAATAAGCTGGTACCAACTTTCGTCTGTCTATTTTAGTAGGGGAACCCTCCCTTCCCCAAAAAAGGGGTGAGAAGAACCCTCCCTTCCCCAAAAAAGGGGTGAGAAAGGGCACTAATCTCTTCCCCCTAATAATAGACCCGGACCCCCCCCTATTAGTAAATCAGCCTCAGGGACGAAACATAGTAGGGTCTTGTTGGGTCTGATGGGCCCCCTGGCGACAAACCTAGTTGAACCAGCCGCCGGAATGAAAAAAGACGCTTCTTGCCGCGCTGCTTTCACTACCTCGGCGCTGGACCGCGCTTCCGATTGGCAGGAGTCCTTCAGACTGTTGGACGGGCACAACGCCATTAAGCCTCGGCCCGCCAGACACCGAGGGATTTTTGGAGGACTCAACATAGGGACTTGAAGCCCCAAGAACGCCAGGTGGTTCTCTTTGACAAGGGGATTCCAGGAAAGTTACAGTAGCCTTCTTCATATGATCTTAAACGGAGTCAATCAGGAAGAAACCGCACATTTTGACACATACCCAGGAAACACAAACAAGTCAGCAGTGCCCTTTGGGAACTCGACAAAGAATATCAGAAGGTCGGTTCGCTTTGGACTGGGAGCTTGGGGCCTGAACGAACCGAGCCAGTCAGATTGTGGGCGGCTGGGCGCCCGAAAGGAAAACCAAAAGGAAAAGAGGGGATCCAAATCCCTACTTGACACATACCGGGAACTTGTGAGGCTGGGGGTTTTCCTGTTTCTGCCGAGCTTGCTGCTCGATTTTGCTGCCCAACCGGCGGAGCAGGTTATTGAAACCATGACATGGCTGAGTGCGAGTGCAAAAACCTCTCTTGTCGCCGGTGATCGCTTTCGCGTCGTCGTGTATTGATAGTCCCCCCCCCCAACACACTTTTGTGTCGCCGGTGATCGCTTTTGCAACACCCCGTCTTGATAATTCCCCACGCAGGCCATACGAAACAGCGGTGTTCCGGCGGGCTCCAAATTGCCGTGTCACCTTGTTGTAGGATAGGTTGTTTGCTGTTGCTTTGCATTCTTGTTGGTGGTTTCTTGTTGTTGATTTTCTTGTTTGCTGCTTATGTTGTTTGTTTGCCAAACGTTGGCCGACATGTTGCACAACATTGGAAGATGGTGCGCAACATGTCCACTGGACCAAAAGAACCAAAACACCAAAAAGTCCATAGGGGGTAGGATTGGTTGTTCGTGTTTGCTGTTTTCCTTTTGGTGTTGTTCTTTTGCTATTGTTTGTGTGTTCAGTTGTGTGTGTGTGTGTGTTTGATTTTTTGTGTGTTTGCCAAACGTTGTCCAAAACGTTGAGCTGCATGTGTGGGAAATGGTGCGCAACATGTCCACTGCACAAGGAAACAATCCTACCCCCACCGTGGCTAGAATGCTTTGGCATTTCATTTCGTGTCTTCTGTTGAGAGACCTGTGGGGAACGCTGCGTGACATCTTCTTTCATCAGACCCAAAATTTGGAGTGAAGTGCCGCAGATCTTTTCTTAGGCTTTTTCGCGCGCATGGCCGAAAGCCACACACGCCATCTTGCTTCTTCCTGCCGCCCGCAAGCCAAACAAAAGGTGCGCCGGTTTTTCGGGCTCCTGCTCCAGTGGGCCCTCGCAAAATCGCCGTCCCAGAGCGAGCTGCGGCGCAAAAAATTTCAAGGGCTGGGGTTGGTCTTTGGTAGCCAGTCTTTGGCTCCATGTACCGAGGTGCTTTTGTTGTAGATGTTTTTGAGCTACAGCCAGATGACTTTGCAAAGAACAGTTGAAGCTCCCCTTCTTGCTTCGATAGGCCGGGAATGAGGGAACGAACCCCTTTTTCACCATCCCCTATATGGCTCCCTTTAAGGGAATCCCCAAAACCGGTTCATTCCCGCTCCGCCGTCAAGTCCAACGCCAAGTCCAACGCGCCACGTGCGACGTCCAGACGCTTCCGGGGAGCTCCGGAAGGGCGGCCGGCCACTGGGCACCTGGGAAGGCAGCGCCGAGTACCTCGGTGAGACAGCCACGACTCCCTGCCGCTCGGGTCGGGGTTCCCCAAGCGGAGAAATTCTGGTTACTTCTCACGCTTTGGGTCATGGTTCCCTGTGGGCCGCTTGGTTTTTTTTTTTTTTCAGGTTTCACCCATCGTTTTGGGACATGTTCCCCTAGGAATCATTCTGGTTCCCTTTTCACGCTTCACCCATCTTTTTTGGATATGTGGTGAGAGAATCATCCTGGTTGGACATCAGTGGGATCTGAATGTGACACTGTTAGAATATGTAATTTGTCACCATCTGAATTCCCCAATGTGATCCCAACCACTCACTCATTTTGGAACACTGGTGACGTTTCACCTAGTGTGTGTGTGTGTGTGTCGGTTTTAGGTTGGAAGCATATGGTGAGAATCCAACCTGAGACCCGTTAAATCCATCTCGACCGTGCGGCTATGTGGCTTGCGCTTCTGTCTCTTTTCCCACGGTGGTTATTTTTGGGGGGGCTTCCTTTTCAGCAACCCAAAAGTGACAGACACATATTTTAAGTGAATGAGTCCTCCCCAATAAACCAGCTGCGCCCACAGAGGCCCCATGCGAACTTGACTGCGTGAGTGAACTTGAGTGGAATTGAAAAGGAAATTCCGTTTTACAGATCCTCACAAAAACCAACCCGCGCAGCCCGAATGGCGCCCACGCCACAAGGGGTCGGGGTTTCTTAAGGGTCCTGGCTGCAACGCTGCCAGCTGCTCATCTCAGCCCTGTGTCTCTTGCTCTGTCAGATGGGCAGAAGCGCCTAAAAATGAGAACACATAAGCCTGATCCGCTGGCAAAAGAATTCCTATGGGATGCTTCTTCCGGAGAGAAACCAAAATTATCGGCCATCTTCATTCCAGGGTGGCAAGACAAAATCTATAAACACGTGTATGCGTATGTGCTAGGTCCTCCAGTAGAGAGGTTAGAATAAGGGTACCCTTTTTTCTGTAGTCTATTTTAGGGGAACCCTCCCAACCAAAAAAGGGGAGAGAAGGGCACTACTGGGGGACCTAGATGTGTGTATATATATATATACGATCCAGGTCAGCGCGGGCCCTGTGGTGCCCCATATCTGATGGCATATCTAATGAAACCTCTGCCCCCAGCCCTCAGATGCCCGCGACGGTTCCCAAACCTCTGCCCCACTAGTCCCAAGCACCCTCGACACTCACTCCCCTCCAATGCCTCAACCCTATCGCCTGACCCAAAGCTTCCTGACCCACCTGAACCTACACCAATCCTAGAAGTACCCCAAATAAACCCTAAACCCGCCCTAAACTAACCCTAGAACCACCTACACCAGCCTTTGGTAAGCCACCCACACCAACCCTACACCACCCGAAACCCGCCTAAACCAACTTTCTAAACCACCTAAACCAGCCTGCACCGGCACAAACCAACCCTAAACCAGCCCTAAGCCCACCTTAATCGTAAACCAATCCTGAACCAAGCCTAGCACGTTCTTTCAATCCAACACTACCAACCAGTTGAAGGGAACGGAAGCCCTTAGACCTGGATCTGGATCTTTCGCTCTGGAAAAATGGGATCAAGAGACAGAAACACGACAAGACGACAAGCAAAGTCCTTAAGACGTGAGAAAGTCCTGGCTGCACAGAGCTGTGGGAAATGGAATCCACTTCTGCGATACAGCAGAAAGGGTAAGCCCCAAAGACTAACCCGCAGTTAAAGGGGGAGATTTTCTTGTATCACAGAAGTGGACATAAACCCCTTGATCCCACAACCCTGTGGCATCTCTGATGTTATGCCCGTCCCCTTCTTAAAGCTCTTGGCGTGTCCCCACAAATCGACCACGGACTACTAGTCTTGCTGTCACTTTGCTAGACCAATATAAAATCCAACCGATGAAATAAAACCTCGAACGCTCTACAACATATTTGATTTGGAGGACACCCCTCTTTGGGTACTTGAGTGTTTGACTACCGAAATAGGTGTGCCTTTGCGCTTTTTGGAAGGACACCCTTTTAAGGGTGGTTTTAAAGGGCAACCAACAGGAACACAAACCTATTTTTTGGTGCACCCCCGCCTTTATTTTAACACCTGCACGTCTGAATTCATGAGTTGGGGAATGTTTGCGTGGCTCTGGGGCACTTGCCCAAGATATGCAGCCTTATCGTTCATAGCTGACAACTGTGGCATCTTTGCTCATAGCTTTGGGGTACATCAGGCAGTCTCAGTCTAAGGATGTGTGTATTACACCCTGGGAAAACAAAACCCGCCGGGAGAAAAACCAACAAAGACAAAAGGCAAAAAAGGACCGTGTCGGCATACTGTGGATGGACGAAATCCTGCACCACTTTGAAGCCACTGGAAACCATGGTTTGGTGGTATTTACAGGGGACTCATTCCAGAGTTTCGTAGGTGGTGCGAATTGGATTTCGGCCATCCGCAGCATGTCCGGAAATTTTCCGCCGTGGCCTATGAACCCGGTTGGGTCACCTCAGGGTGTCATCGTCAGGCCTTCGGCGCCCCAGCGAAAGGCCCCAGTCGGTGAGGAAAAGACCCCCGCGAGGGGAGCGGAAGGTTTCAGGGGAGAGGAAAACCGAAGCCAAGGGGACTCCAACCTTCAGAGACCTATCCACTTCGTGGTTTTAGTGGGGACCAAGGGGAAAAACCACCACACCTTGGGGGGCCCCCGGAGAAAAACACAAACACATCCTGGGTCCTCCAATGGAGAGGTTAGAATAAGGGTACCCTTTGTTCTGTAGTCTATCTTAATGCTGACCCAGGATTAGTAAACCCCCCCTATTAAAGCGCCTGGTTTTCCTTGATTAATTGAAACCCAGGAATCTGCCCTGGCACCCCCACAATAACAACAAATTTCCCCCGAAACCCCCCCCCCCCCTATTAAAGCTCCCCTCCCCCAAACCCCCCGCCACATCATGCGTTTTTAATCAAATTTTAACTTGCCCAACTTTTGCACATGCAACAGCAGCACCGCCCCATTAGTAAAGCCAGCACCCCCCTATTAATCTACCATGATTGATGCCCTGCTTTTGCACCCCCCCATTAGTAAAGCCAGCACCCCCCTATTAATCTACCATGTTTGATGCCTGCTTTTGCACACCAGCTCCTTTTTTACCTGCAACAGCAGCACCCCCCCCCATTAGTAAAGCCAGCACCCCCCTATTTATCTACCATGGTTGATACCCTGCTTTTGCACCCCCCATTAGTAAAGCCAGCACCCCCCTATTAATCTACCATGTTTGATGCCCTGCTTTTGCACACCAGCTCCTTTTTTACCTGCAACAGCAGCACCCCCCCATTAGTAAAGCCAGCACCCCCCTATTAATCTACCATGGTTGATGCCCTGCTTTTGCACCCCCCCATTAGTAAAGCCAGCACCCCCCTATTAATCTACCATGTTTGATGCCCTGCTTTTGCACACCAGCTCCTTTTTTACTGCAACAGCAGCACCCCCCCCCATTAGTAAAGCCAGCACCCCCCTATTAATCTACCATGGTTGATGCCCTGCTTTTGCACCCCCCCCCCCATTAGTAAAGCCAGCACCCCCCTATTAACCTACCATGGTTCATGCCCTGCTTTTGCACCCCATTAGTAAAGCCAGCACCCCCCTATTAATCTACCATGATTGATGCCCTGCTTTTGCACACCAGCAAGCGCCCCCCTATTAATCTACCATAATTGATGCCCTGCTTTTGCACCCCCCCCCATTAGTAAAGCCAGCGCCCCCCTTATTAATCTACCATGTTTGATGCCCTGCTTTTGCACACCAGCTCCTTGTATTTTTCCTGCAACAGCAGCACCCCCCCATTAGTAAAGCCAGCACCCCCCTATTAACCTACCATGGTTGATGCCCTGCTTTTGCACCTCCCCATTAGTAAAGCCAGCACCCCCCTATTAATCTACAATGTTTGATGCCATGCTTTTGCACACCAGCTCCTTTCTTTTTACTTGCAACAGCAGCACCACCCCATTAGTCAAGCCAGCACCCCCCTATTCATCTACCATGGTTGATACCCTGCTTTTGCACCCCCCATTAGTAAAGCCAGCACCCCCCTATTAATCTACCATGTTTGATGCCCTGCTTTTGCACACCAGCTCCTTTTATTTTCCTGCAACAGCAGCACCCCCCCAGTAGTAAAGCCAGCACCCTCCTATGTTTGATGCCCTGCTTTTGCACACCAGCTCCTTTTTTTTCTTGCAACAGCAGCACCCCCCCATTAGTAAAGCCAGCCCCCCCCCCTACTAACCTACCATGGTTGATGCCCTGCTTTTGCACACCAGCTCCCTTTTTTACTTGCAAAAGCACCACCCCTCCCATTGATGAGGCCAGCACCATTTACAATGCTTGATGCCCTGCGTTTGCACACCAGCTCCTTTTTTTACAGCAGCACCCCCCCATTAGTCAAGCCAGCACCCCCCTATTAATCTACAATGTTTGATGCCCTGCTTTTGCACACCATGGTTTTGGCCACTGTTGGCTGCCTTGGGTTTCAAGCTCTTGTTGGCTTTGTTTTGTTTCCACAATGTCTTCCAGTATTGCCTGGGCTGTTCCACCAAGGTGCATTCTGGGACCCAGCTCCCAAGGTTTTAGCTCAAAAGGTGCGCACCCCCATAATAATAAACCGCTAAGTGCAAAATGGCCCTGGGTAAGGACAGACAACCTTATTTGATGCCTTGGGGTCAAGACTGCTTAGTCTAGTTGGCAAAGACATTGTCTTCGCCACGGGGAGCACGAGGATTCAATTCCTAGTGGTGCCTTCTTTTCATCAAAGGAAAGCAAGTTTGGCCGCCATGGCATTTTGCAATAACTTTTGGAGTGGAGACTTGGATCTTTCAGTTTCCATCAATTTGGATTCCTTGAGAGAGGTGCAACTTTCTACAAAGCTCATGTAGTGAAAAGAAGTTTGATTATTCTTAGGGGGGCGCTCACCACTTTTTGTGCAAAACCATAACTGTGCTCAACTTCCTGCCAAGACCAACATTATCCAGCAAAGGTTATGTTCTTGCCAAAAGTGGCGAGCACCCCCCTAATAATAATCATCCTTCTTTTCACCATATGTGGCTCCCAAGCTGTTGTTGGCCTTGTTTTGGTGTCACACTATCTCTGCTGGTGTTGCTGGGCTGGTTTGAACCACTGTTGGCTGCCTTGGGTTGGATGTTGAAAGCTTGTGGCTCCCAAGCTGTTGTTGGCCTTGTTTTGGTGTCACACTATCTCTGCTGGTGTTGCTGGGCTGGTTTGGGCAACTGTTGGCTGCCTTGGGTTTGATGTTGAAAGCTTGTGGCTTTCAAGCCCTTGTTGCCTTCCATTTAGTATCACAATGTCTCTGCTGGTGTGGCTGGGCTGGTTTTGGCTGCCTTGGGTTTCAAGCTCTTGTTGGCTTTGTTTTGTTTCCACATTCTGGGACCCAGCCCCCAAGGTTTCCAGCCCAAAAGGTGCGCACCCCCATAATAATAAACCGCTAAGTGCAAAATGGCCCTGGGTAAGGACAGACAACCTTATTTGATGCCTTGGGGTCAAGACTGCTTAGTCTAGTTGGCAAAGACATTGTCTTCGCCACGGGGAGCACGAGGATTCAATTCCTAGTGGTGCCTTCTTTTCATCAAAGGAAAGCAAGTTTGGCCGCCATGGCATTTTGCAATAACTTTTGGAGTGGAGACTTGGATCTTTCAGTTTCCATCAATTTGGATTCCTTGAGAGAGGTGCAACTTTCTACAAAGCTCATGTAGTGAAAAGAAGTTTGATTATTCTTAGGGGGGCGCTCACCACTTTTTGTGCAAAACCATAACTGTGCTCAACTTCCTGCCAAGACCAACATTATCCAGCAAAGGTTATGTTCTTGCCAAAAGTGGCGAGCACCCCCCTAATAATAATCATCCTTCTTTTCACCATATGTGGCTCCCAAGCTGTTGTTGGCCTTGTTTTGGTGTCACACTATCTCTGCTGGTGTTGCTGGGCTGGTTTGAACCACTGTTGGCTGCCTTGGGTTGGATGTTGAAAGCTTGTGGCTCCCAAGCTGTTGTTGGCCTTGTTTTGGTGTCACACTATCTCTGCTGGTGTTGCTGGGCTGGTTTGGGCAACTGTTGGCTGCCTTGGGTTTGATGTTGAAAGCTTGTGGCTTTCAAGCCCTTGTTGCCTCCCATTTAGTATCACAATGTCTCTGCTGGTGTGGCTGGGCTGGTTTTGGCCACTGTTGGCTGCCTTGGGTTTCAAGCTCTTGTTGGCTTTGTTTTGTTTCCACATTCTGGGACCCAGCCCCCAAGGTTTCCAGCCCAACCGCTAAGTGCAAAATGGCCCTGGGTAAGGACACATAACCTTATTTGACGCCTTGGGGTCAAGACTGCTTAGTCTAGTTGGCAAAGACATTGTCTTCACCACGGGGAGGACGCCAATTCAATTCCTGATAGTGCCTTCTTTTCATCAAAGGAAAGCAAGTTTGGCCGGCCTGGCATTTTGCAATAACTTTTGGAGTGGAGACTTGGGTCTTTCAGTTTCCATCAATTTGGATGGTGAAGTTTGATTATTAATAGGGGGGTGCTCACCACTTTTTGTGCAAAACCCTAACTGTGCTCAACTTCCTGCCAAGACCAACATTATCCAGCAAAGGTTATGTTCTTGCCAAAAGTGGCGAGCACCCAATCAAACTTCTTTTCACCATATGTGGCTCCCAAGCTGTTGTCGGCCTTGTTTTGGTGTCACACTATCTCTGCTGGTGTTGCTGAGCTGGTTTGGGCAACTGTTGGCTGCCTTGGGTTGGATGTTGAAAGCTTGTGGCTCCCAAGCTGTTGTTGGCCTTGTTTTGGTGTCACACTATCTCTGCTGGTGTTGCTGGGCTGGTTTGGGCCACTGTTGGCTGCTTTGGGTTTGATGTTGAAACCTTGTGCCTTTCAAGCCCTTGTTGGCTTTGTTTTGGTGCCACAATGTCTTCCAGTACAGCCACCAAGGTCCATTCTGGGACCCAGCTCCCAAGGTTCCAGCCCAAAAGGTGCGCACCCCCATAATAATAAACCGCTAAGTGCAAAATGGTCCTGGGTAAGGACACATAACCTTATTTGATGCATTGGGGTCAAGACTGCTTAGTCTAGTTGGCAAGGACATTGTCTTCGCCACGGGGAAGACATGGGTTCAATTTCTCGTGGTGCCTTCTTCCCACTCACCTGACCTTCAAGCCTTCTGGCACCCCCTAAGAACTACAACTCTGCTTGCCTTACATGCTGACCTTCCCACAAGTTTCCCTCACCTGACCTTCCCACAAGGTTCCCACAAGGTTCCCTGACCTGACCTTCCTACAAGGTTCCCTGACCTGACTTTTTCACAAGCTACCTTCAAGCTCCCTAATTACTCATCAAAATTCTTATAGATTTGGCACCCCCTATTAATCAACCATGTTCTCCAAAAGCCTTCAAAAGACCCCTCTGGTTGCTTTAAATCCATTCAATATGTTCCCTGGCCTCACAAGTCATGACCTTCCCACAAGGTTCCCTCACCTGACCTTCCCTCACCTGACCTTCCCACAAGGTGCCCGCGCCTGACCTTCCCACAAGGTTCCCCCACCTGACCTTCCCACAAGGTTCCCTCACCTGACCTTCCCACAAGGTTCCCTCACCTGACCTTCCGACAAGGTCCTGACCTTCCCACAAGGTTCCCTCACCTGACCTTCCCACAAGGTTCCCCCACCTGACCTTCCCACAAGGTGCTGACCTTCCCACAAGGTTCCCCCACCTGACCTTCCCACAAGGTCCTGACCTTCCCACAAGGTTCCCCCACCTGACCTTCCCACAAGGTCCTGACCTTCCCACAAGGTTCCCTCACCTGACCTTCCCACAAGGTCCTGACCTTCCCACACAAGGTTCCCCCACCTGACCTTCCCACAAGGTCCTGACCTTCCCACAAGGTTCCCTCACCTGACCTTCCCACAAGGTCCTGACCTTCCCACAAGGTTCCCTCACCTGACCTTCCCACAAGGTTCCCTGACCTGACCTTCCCACAAGGTTCCCCTTCCCACTATTGGGGGGGGGCCCTCAAAAAAATGACAGACCTGACCTTGGGACCTTGAGGGGGGGGGGGGGGGGGGGGATTAATCCGGGGTCTGCATTAGTAGGGGAACCCTCCCCCAAGAAAGGGAAGAGAAGGGCACTACTAGGGGACCTATCCATTTAGACCAGAATAAACATCCATTTAGACCAAACAAACAAAAACAAAATCCATTTGGACCCCAAAAAAACGAACCTCCGCCCTCCAAAAATGAGCCAAATCCCCGCTTCTCTTTCTACGAAGCCGTGGCGCTGGCAGCGCTGAGCGCCACCAAGATGTTCGGCGTCCGCCTCGGGCTCCAGGCGTTTCCGGTCGGACCTCAACGAGCCGACGGGGACGGGGGGACGGGGGGCGTTGGTCTCGAGGTCTGGAAAAACGATTTCGCGAGACGGGGGAAGCGAAAAAATGTGCGAGGACTCTCTTTTCAAGGAAACCATGTCTAAATATGACCTGAAAGAAAGATGTTTACATCCCTGCTTTTTTTTCTGCAGAAAGGTCGGTCCGAAGCTCGAGAGGCGTAGCTCTCCGAATTGGAGTTGGCCCAAAGAAGGGCTTGGTGTCATTCGTATTTTGGCCAAAAGCGGGCCATCGTTAGTGAAATGGGCTGCTCTCGAAGTTGAAAGGTGGGCCTAGGTTGCGGTTTCTCCTGTCAAAACCAAAAGGGAGTACCCTCAAACAAGACCTAGGTCCTCCAGTAAAGAGGCCAGAACTATTGTGGGGGAACCCTCCCCCCAAAAAAGAAGCCGTAAAAGGGCACCTAGCTGACGGGACCTGAGAGACACACTCGCACGCATCGCGCGGATCAGACCAGGGGTCCCCAACTTCCAATGCGGCAACATCTCGGATGAGCTCTTGGCCAGATGGCGCCCAAAAGCAAGCCTGAAAAATGAAGTAAACCCTGGGCTGTCCGTTTTCAGATCCCCGGCTAAAAGTTTTTAACTTGTCTTGGCTTAAATGAAAACCCAACCACTAAACCAACTAAAAAGCCAGGAAGCTAACGGGATGGCTGGGGGCCACCAAGAACCCAAAGAACAAAAGGCTAGGCCAAGCAGGGATTCTTACACGATACACCTGAACATTGCCTTGTACATGGTGGGTTCCCTTTATTTTGGTGTTCAAAAAGCAACATGTTTCAAATGGTTGCAAAATGTATCTTTTAAGGAGCCCTGCCAAGTCTGGTCATGCCAAAGGCCATCGTTCTTTGGAGAAAGGCTCCCTGCGAAAGCCTTGTTGCCCAATCGCGCAGCTCTGTTCTCCTTGTGCCAAAAAAAGGCTGTTAATGTAACCCTCATGAGAATTACACACAATAGCTGTTGCTGCTTTTGGGGCCTGACCCCCCTAACAAGAAAACGCCGCCCACTTAGCTGCACTGAGCGAGTCGCAAAGACAAGAAGAAAGTCCGAAAGGAAGGATCCTCGACATGGGTTGCCGGGAGCTCCCCCGGCTTGAAGCCAACTATTTGCAAGCCATTTCAATGGCCCGGGGTGCCATACCCCGACATACCCCGACCCCCCGGATTCCAGAAAGTGCACTTCGTGGATTTAACTTTACCACCAGTGTGATTGATCTTGATTGACGTTGGAAGGGGAGAAATAAGTTATGTTGCAGCAGTTAAGTGGGGATTTCCTACTAAACCACAACAAGCAAAAATGTGAAATGTTTCCCAACGATAGCCATGTAATAGCGTTAGGCCTACCTTGATGGCACGTGCATCGGTTTGAAAGGGAGCCCTCCAAAAATCGAAAGGGAGGAGGTAACACCACCCAGCTCTCCTAAGCCTCGGGAGGCTTAGAATCTCGGAGAGAGCAGAGCTGCGGTTTCACCCAAGCTGAACTTTATTCGTGAAGGGAAAGAACAGAGCTGCGGTTCCACCCTGAACTTATCTTTGCAAAAACAAAAAGCACTCAGAAGGTTTACAGAGTATGAAGGCAGGCAGACAATCAGATTGTTCATTGAAAGGTGGACAGGGAATCTGAGCATGGTTGGGGATTTGACATGGCTGGGGATTTGAACCATTGAAATTCAGAGCCATTGCCATGCTGAGGGACTCGCCTGACCAAAAAAAATGCTGCCTGGGCTGCAGTGACTCGTCTGCTGTGCTGACTTGCCAGAACAGGTCAAACCTTTCGTGGCCCCACTAAGATGAGTGGCATCCTGCCAACTTGATATCCAGTTGCCTGTTTGATATCCATCCCAACATGAAATGGGCGCGTGACCCTTGTTGACTCATCATTCAAGCCAAATAAGGGACTAAATGACTACGCACAGTATTGTCTTATGACAATGGCCAATTATTCACACCCTGTAGCAATTCCCCCGCCGTGGAAGCCCCCTTCCACTCCAGCCACAGCGCGTGAAGTCTACACGGTAGGCGTGAGATGTGGCAACCAGCGCAGCCAGGCCTCCCCAGAGCGGGCAACCCATTCATAAAAGTGGGTCCATGGATCTCTGACCCCAAATGGGTGTGCGTTTTTTGGGAAGGTACCCTGTTTTCACCTTGGCCAAAAACAAAAAACAAAAAGGACACCACCATTTGTGGACATACCCAAATGCACTTCGGACCCCCAAGATGGGTTCCAGCTTCATTCAGAGGGGTGCTGCCACCCCCAACTGCATTTCGGCGTGCCTAACACCCAAAACCGGAGAATTCCTTGACGCATCTGAGCGCCCAGAACTCGAATTGGCCATTCCGTTAAGTGGCCCCACTGCAGTTTAAACCTTTATGGCCATGTCCGAACCAAAAATCGGCGGGTTGTGGGCACGGCTCAGTGATACTGTTCAGTGGCTGATTCCTATCCAACGAACACTTAGGGAATTGCCTGGGCGTCACAGAATGTCCATTTGCAACAGAACTGCGCTCCCTATATGGTTCCATTTGAGTGGTTTTCAAAGCGCCCAACTCAAATCTAGTTGTAAGGAAGTCGTACGCCGAGGTGCTTACTCGAGCTTTGCGAGCCTACCGCGCCACAAGGGTACCTTACGCGATCACCCATGCCACGTACGCAACACACTTACGCAGCCTTACGCCGCCGCATGTTTGCCTTTTGCGGGCACCCCCCCTTGAATCCCAAAAGTCGCGTTGGACCCTTTGAACATCACAAAGTGGAATCACAAAGTGGGACATCTCTTTCAATTGGCAACCAAAAGGCGCTGCTTTCAAAACCGCCCTTCACGCATACCCGTTGAACAAGTCTTCGGGAGTCGCCCCCGAATCGCCCACGGTGGTTTGAGTCGAAGGCCCTTGTCGGCTTCCCGACCCACACAGCCCACACATCTCGGTCTTTGATTGATGAGAAGAAACAAACTCGTCGAAGCGCCACATTGGCGCTACTAGTTGCTTCACAGCCCCAAACGACGCACTCCTGTCTGTACCAAATTTGAGGATTAGCCGCAGTTCAACCGAACCAGCGGTCTCATCAGGAGGGAATCCACCCACCTCACCGCGTGCCCTCCCGGCACTATGGACTCCCGGCACTATGGGTGAGGCAGGAAGCTCCCTCCAAAACCATAAACCCGGCTTTCGACCAAATTGGGATCTGGATGGCTGAATTCATCCGCCCAAGTGTTGAATTCACATTTCACATGTGACGGACCAAGCATCAGTCTCACGCTCCCGAATCTTGGTTGCTAGCGACAATCAGAGTACGGTTTTTCCCTTTTGAACGATTCCGCTCGCAAGATGACAGCCCTCACCAAAAGAAGGCCGAAGAGCTTGAGCGCGGCAATGGCTTGCTGAGGGTCTCCAGTGGTGAACAAAGGGCTGGCTGGTAGTTCTCCTTCGCCGTTGTGGGACGTGATTGGTCGGGTGTCCTCTTCCGTTCTGCCGTCTGGCCCAGCTTTCCAGGTCATCACAAGAGATGATGAATCTCTGACGAAACCTTTCCTCCAAGTAAACTTCTACAAGCATTGGCCATCCTGTTCCGGAAGCTCTGCTGGAGAAGAACAAAGGTGAAGCGGTTCCAGTACAAGGTCACTCCAGACCGGGAGGATCGTGTTCATTGGGATGCACAACCTGGTCCGTCATGAGACATCTCCTGAATCAGTCAGCGCAAGCTCAGATGCACCTCGCCAGCACATGATGGCCAGACTTGCCAAGGCCAAAGCTGAAGCCCATCTCACCCCAGCGCACAGGTTGATTTGCCGTAACCGTGGCTCGGCTTTCTCCTTCATGTCCGCTCCAAGTCGCCTGGCCCCCCATGCAAAATGGAACCAGTCCGCAGGTTACCTCCGTGTAGTGGTTCTAGTTTATCACCCCAAACTGCGGCCGAGGCCCTGGCGGTTCCATCTGGTCGTGGTGAGCCCTTTGTCCGCGGGCGGCGAGGGCCGCCTTGAGGACCATAAAGTTCTTGGCTGCTTTCTGGAAATCAGCCACCGAATCAGCGTATGCCTTCCGGATTTCGTATACGGCGGCCGTGTGCTCCGAATCTGGCAACGGGAAGGGAAAGGTCCAAAGGAGACGTCGAGAAATGCCTCGTTCTGTCCCGGGCCTTCTGAAAGCTTTCTTTGGCGCTGCGACGTTGATAAAACAAGACTGGAATGGTCCACTTGAGCCAAAATGTCCCCAGTGGAGCCTTACTCTGAGTTGAGTCAAGTGCACACCTACGGCTACACTTTTGCCCAAACACGGGGGAAACCCAAAACGACGGCCGGAAACCCGCGCTGCCTGCGATGAGCACCATGGTAGTAGGCATCGTCAAACAACGAAAAGGACTCGTGAGTTGCACCTCGGCCGAAACAGGAACTTTCGTGGAAATCTGTGATGACCCTCCCACCCATAGGTGTCCTTTCAGGGGAAGTAGATGGCCCTGGTAGATGATGAAACCACCAGGTAAACCAGGGTCATCTATTTTTCTAGCAAAACCAACCAAAAAGGACATGGAACCTGACGTTTTGGGGGACCTTTAAAAGGAAAACAGGGTCTTCCAGCTTCCAGGACCCCCCGGACGTCGGGTTCCATGTGAAAAGGGTGGGAGGGTAGTTTCTTTGAGGTGGTACCCTTTTTAAGGTTGGTTAAAGAAACCAAAAACGTCGCCATTTGGAGCAATGAGGGTCCACCCCATTTCGCCAAGAAGCCTAGAACTCTGGATGGACAAAATCCACGCAATCGATTGGCACCAGTTGCTAGGTGGAGTTCATTGTCGATGAAGAACGGCGGTATTCTTCCCAACTGCAGGAATTTAAGGTCATCCGCAGCGCACTTGCCCAAAGGACCTGGAAATGACAGGAAAAGCAAAAGGGTGTGACTGTGTTGAGGGTACGCCATTTTGGTTGCCACCTCTCTCTTCTTATTATATATATATATATATTGCTTTTTGAGGGGGTCCCAAAAACCAAGACGACCGTAAGTTCCCATAAGTGGGTTTGAAGGGTCGGTTTGAGCAACTCAGCCAGCATTGCCCTCTTTCCGAGAATGACGCTGCACGCGATTTTGGGGGCAGCAAACCCCAGAAGCAAGCCAGCCAAGCCCCAAACTCCTCCCCAAACTCATCCGCAGCCTTCGCTTGGGTTCCCATGCTGTTTGCCCCTTCCTTTCAAACCAAAAATCGTTTCCTTGGCTTTGGGCGGCTTTAGGAAATCCATGGCTCCGGCTCAGAAACCCCTGCGCTTGGCTTTGGGCGGCTTTATCCATGGCTCCGGCTCAGCCCTGCGCCATCGAAGCGACCCCTCTGACCGCTCAGGGGAGCCCTTACGTGCTTTAGGGGGTCCGTTCAGTTTCAAAGCATCCAAGGCCCACTTGGGTGGTAGAAGAAGAAGAAGAAGAAGAAAAAAAGAACTTCTCCATTGCCCGCGTGGGATTCTCCCTGCGGCAACTTTGCCAGGACATGGGTTCGCCTCCTTCGGAGAATGGCACAAAGCCCTCATTTGTCCAGAGATATCAGGGCCTTCACCTATGATCTTGGCTTACTTTGATTTTGAAGTACCCCAGAATTGGGTACCGGAATCCCAGTCTAAATATTAGGGCCCTTAATTGAGCTGCCCAAGTCTTGCCAAAAATATTTCTTTCTAGACAACCAAGGCTGAGCAACTGTTGACAAAACAGGGGGTTGGTTCACCCAGAAATGAAATGTACAGCAAAGGCCTCATTATTGGGAGTAAAATACCATTCAACAAGATAACTTCATGGTGAAGCCTCTTGCCCAAACCCCAGTGGCCATGGGAAACGCAGGGCACCCTTCGTTTGGTCTTTGATATTTCCAAGGGGGCCAAGCCCCCTCCAGAAAAAAAGGGGCCAACGTGCTCGAGCCAGGTGCTTTGAGCGTGCCCAGCCCCACTCCCGCAGCCCCACTTGGCCGAGAAACGCCGAAGGCCTCTCGTGCCCCCGGGGCTGACGAACATTGTGTTTGCGCCGAAAGGGGCCGCGGAAGAATCGCAAGGACGTCCATTTTTTCGGGGAAAAAACGCGTTTTCGACTGGTGACCCAAAGCCGGGATCCTTACATTATACTCCTGAACATTGCCTTGTAAATGGTGGTGTCCCTTTATTTTGGTGGAAAAAGCCATGTTTCAACTGGGCAAAATGTATCTTTTCAGGAGCCCTGCAAAGATCAACCCAATACTTAAACTGTTGCTCTCCCATGGCTCTCGGAACCTTGCGTCGCAGTCTCGAATGGTGGGTGAGCTCGGTCCCTATGACCATGACGTCATGTCCCAGCGACCTTTGACGCTCGGCGCCTCAGATCCCTATCAAACTGTCGATGACCAGCCTTACCAGCCCCAACCACGCTGGTGTTCGAGAACGGTGTTTCATGATGTTTGTCTCAAACCAGGGAACCCCGTTTTGGATGGCTTGAAATGCAAAGCAAAAGGAAACACAGCCATTGCTTGACCTCCCACTCGCTCCTTTGCTCCATGATTTGTGGTAACATGGGTGTGGCTCAAAATAGGAGCCCAAATTGAAGCCTCGCAAATGGAAAATTGTAGCCAAACACCTGAAGTCTACGGTGCCCTGGCGCAAAAAGAATTTTGAGTCACACCCAGATACCCCCTTCTCAGTTGCGATCCGTCCCCCAAACCCGGACCCACCACTTTACCGGGAAACAAACCCCAATTGCTGACTTTGACAACTCCTAGAAACAAACCAAAGGGTCCTTTTACAGGAAAAACTACAGGAAAGGCCCCAAAACACTGCAAATCATTGTAGTCCAAGCCTTTGAATCCAACAAAGTCACCCCTGCAAAGCCGGCCCGGCTGACCAGGTCCTGAAGTAGAGAGGTTAGAATAAGGGCACCAACTTTTTCGGTTTAGTCTATGTTAGGGGAACCCTCCGAACAGAAAAAGGGGTGAGAGGTCGGGCACCAATTGCTGGGGGACCTAGCAGAGCTCCCGTGACATAAGCCCAGACCTCCCGTGCCCACCTTCTTCGCCGTGTTCAGCTTGCGCTTGTCCTCCTGCAGCTCGGCCTCCCGCGTGTTTTGTTGTCGGTTGCAGGTGTTCGGGCTTGGAGCATCTGGAGGCTCGCCCCGCAAAAGACTCAGTTGCCCGAAGGACCCAGAAATGAAAAGGATACCCTCCCACCAACTGACATGGGTTTGTGCAAAAAGGCCAACTAACCAAGAGGAAAGTAGTCTTACAGGGGTCTGTGCACAAACTTATGAATTCGCTGGTGAGAGGGCAACCTTTTGGAACCTTGGCTAAAAATGGGATCCCAAGTCAGGGAAACCCAAAGGTCAAAAGCTCGGCCTTGGGCTGAGAATATGGTCAGTTTGTATGGCATATACCCTCCCACCTATTAACTGACAGGAAATCCCCTTGAAAAGGAAGATGAGCCTCCAGGACCCCCGAACGTCAGGATCCAATTGATGGAAGGGTACCCCTTCACATCAGTGGTATACCTCCAGAGCTTTAAAACCCAAACCTGCAAATGCTCTTGCATGTGTGCAGAGGGAACCGTCCATGGTGCTTCCAGTTAACCTGATAGTGGCTAAGCACTCGATGCCATTTTCAGGCGCGTGTGCTTGATGGTTTGGAGGCTCCAGAAACCACTTTGTATAAGGCTGTAACCTTGCTCACATTGGCGGTATACGAGCATCCACACCCGGCGATGCCCCCGGCAAACCACAATTTACAAGCTAAGACGGAAACCCACAGAAACCTATGACTCACTTCCTGGGCGGATAGGCCAGAAAGTAACCACTTTTTGCGTGCCACTCAAATGGTCTTCCTCAAAAGTACAACAACATCCAGAAACTCAGTGAGTTTGAGAAGATCCACGCATGAATCCAACTCACTACGATTCCCAAAGTAATCTCTGCACAGAAATGATGTTCAGGGAAGCTCCAACTGTTTGTATGCAAAAAGGAATATCAGGGAACATGAATAGTCGATATTCCCACAATTACTGGAATCAGGGCACCTCTAGTCAAAGATGTTCATGCGTGAGCTCTCTGCGTTCTCGGCCAGCATGGGGATTTCTGTCCACTTTCACCCAGTCCGGTTCAGTTCAGTGACCCCAGAAAACAAAGACCATTGTGGGTGGTCGAGTTGCCGCCCCACCAAAAGGATTGAAAATCATTGGCGCTCAACCACGGAATTTCCGAAAACATGGGGGGTGTGGCCGGCTTTTTTCGGGGAGCCCCCCCAACAAGTACTTTTGACGTCTTGGTGTCCCTTTCAAACCAGCCAAGAAAGGCCGGGGGACCGACTCAAAAAAAAAGAAAGCGACACACATCCACCTCTCTTCTCCAACGGTTGCCCCGCCTCCGCCTGCTTTCGAGCCTTCTCCACCTTCTTCTTCTCCTCCCGGAGCTTGTTCAGCTCCTGACGCCGGATCCATCAGGGATCCGGATGCACTATACACCTGAACCTTGCAACTTGTTTTCCGGTGGCTTCAACCTTCATCCTGGTCTTGAAAACGCAATGTTTCAAATGGGCAAGCAACCTGGCGATCCTTTCAGGAGCCCCGATCCAGCGGGGGCCTCGTTTTCTCGCCGGCCGTCTCAAAAACTCCCAGGACCCAAAGCCCCAAGCTCCCCACGCGCCGGGGGAAAACTGCCTTTGTCGAAACTCGAAGCGGGAAACCCCAGCCTGGTGGACATTTGTTCTTGGCTTCTCAACGGGGACATGTTTCACCCGGCAAACATGAGGACCCCTGCGTGTTCACGGTCGACCCCGGCGTCAACCAGCCCTAAATCAAGACAGAGAGCAAACATAGTCCTTGGTTGACGTTGGAAGGGGAGGAAAAAAAATAAAATTTTAGCAGTTAAATGGGGATTTGAACCACTAAACCACAATAAGCAAAAATGTAAAATGTGTCCCAACGACAACCTTGTAAGCTCACTTCCTGAGTGGATTGGTCGAAGGTTTAAAAAAAACAATGCTGCTTCCCACTAAAATGGTCTACCCTAAAAGTGTAAAGTCCGGAAAGAAGCGAGTAAGCTTCCAAACAGCTGAGGGGCCTAAGAGAGTCAGAGTTGCCTATGGAAACTCGAGGGGCTCAATTCATAGAAGGTGTCATCTCAGCTCATCCTCTAGCGTTTCGGCGCCCCCCAAAAAAACCGCCCCGAAGGCGTCGTCTGCGTCGTACCTGGACCTACGGCAAGCTCCAGGTTCAAAATACCCTCTTTCCAACAATCAGAAGTGGACAGAGTTTTGGAAGACTACCATCCTCGGTTCGAGGGTTGCTTCCAAGGAAGCATCCTTTCCACGGACACACTTGAACGGCTGTTCCAACCCCAAACCTGATCTTCTTGGTTCACATTGGAAGGGGAGGAAAAAAAAACAAAAATTTTCAGCAGCTATGTGGTTGGACTTCCCACCAAACCACAATGAGCAATGTAAAACGTGTCCCGACGGCCATGTCTTAACCTCGACATCTCTTGGCTCATGGGCCCCGGCCCCGGTGTTCAGCTTTCTTCCTGGACACATCCCCTGTCTCCAAAAAAAAACGGCCCCATTCTGTGTAGTTAGGCTGCCCCGAAAAGTGGCTCGTTTTTATATGGTGCATGTGTGTGTATACATATATATATATGCATAATATGGAGGAGGTCCCAGGCAGAATTCCCAAAATCCCTCCCTCCCCCTCCCCCCTCCCCGCAAAAAAAGGCCAAGACCCCGCCTTGAGCTTGGCTTCCTTCTCCTTGCCCTTGGCTTTGTTGTACCTGGCACCCGTCCTTTTCTCGCGCCAATTCGCGTGGCCCAAGCTTGGGCTTCGAAGCCCACAGCGCCATGGCCTATGGGTTTGGCCCCTGCTCACATCAACTTCTAGAGGTGCCTTCTCCATTCTGAACCCAGTTATCCGAATCTTTCTAGAACACCTCCGGAAACCCAGCAAAAAACGGCCGGTTCTTGAGAAAAGAACGATGGTTGAAAAGAAGGGGGAATCAACCCCTAGAAAGCTTGTGAGGGGTCATGTGGGTTGGTCTCAAAATAGGGGAACCACCCACATGGGTGGGTGCACCCAACAAGACCCCCGCCCATGTTGGCCCTACCAAAACACCAGGTAGCGCCTGCAATGGATGGGGGTTTGGGGGCCAAATTTCTTGGACCCAGGGTACTTAGGGAGGACACGCTGCAAAGCGTCCCACTTCGCCTTGGCTTTCCACAAAACGCAAGCCAACCACGTGTTGGCTGCAAGAGTATGTGACGTTGTCAGATGTTCAAAGTCAGCTATAGAGGTGACGAATTTTGAAGGTACCTCTTTTTGTTATGCGTCTTGCTTAAGGGAAACTAAGTCCCGGCTCGTCTAAGTAGCTCGAGCAAATGGCAAGTTCGTGTTGAAAGGGCGACGCCAGGTATCAGTGCCAACATTTTGACATGCTTGCAGCCCTCTGTGTTTGCAGGTAATCACGAACGGGCACACCGGGACAAGGCGCCCGTGATAAAACTGCCTAATGTTGACCCTGTATTAATAATCCCCCCCTATTAGTCCGGTCCGGGTGGACCCCCCCAATACTAAACAATTCATATCTCAGAAAATACCCCCCAAATAAAAAATGATGCAAAACAACCCCCCCCAATTAGACCGGTCCCTCCCCCAGATGGCTGCTGCTATCTCATTTTCTCCACTGCTTCTTGAGCTCATTACAATGTAAACTGTTTTTTGGTGCTAGCTGATGCTGCTGATGTTGAATCGACTCATGTTGCTTGCCATGCTTTCTCTGAATGGTGTGCTGAAAAGGTGCTTTGTCTCAAATGGGCTCATGCTTTCTTCTGGTACCTTTCTCTTCATGCTGCTGTCATCTCCACCTCCTACTCTCATCTTGAAGCTTGGTGGATACTTTTGGGCCTGCCCAAACCACAAAAACAAAAAGTGTTCTGAGATTGTCGATTTCTTATTAAATTCTTTACTAAACAAATCAAGTTTAGAAGGTTTCAAAGAGCACCCCACATTGGCCCCTAACACCCCCAATTAATAATCCCCCCCTAATTAGTGCGGTCCATCGGCCCCACCCCCCAAAGGAAGCTCCAGCAATACTAAATCAAATGGAAACTCAGTTCCAGATCTCAAAAGGAAGCTCCAGCAATACTAAACAAAGGGAAACTCAATTCCAGATCTCAAAAGGAAGCTCCAGCAATACTAATCAAAGGAAACTCAATTCCAGATCTCAAAAGGAAGCCCCAGCAATACTAAATCAAAGGGAAACTCAATTCCAGATCTCAAAAGGAAGCCCCAGCAATACTAAATCAAATGGAAACTCAATTCCAGATCTCAAAAGGAAGCCCCAGCAATACTAAATCAAATGGAAACTCAATTCCAGATCTCAAAAGGAAGCCCCAGCAATACTAAATCAAATGGAAACTCAATTCCAGATCTCAAAAGGAAGCCCCAGCAATACTAAATCAAATGGAAACTCAATTCCAGATCTCAAAAGGAAGCCCCAGCAATACTAAATCAAATGGAAACTCAATTCCAGATCTCAAAAGGAAGCCCCAGCAATACTAAATCAAATGGAAACTCAATTCCAGATCTCAAAAGGAAGCCCCAGCAATACTAAATCAAATGGAAACTCAATTCCAGATCTCAAAAGGAAGCCCCAGCAATACTAAATCAAATGGAAACTCAATTCCAGATCTCAAAAGGGAGCTCCAGCAATACTAAACAAATGGAAACTCAACTCCAGATTATTTAGGGGGGGTGGCAAAAAGTCTTCCCCCCCAAAACCTTCCCGACCTTCGAGGGGGGGGGGGGGGGTTACATACTAATACGGGGTCAACATTAACTGCCTATGTGGCAATAGAATCTTGAGAGTAACCACCTCAAAAGCGGTTGGACCATCCACCAAATCACCGTCCAGTCCAACATCCAAAAATGTGGGACTTACATGGCCATGGCAACCCACCCACTGTCACTTAAGCCTGGCCAAAGCCACGACTCCTGGGTGCTCTTGATGTTCCGATCCAGTTGGCCGATCTTGTTGATGGCATCCTTGTCCTTGGCCTCGACACATTTGGCGCCACACGGTTCGCACTTGACACATTTGCCGGGCTGCCCGTTTTCTGATCCCCCGCTAAAAGTGACCAACTTTTAGTGGGTTAAATTCGGACACCCAACCACTACACCAACTAAAAGTCTGAAAGGCCAAGGGGCGGCTGGGGGCCACCAAGTTTGGAGGGATCATTCTTTGGAGTCGGTTCCCCTCTTGGAGTGGTTTTCCTTGTGGGGGTTCCAAAAGGAACCTTGAGCTCCGAACTGGGATCGGAACCTGTTTTTTGGAACCCGTGGGGTCTGGCTGGTCTGTCCCCTCCTCTTTCATGTCAAACAAGAGGGTAATCCCCTCAGAGACAAAGCTGAAGATGGTTCTTGGGCCTGCGACCCAAATTGGAATTGAGCCAAACCATGATTAAAGCTAGGCCGCGTGATAGAGTAGGAGAGTCACAGAGCTGAGCTGTGCGGAAGCTGGTACCCCCGAGCTCTCCCATATGGCAGCCTTGCACTGCCCTTGAAAGCTAGCTAGGGCGGTTAACATTATATTGGTTGTTTCGCAGTGAGTCCGGCAAAATGCGCAAACAAAAATATCCTAGCTCCAGAATCGCAACCCCATCTACCCGGTTTGTCTCATAAAATGGGCCCTGGGTTCTTGTGATTTTCCAATCACACCTCCAGAATATTTACCATGGGCTCAGGCACCAAGAAAATGTGTTTGTCTTAGCTCCTGGCTGGTTTCAGCTCCAACCAACAAAGCAGCCCTCGGAACCCATACTTTTGGTTCTACCAAGATGGTTGTAAAGGTTTCTACAGGCCTTGCTATAAACCACAGGAAGTTAGAGCCGTCCGCTGCCATTGCCAGTGGGTCTGATTGTTTGTACCCTTACACCCTAGTTGCGGTTGGTATCGATTTTTGTCCGTAGCATCGGCTTACATGTTTTGGGGGGCTACGAGTTGTTAAAGGCACCAGAAGTCTACAAGTCGCTGACGTGGACATGTAACACCCGTAAGAAAAGCAGGCAGGAGACAGCGGCGCACGGACTTGCTTCGCGCCTTTCAAAAGCAGGTTCGGTTCTCAGGAAGAGGAACTCGAGGAGTTGGCAAAGCAAAAGGACACGGCGTGCTTCTGGGCACACGGTTGGATTTGCCAGGCATGAGAATCGGTTAGGCATCGACTGAGTATCGTTTTGAGTATCGGTTCGGGGCTCAACAACACAGGGTGCAAAGACTGTCGAACCAATTGCGCCTTCTTCTTTTCCGAGCATGGGTTAACAATGGTTTGGACCTGCAAAACAAGTTCAGGGACAGCCCACCTACATAATGAAAAGGCTCTGGTGTTTGTTTTGACCAGGATGTTTGGTCTTGCTCAAAAGGAAAACCCTTCGTACCCAGTTCCACGGATCCAAAACCTAGTTCCGGAGGCAAGAGAAATTGATGGAAAAGCATCTGGCCGTGGGCCAAGAATAGGTACCCCAAATGGAACCCTAGCACATGCCAACAAGGCACTTAAAAAAAAAAAAAAAAAAAAAAAAAAAAAAAAAAAAAAAAAAAAAAAAAAAAAACGCTGCCCCCTCGTTGTGTAATTTTGATCCCTACCCATCTGTTGCAAAAAACGATGTGGACAAGCTCTTGCATCTGTGGATGGGTGCAAGTTATATGTCAATCAGGGTCCCGAACCCTTCCCAAAAAACCAGGACCAGGCCTTAGTCCGGGAACAAAAAAAAACACCCCTCCGACGCCCCCGCCTTTTTTTCACCAAAAAAGACACGAAGCCCGCCGTGCCTCAGCCTCCTTGCTGAGCTTCTCAATGGCCTGCAGGGCCTGGCGCTTCGTGACGGCAGGCACTGGAGCGGAGTCGGGCCGGAACCCCATGGCAGAAAACAGGTCTGTGCGTTTCTCTTGAGAAAAATCATGGGGACATGAAAGGTCTGTGCCTGGTCTTGGCTAGAAAAACAAATACGAATGATCCGCACAAGTCTGTGAACTTCTACGGGGTTACCAACAACTAAACTGGCACCAACTCTTGGAATACCAAACTGGAAGTAAGTCTCTGAATTAATACCCAAGGCCAAAACCTGCAAGCTGTCCAATTGATTGCCTAAGGGACGTCCCTTTTGGGCTGCGGGTCTTTGGATCCGAGCCGTTGGCCAAAAGGGTTGGTGACTGGAATAGGACAAAAAAGCAAACACCGTTGAAGAAGTCTGGCAGCGGAAACCAGAGTGGCTGTGGGTCACAACCAATGGGATCCCATTTTGGGGTAGGTGCACCACCCATTTTAGAACCTATTTTAGTGGGGAGTGGGATGCTCCCTGGGGGGTCACCGGGATTTTGACCCATGGCCAAGTCAGAAACCAAAGTCGTCGACTCGAAACCACCTGTGGATGATACCCTCCCTCTCTAGGTGGTGGTGTGTGTTTGTTCCCCTTTCAAAGCGCCTTTTTCCCCTTTCAAAGCGCGCAAAAGAAGATTCTGTAGTAGAGTCTACTACAAAATATTCTTAGTAGACAAAGCATCTAGCATGTCTACGTGCATCTTTGCTTGGAATGCTTGTTTGCTTGGAATCACTCTCTGCCCAAAACTAGATGAAATGCACATCACGGACTGCAAGCCTCCGTATCTCTGCTGCAAAACTAGTTCAAAAGCTACAGTCCGTCTGCTCAAACCAAGCAAAACAGGGGCACCGGGCGGGGGGTTTGTGATTGGGGGGTTGGGGGGGCAAAGCGTTTGTCTGCCTCTTGTTTGATGGTTCGCTGTTCGGTTTGTTTTGGTTCGGGTGCTCTCCCTCGTCCTATGGATTTGTTTCTGATTTTGAGAGCGGAAGGGAGACGAAAGCCACCATCTCTCAAGAGCCAGGCGGATTGCGACAAATTCTCTACCGGTAGCACCATAATTTCGCTCAGCATTACTACGCCTTGTACTAAAGTACTCCAGAGGAGACCAAGACGCCCACGGGGGCCGTGCCTTGGCCTTCTTCTCCTTGGTCTGCAGCTTGGAGGCGGAGGACTCCGCCACCGCCTCGGAAACGATGCGGAATCGACGCGTTCGACGCTTGGGAACCCGAAACTCGGGCTTCTGCGGCGTATATCGGGCCGTGACGCTTTTAAGGCCCGGGAATACCACGCGGAAAAAAAGGATTAAAAAAACGGGGAGGGTTTCGGGCCTGCCTGTTCTCGAACCTTTCTTTGTTTTATCTATGTGTTTTTGCTTTACGGCACCGAAAGGGAGAACCACCATTTGAACATCTCCCGAGTATTGAGAACCCGTGCTGCAAAATGTGGCCGAGGGTTCGGATTGGCTCCCCCCTAAAAAAAGGTGGATGCCATTCAAGGGGCATAAGGGAAACCCTGTATAGTGACATTTACAGGGGAGTTGTGCGGCTTCCCCAGGGAACCCTGGAAAACCTTCCCTGGCAAATGGAAAATGGGCAGTAGCGGAGGGGCAGTCTTGACCCCTTGGTGCTTGTGCTTTTTTGTTCTGACTTGTGCTCCCGGTTTGTGTGGGAGAAAGAACGAAAGAATGAAAGGAAGAAAGTAAGTACACAAAAAGCAAGAAAGAGACAAAGAGCCAAAGAAATACACAAAGAAAGAAAGAAAGAAAGAAAGAAAGAAAAAAAGAAAGAAAGAAAGAAAGAAAAAAAGAAGGAAAGAAAGAAAGAAAGAAAGAAAGAAAGAAAGAAAGAAAGAAGAAAGAAAAAAGAAAGTAGAAAAACAAAGAAGAAAGACATAAACAATACTTAAAGAAAAACAGAGAGAGAGTGAGACATTGAGATTAAGATTGCGATTGATAAATAGAGAGAGAGAGAAAAAAAAAAGAGTGAAAGAGAGAGATGTCAAATATCATGCTGTACTACTTGTCCCTTGTACATGCATGATGTACACTACTCGACCGCAGGCCTTGAGTCTACAAGCAAAAGAGCGCATGCTGGGAAACTACATTTGTGTTTGTGACAGCATAAACAACACTTACACTTGTAGTAAAGTAACGACGTATTTTAACGTGGTAGCGGAGCTGAGATCCTAAACATAGGGGAGCTCCAGTAGCAGCAGTAAGTACTACAACTGCACAGGCAACCACATGCCCAACTACTACGACATGTCAGGAGAACCAGCAGCAGCATCAGCACAACCAACTACAGGAGCAGACAACGGGCCCACAGCAGAGGAGACAAGAGGAGCCACAACTACGGGAACAACACAGGAGCAGGAAGACGTCCAAAGGCTACACAAATACAAACTGCCACCACCGTTCTTCACTGGTGACTACTCACAGTACGAAGAGTGGCTGTTCAAACTACAAGCATACCTCGGACTCATCGACCGAGACTTCGACATGGTACTACAACTAGCACAAGCAGCTACAAGACAAATTGAAGATGCAGACATCAGAGCCCACATACGCGACCCTACACAGGCAGCACAAGCAGTAGACCTCTCACGAGATCTACACTACATCCTCATCAACATCTGCCAAGGTGCAGCAGCTACAGTGGTCAGACAAAACCGCTACAATGCCAATGGATGTGAAACACTACGCTCACCAAACTACTGGAACCTACATTCAATGAAGCACAATTTGAAGAACAATTCCTACAGTGGGAGTATGACATCAACCGCTACGAGAAAGACAACGGCACAGCACTACCAGATGGAGTGAAGATTGCAATACTACTCAACAAGACCAAAGGAGCACTTCAACAACATCTCCAACTACGTGCTGGACAGATCACGAACTACAACGAGATCACAGTTGTCATCCTGGACTACTACAAGACCATATCTGCATTCTCAAGAGCGAGCTCAGCGGTTGGCACAAACTACAATGGTGGAACAGCACCCATGGACGTGGACAACATTTGGAGGAAAGGAAGAAACTACAAAGGCAAAAGCAAATATGGAGGCAAAGGGTCCTACAAAGGAAGCAAAGGAAAAGGCAAGTACAGAAACAAAGGCCACTACAAAGGATTCGACAAAGGCAGCAAAGGAAACTACAACAAAGGAGGATACAACAAGAGCAAAGGAAAAGGCTACTCAGGATCCAAAGGATATGGATCAAGCAAAGGCTACAAAGGCCAAGGAAACTACAGCAAATCAAAAGGAAAAGGAAACAACAACTACACAACATGCCATCGATGTGGCAAGCCTGGCCACTGGGCACAAGACTGCAGAGTGCCAGTATGGCACATAGGAGAAGGAGAAGAACTACATCCACTAGAACAAGAACAAGCAGATCATGACAACAATGAAGAACTACCTCAGGATGTGAACGACACTTGGGACTGGTACTACGAAGGAGAAGAAGGACAACACAAGGTGAACTACATGGAGGAGAACTGGAACGACTACGACTATGACAACAGCTGGGATTGGAATGACAACAGCTATGAGGACACAGCAAACTACATTGGAGGCATCAACGAGTCACACCTCACCATTGGACACATCAGACAAGCAAACTCACGACTACACAAGCACAAATCCAAATCACTACTTGGCAAGAGAACAACACACACAACATCATGGAACGACCACAGCAAGAGCTTTCAACAATTCCTACAAGAAGACAACACACAGCCACACTTTGACATAGCAGCAGCAAGACAACAACAAAGGAACAAGAAGATTGAGGACACTATCACACACTACATCATGTACTCCAACTTCAAGTCATACCACCACCTGTTGATCGACTCAGGAGCATCTACACATGTTTGCCCGAAGGACTACGCACCAGACCTACCGCTACGACCTTGTGGAGAATCGGTTCCACAACTCTACACGGTTACAAACAAGAAGATTCCTGTCTACGGCATCAAGTACGTTCCCTACAAGCAGGACAACTTCAGGATCATGATACCCTACTACGTTTGTGATGTGAAGTATCCAATCCTCAGTGCATCAAGACTACTTGATAGAGGATATGGACTTGACTTCACTCCACGACACTGCACCATCACACATGGACAACAACAAGCACACCTCATAAGACACTCAGGACTTTTCTACCTACGAGCAGAGAAGATCGACATCCCTACAGGATTCGACATCTACCCAATGACTACAGACAATGGAAAATCCATTGCTGTGATTCAACCTACAGAGAAAACAGTACAACAACAAGAACACATTGCACCACTCACCCACACAGACCAAGGACTACGACAGATCCTTGGTGGAAACACTGACTACTGGAAACTTGATGGTGACTACGCCATCAGAGTACACAAACGACCACGCAAAGCATTATTCACACCACACAACAGCGGTTGCCCAATACCTGAAGGAGAACTAGATGATTGGCGACTAACCATCATCAACAGACAAGGGCAAGAGCAAGAACAACTACAAGAGAACCCAACACAACTTTCCAAGCAAGAACTACAACGAAGACTAGAAGGTGACAACTGGACTGGAGAAACCAGATTCAGAAGAAAGATAACACCTACACGCAGAGCAACATCAAAGACCACACCAACAAGGCAGAGCTCACAACCACAACGGCTAATGGACACACCACCAACCAGATCAAAGATCCAACTACGAGCACCACAAAAGATATGGAGACCTAAAGCAGCACCTTCTACAAATCTTGACACCACACAACCAAAGGAGACAATCCACAGAACAACTCTATTCACTCCAACAGATGGACCAGGACATCCACCAATCAGCACACTTGAACCTCACAGAACTACAATCACTCACAACCACTTTGGAGAAGTTTCGCAACGCAAGATGACTGGACAGTCATAGGCAACGCAGCACTACCGTTTCAATGGAAAGGAACAACAAGGTTCACCGTGAAGAAAGACTACGAGTACATCCAGGAGAGCCACGATGAGGAACAACAACACGAGCATCATGAAGCACACAGAGCAATAGCACTACGACAACCGCAGCAGCCCACTCCACAACAAATAGCAGAACACAACTTGACACACCTGCCATACAGAAATTGGTGTCCAATTTGCGTTCAAGGCAAAGGACGCCAGGACAACTACAAGAAACAACAATCACGACAACCTATCATCCAAGTGGATTTTGCCTACATCAAATCACAACAAGATCCGAAGACCATACCAGTCTTAACAGCAGTTGGTGTTACTACACAACTGTGCATGGCGGTATTGGTTCCGGACAAACCATCAATGATGGACTACATGGTCAACAACCTACAAGCATTCATCTTTGAATGCGGAAGAACACAAGGCATACTACAAAGCGACAACGAAGACACACTCAATGCACTACTAAAAGCAACAGCATCTAAAGTCGGCTCAATGACTGTACGACATTCACCATCCTACAGCAGCAACAGTCAAGGAAGCGTTGAGCGACTACATAGAACACTTCTCGGACAAATCCGCGTCGTCAAAGCTCAGGTTGAAAGCAACTACAGCATGACGATGTCCACAAAGCACTGTCTACTACCTTGGATAGTACGACATGCAGCATGGACGGTAAATCGCTACGTCATTCACTCAGACGGCTACACAAGCTTTGAACGCCGCTGGGGAAGAAACTACGAGCGAGCAATCTGCGAATTTGGCGAGACACTACTTTACCTTCCACCACAACACAAGAAACTTCCAAAAGCAGACCTACGGATGCAGAAATGCATCTGGCTCGGAAAAGTTTCCGAAACCGGAGAAAACTACGTCGCAACGGAATCAGGCGTACGAAAAGTACGAACAGTACGGAGACTACTACCGGACTTCAAATACGACCTCGCACTGTTGAACAAAGTTTCCGGCACACCATGGGCACCACGACGGAACACCTACAACTCGTTCGCAACACTGTTGGATACGCAACTACAACCGTCAGAGAAAAGAAGGTCCACGCAAGATTTCGGACAACAAACGAACGCGACTGACGACATCGTTGCGGAACCCGCAACAAAACAACAACGCACTACACCACCTCCACGACTTCCGTCAACATCGACGTCAAGTTCACGACCACTACCGGATAGTCCGATGGCTACTTCACCAACCGGACGACAACATCCACGACTACCAGCACCACCTCGACAAGCACTACGACGTTTAACTCCGGAAGAAGTAATGCAACCAACTAAAGCACAGAAGACCTCAAAGGACACTACAATCAGATCAACGGAGCAAGCAACCAAAGAACCACCACCACTACGACAGAAAATCAACGCAGTGACACTTCCCAACGGAAAATCCATCACCCCCTACACAAACGACGACACCTCAGAAGACCAACCCATAATCTTCGACAACGAAGGTTACGACGAAACACAACTACTGGAAGGAATGAAACACGAGTCAAACCAAATGAAACTACATGACGTCTACGACGAAGTAGATGCGTCTACCGTCGACGACAACGTCATCAGAGAAGCGATACCTACAAGATGGGTACACAGAAAGAAAGGACCAGGAGTACGAAGCCGAATCGTCGCAAAAGGCTACACAGAGAAGATCGAGGACGAAGACTCCGTCTACGCCTCTACACCAATGTTCACGACACTCCGGACACTTCTCGCACTACAAATGTCACGACCAAACTGGATAGCGCGACTAGGTGACGTCTCTACAGCATTTCTACACGCACCCATCGCAAAAGACCACGACGGTAAACAACGTGACGTCTACCTTTGGCCACCTAAAGAACTTTGTCCACAACAGGACAAAATCTGGCGACTAAAGAAAGCCATGTATGGACTACGCAGTTCACCAAAAGCATGGCAGGACTACCTGGCTGAAGTGTTACAAAAGCTCAGCTTTGTAAGACTAAAGTCAGAACCTAACGTCTACACCAATGCGACTCGCGACTGCTACATCATGGTCTACGTGGATGACCTCTTGGTACTTGGTGACAAGACTACAGTCGACTCCACCTTCGAGGCCATCCAGAAGCAGGTCCTACTCAAGCACATCGGCTACCTCGAACCTGGCAAACCACAACAATTTCTTGGAAGAAACATCGACCACTTTGGCAACTACTGCAATCTTGGACTAAAGGACTCCTACATCGACAACATGATCGAGGAGTCTGGAATGAACAACTGCAACTCAGTGAACACTCCAGGAATTGCACACTACAAACCAACAATAGAAGATGAAGCACTACTTGACCACGAACAACACAAAAGGTACAGAAGGATTGTTGGCAAACTTCAATGGTTAGCATACACACGACCAGACATTGCATACTCCACAAAAGAACTAGCACGAGACCTCACAGCACCTACAGAACTTTCACAAAAGAGAGTCAAACATCTACTACGCTACTTGCACGGCACCAAGCACTACAAATTCACCATAGAACCAACAACAACACTCAGAGCAAACACCAACAACATCCTGGATCTCGACGTTCATGTCGATGCCGACTGGGCAGGATGCCCTACTACCAGGAAATCAACTTCAGGTTTCAACATCATCTTTTTAGGAACAACAGTTGCATTTGGCAGCAGAACACAAGCTACAATAGCACTCAGCTCAGCAGAGTCTGAACTCTACGCCATTTGCACAGGAGTTAATGAGGGACTACACCTCAGAAACTTCCTACTTGAAACCAACATTTGCAGCAAGCTAAACCTACGCATCCACACAGACTCCACAGCAGGCAAGAGCATTGCTACACGACAAGGCACTAGCAAACGAGCAAAACACATCGACCTTAAATTTCTCTACACACAAGACCTCATCAAGCACGACATCATCAGAATCCTCAAAATCAACACACTACACAACAGCTCAGACTTGTTCACAAAATACATCAGCAAAGAAACACTACAGAGGCTCATACAGAGCATCGGCATACGCGTTTAGCACTACGAACAACAACTGTTTCACAACTATTTCACATCAACCACAACAGTTTGTATATGGCCATATGTAACTACTTGCATGTAAGTAATAGTAACAGTAACTACAAGTCACAGTAGTTGTAACCACCAGTAATTTGCACTTACACGCTTTGGCGGCTTTTGGCGGCTTGAGACAACATTACATGTTGTTTTGTTTTACTACATTCCCGCATGTGTTTTTGTGAGCTACCATTTGGCTCACTACTTTGCCCCGTCTCACTTCGTTTGCTTGATCGCACTACCAGCAATGTCTGGACCCATGGATGCGACTACGACCGCGCCTGAGACTACTGTGCCAGCACAGCAGATTGGCACTACTACACCTGACCGAGTTTCGACACCACCCAACCAACCATCCACTACAGATGCCAGCAGCATGGTCTCTGTGGCACCTCCGCCACCTGATGAGGCCTACAATGCCCTCAACTACCACTTCAACCACCAACTACTGTCGAGTACGACAGTATCCACACTCCGACTGTGCATCAGGGACGAAACTACGCCGAGGTCTACGTGGGGCTGACCTTGGAGGAGTATCAACTACTCAGCCAACAGCAGACCACGCCAATGCCAGACCTCGACTACCAACTGCCCATCCACAACCTGCCATCAGACCTACGAATGCCCCTCTACGATTCACTACCACTCAGCCTACGCTTTTCAGAAGCGTTCAACTTCTTTTACTACAACTTGACTTCACTACACCTCACCACATCGCACACCAACTCCATGGTCATCGTTCGACTTCATCTCCCTCAAGAAATTTTGCTACACTACATCAGCAGCGGCCACCTCATCAACTTTTCTCGTGACTACTTGAGTCACATGGTGTCAATCATTGGCCAACATCACCTACCCACTCGGCAACTACCCCAACGACTTCACAGGATCAACTGCGACATGAACCAGATCATCAATACCTTCAACCTGTCCAACAACTACATCTGGAACTACCACATGCCTCTTCACCTTCCTGAACTACTCAGCTACTACGACCAACCACAACAACTACAGGATCACCACTACAAAGCAATCAACACCATCATGCACAAGAGTTCCACGTACTACGGATTCACACTACTCACTGCCACAAATCTTCCCATGCAACACAAACTACTACTACACAAACTCCTCACTACATTTCAACAACCACTTCCACCTCCAGAGATCAACTACACTTGTCTTCGAGGAGGCCCTGACTTCCTTACTACCTTCACTACCAACCACTACGCCAGCCTTGACCACCGCACTGGTCAGCAACAAGGCTACAGAGTCCAGCATTGGACTAAGCACACCTAACTACAGGTGATGCTACATCAGTGAAGCAGCACCACAGCTTCACTACAACTTTGGACCTCCAGGTCCAAACTACATCGGGATGTATCTCATGAACTCCACTCAGTACCACTACTGAGGCCTGAACAGGAGAGCTACTGAGATCAGCCTGTACATACTACAGCTTTTTTGGATCTTTGAGAGTCAGTGGACTACAGCCAGCAGAGTTGTAGTTATACTACTTTCGATCCTTTTGCAGTCAAAACTACTTTGAGCCTTTTGCACTTTCTCCCCTTTCTGGATATGGTTGAAAAGACACTACAGGGTCTTTTAACCAAGGGGCCGTGTCAAATATCATGCTGTACTACTTGTCCCTTGTACATGCATGATGTACACTACTCGACCGCAGGCCTTGAGTCTACAAGCAAAAGAGCGCATGCTGGGAAACTACATTTGTGTTTGTGACAGCATAAACAACACTTGCACTTGTAGTAAAGTAACGACGAATTTTAACGAGAGAGAGAGAGAGAGATAGAGAGATAGAGACAGAGCGAGCAGCTACAACCAGGGGAACCACATCATTCCAGTTGATTGGGAAAGGGTCCTCACTGGAAGGAAAGAGACAAATAAGTGCATGAGACACGGGAGACAGTCATCCCGCTCCCAACCCGAACGATTCATCCTGGAAATTCCAATCGCTTCCTTGGTACGCGACCACAAGTAACCGACGCAGTTCCGGAAGTTTGGCGTGGAACCCTGCTGGCTTCTGACTGCCACCCCCAGGAAAGTCTAATGATGCTGAATTTTGTCTTGATCCCCCTGGTTTCTGGCGTTGAAGATGCTCCTCCTGGTCGGCTGGACGAGAAATGCGCAAAGACTTTCACCCCTTCGCCGAGGGCGTTTCGCCCGGGCCCTTGGGCCCGAGACTTGGGATCATGGTAGAAGGATCCCACCTCCTCCAGTAGCGAGGCTAGAAGAAGGGTACCCATTTCTTCGGTTTGGTCTATTTTAGCAGGGGAACCCTCCCCCCCAAAAAAGGGGAGAGAAGGGCACTTCTGGGGCTAGCCGCTCTTCCGATGTGCCAATCAAGATCGCTGAGACTGGCAACTCCCGCCATGTCTGAAGTTCCAACGCGACCGAATCGCTTCCGAGGCAAATCCCATCGGCTTACAACCAGTTTGCGAGGCTTGAACCGCCCAATGTTCCAGGAAAGTCACATCCTCATGGAAGTCTCACAGGGAAACTGGAGCCCCAAAGCCCCAAAACCCCCACCTCTGCCTGCTCTTCTTCCACTAACTGCATATTTCTTCCAGCGATCGCCTCTTTGTTTCTCCCCCACCCCTGGCTCGCGGTTGTCTTCTGTCTTTTTTTTTAATTATTTTGATTAATTACAGGGATCCTTACATGGTACACCTGGACATTGCCTTGCAAATGCTGGTTTCAACCTTCATTTTGGTGTTGAACAAGCCACATGTTTCAAATGGTTGCAAAAATGGAGATCTGGTAAGGAGCCACAGGAAGTTAGAGCCATCCACTGCCATGGCCAATGGGTCTGACTTTTCGTACCCCTATACCCTAGTTGCGGTTAGGATCGCTTGTTGTCCTGGATTACCCGCAGGGTCGTTCCCCGACCCTGCCAAGCGCCGGGCCACGCCCTGGGGCTTCGAGCCCCGGCCCTCGGGATTCCGGGGGAATTCCGACGCGACGGGGGTGGTTTCCCAAAAGGAGAAGCCCGCCCGAGTTGTTTTTGTTTTGCGGGGGCCAAGCGCTTTTTGGGGTGTTTTCTTTTTTGCGGGGCCAAGCGCTTTTTGTGGTTTTTGGGGGGTCAAGCACTTTTAGTGTGGACTCCAAATGTTGTTTGTTTTTTTTTGGGGGGGATAGCAGGGATAGCAGGGATAGCGATGACCCCAAATGAGTTTCAAGCCCAGCTCGTTGGGAGCTTTTGCTGCTTTTGATTTGGGCGAATGTGGGGAAGCGGACCACTTTTGAAGGGCCCCCGCTCGCCTATTTAAAAAACTGGGGGTGATGAATATGGGATCAACATTACCCGGCTTGGGGGTAGGTTCTAAGGGAAACCAAAGGGACACCCACCATTTGGGGTCAAGAACTGGTTGACACATACCCATATACTAGGAGTCGACCACACCGGCAGTCTCGTAATAAAACCCATCTGAATCAAGCGTCTCAAAAAAGTCAGACTCCCTGTTGGATGCGTTTTTGGCTTCTGCCCCCTTTTTTTGCGGGGCCTGAACATGCACAAGCCATTGAATGGAAGGGTCGCCTAGATTGTATGACACTCAGTCATTGTGTTAAAACTTCCAAACTCTATGCATTTTTGCATGCACGAAAGCTTCGTGTACCTTTCTTCGTCGCTCTTCGGCGCTAGCTTCGGTCACATTTGAGCCCAAGCATTTGATCCCTGAGCAAATGTTGATCAAAGTGCGAGAAATTGGGGGGCTTGACCAAACCCGTTGTCAAATTTGTGCTGTGGAGTTCTGCATGCCCGAGCCTGCTCATGGTCGGCCAAGTTTGGACGTTCCATATCTGTGGCCAATGCGGACATGTGTTGGTAACAGGGGCAAAGAGCCAAATCGGTGTCTCTTTGTTAGGGGACCCCCTAAAATTGAGGTTGTTATGTTGGCGTTGGTTGTTCTTTTGGCTTTCCTTCAAAGCCACAACAAATTGGGTACCGACTCGACTAAACAAAAAGAAAAAGCAAAACGACGCGCTCTAGCCAGCTCGGTTGCTTTCTGCTCCCCTCTAAAAGCTTGACTTTTAGTGGTTTAATGGAAAACCCATTAGTTGGCAAAAAGTTAAAGTCCTAACATCCGAGCATATCCCCAGGATCTCTGAGGCGAGGGCCAAGACCGGCGCGCTGTAGCTGCGTGGCTTCGCCTGACTTTGGCAACTAAGCTTGGTTGACGTTGGAAGGGAAGCAAACAAATGACTTTTAACAGACAAGTGGGGATTTCCCACTAAACCACAATAAGCAAAAACGCAAAATGTTTCCCAACGACAACCGTTCAAGGTTCTTCTGGCGCCCTCCTTCTACTCACTGAGTTGAGGCGACCCTTTTGGCCTCTTTTGCCAGGGTCACAACCACCTCTGTCACCAATCCGGACAGGTGACAAGTCCTTGTCTTTCTTCCCTTCTAGAAACCCACCCCTTTGGTTCTGTTGGTTTCTCCCACTCAAAAATTAACTACTATACCCCGGATTCCCGACTCAAAGCCCAACCACGCCACCCCCTGCCCACGTCCGTCCCGCGCGGGCGCCTTCTCCGCCCGCTGCTGGGCCTCCGCCAGCGCGGCAGCTCGCGCCGCCTCCGCCCGCTTCACGGCCTCCGCCTCCTTCTTGGCGTCCTCGCGACTCTCGCGCTGGCGAGCCCGGCCGTGGCTCGCCGTGGCTCGGCGGGCGCGTTGGGTGCGGTCACTCGCTGGGCGCGTTGGGCGCGTGGAGTGCCGAAAAAAAAGGCGACGGTACCCGGAGCGGAGCGTTCTTCCACGGCTTTGGGAAAGGCTTTGGCCAAAGCAGAGGTTGAATTGGGCTTTGGGCTGGGGAAGGCGGGGTCCCAAACCGGAAGCCTTTGGTTCGAGAACTTGTTCAACTCCTTTCTGTTATGTATTTTTGGGAGGGGGGGTCAAACGTTCTCCTTCGGTTTCTGATTGTTTTTTTGTTTAAAAAAAAAAGCTTCTGGGAGGGCTTTGTTCAGCCTGGTGTTTCCTTTGGGGGGGTGGAACCTCGAGGGGCTGGGTATGAAGTGAGGGTTTGGGAAAAAAGACACGGAGGGTTTGTGCAGTATGTGTCAGAAGGCTAAACCAGAGTGCAGTTTGGTTCTTTGAGGCGCAGTACCCTTTTACACGTGGGTTTAAAGGGAAACCAAGACGAATATGCAGCTGGGTATGTGTCAAAATAGGGATTGAAACATCAAGAATGGGTTTCGGATGTCCGTTTGTTTTTTTTGATAGAAAATGTTTGAAGGGATCCTCAAAAACTCAAACACATGCGCACACGAAGAACTAAAAAGCAATTGCTACTTCCTATGTGGATTCGCCAAACAAAACGCCCACTTGTTGTTTGTGACTAACATTAACTTCTCAAGGGTGCAGGGCCCCCAATACCCCCCCAAATGGGCCGTAGACTACCTGAAATTGTTTTCTTTCTAAAAAAGAAGCCCAACCCGCCTCGGCCGCCTTCTTTTTGGCTTCAGCGTCTGCCTTTGCCTTCTCTGCATCAGCCTTCTTCTTCGCCTCTGCTGCTTTCCTGGCTGCCTCGTCAGCCTTCTTTTTGGCCTCTGCCTGAGCCTTGGCCTTCTCTGCTGCTGCCTTGCGAGCCTCTTCGTCAGCCTTCTTCTTGGTCTCCGCCTCCGCCTTCGCCTTCTCTGCTGCTACTTGCCGGGCCTCGTCATCAGCCTTCTTCTTGGCCTCTGCCTCCACACGTGCCTGCTCTGCTGCCTTCTCTGCTGCCGCCTTCTTCTCAGCCTCTGCTGCCTTCCGGGCCTCATCATCAGCCTTCTTCTTGGCCTCCGCCTCTGCTCGCGCCTTCTCTGCTGCCTCCTTCTTCTCGGCCTCTGCTGCCTTGCGGGCGTCTTCGTCAGCCTTCTTCTTGGCCTCCGCGTCTGCTCGCGCCTTCTCTGCTGCAGCCTTCTTCTCGGCCTCTGCTGCCTTCCGGGCCTCTTCATCCGCTGTCTTCTTGGCCTCCGCGTCTGCTCGCGCCTTGTCTGCTGCTGCCTTCCGGGCCTCTTCGTCAGCCTTCTTCTTGGCCTCCGCGTCTGCTCGCGCCTTCTCTGCTGCAGCCTTCTTCTCGGCCTCTGCTGCCTTGCGGGCGTCTTCGTCAGCCTTCTTCTTGGCCTCCGCGTCTGCTCGCGCCTTCTCTGCTGCAGCCTTCTTCTCGGCCTCTGCTGCCTTCCGGGCCTCTTCATCCGCTGTCTTCTTGGCCTCCGCGTCTGCTCGCGCCTTGTCTGCTGCTGCCTTCCGGGCCTCTTCGTCAGCCTTCTTCTTGGCCTCCGCGTCTGCTCGCGCCTTCTCTGCTGCCGCCTTCTTCTCGGCCTCTGCTGCTTTCCTAGCCTCTTCGTCAGCCGTTTTCTTAGCCTCCGCGTCTGCTCGCGCCTTGTCTGCTGCAGCCTTCCGGGCCTCTTCGTCAGCCTTCTTCTTGGCTTCCGCCTCTGCTCGCGCCTTCTCTGCTGCAGCCTTCTTCTCGGCCTCCGCTGCCTTGCGGGCGTCTTCGTCAGCCTTCTTCTTGGCCTCCGCCTCTGCTCGCGCCTTCTCTGCTGCAGCCTTCTTCTCGGCCTCTGCTGCCGTCCGGGCCTCTTCGTCAGCCTTCTTCTTGGCCTCCGCCTCTGCTCGCGCCTTCTCTGCTGCGGCCTTTTTCTCGGCCTCTGCTGCCTTCCGGGCCTCTTCGTCAGCCTTCTTCTTGGCCTCTACCTCTGCACGCGCCTTTTCTGCCGCCGCCTTCTTCTCGGCTTCAACAGCTAGCCGCTTTTCGTCCTCCGCTTTCTTCTTTGCCTCAGCTTCTGCACGTGCCTCTGCACGCGCCTTTTCTGCCTCGGCTTTCTTTTGCTCTGCCTCTGCCTTGCGCTGCTCCTCTTCAGCCTTCTTTTTGGCATCGGCCTCAGCTCGAGCCTTTTCTGCCTCGGCTTTCTTTTTCTCCGCCTCTGCCTTGCGCTGCTCCTCTTCAGCTTTCTTTTTTGCATCAGCCTCAGCTCGAGCCTTTTCTGCCTCGGCTTTCTTTTTCTCCGCCTCTGCCTTGCGCTGCTCCTCTTCAGCCTTCTTTTTTGCATCGGCCTCGGCTCGAGCCTTGTCTGCCTCGGCCTTCTTTTGCTCCGCCTCTGCCTTGCGCTGCTCCTCTTCAGCTTTCTTTTTTGCATCAGCCTCGGCTCGAGCCTTTTCTGCCTCGGCTTTCTTTTTCTCAGCCTCTGCCTTGCGCTGCTCCTCTTCAGCCTTCTTTTTTGCATCGGCCTCGGCTCGAGCCTTGTCTGCCTCGGCCTTCTTTTGCTCCGCCTCTGCCTTGCGTTTCTCCTCTTCAGCCTTCTTTTTTGCATCAGCCTCGGCTCGAGCCTTTTCTGCCTCGGCTTTCTTTTTCTCAGCCTCTGCCTTGCGCTGCTCCTCTTCAGCCTTCTTTTTTGCATCGGCCTCGGCTCGAGCCTTGTCTGCCTCGGCCTTCTTTTGCTCCGCCTCTGCCTTGCGTTTCTCCTCTTCAGCCTTCTTTTTTGCATCAGCCTCGGCTCGAGCCTTTTCAGCCTCGGCTTTTTTTTGCTCCGCCTCTGCCTTGCGCGTCTCCTCTTCAGCCTTCTTCTTGGCATCGGCCTCAGCTCGAGCCTTCTCCGCCTCCTCTTTCTTCTTGGCCTCAGCTTGCTTCCTGACCTCGTCAGCTTCCTTCCGCTTCTCCTCTGCCTCCTTGCGCTTGGCTTCGGCCTCAGCCTTACGCTTCTCATCCTCCTCCTTTCGCTTGGCTTCGGCCTCTGCGCGTGCCTCAGGGTTTGCCAACCTCCTGTTGAAACATTCGTCCAAACAACCGCCTTTGGGTTTCCCTAAGGTGCCATCTGACTGAAGGACCGAATCGCCCCGCCTGTTTCAACATGTGATTTCCTTCTTGGTGTTTCCTTGTTTTAGCTTGCTTTTGAGCATGGCTTCAGCACTTTTCGCAACCAAAGGGCAGAGTTGGGCGAACCCCTTGTCTGAGCCTCAATTTGGTTGCCCTTTGCAGCGGGCCAGGGTCTCCTCGTTCCAAGTCGGCCATCTTGCCCCATGGGTCGCTCAGTTTTTCTCAGGGCCCAGGTGGCTGGTTTTTCACGGGGCTTCACCTGGAAACCAAAACATCGGAACCGCACTCAGCCTCTCATATAACAGTGGCCTAAGAAACCACTACCAAAAAGGAAGCTGCTAAGTCAAAACATGGGATCAAAACCTGCGGTTTGCCCCTCCTGTTTATTTTTGAGCCACACCCATTTGCCTTCTACAAGAAGGGGTTCAAATCCAGTTCCCACGCTCCAAGCCACCAGCTAAGGCTTACCTGACTCAACGTTTCAAACCTTGGTGCTCGGTATGGACTGTGGGGTCGTTCCCCTATCAACCATCCCACTGGCCGTGTCCTTCACCGAGCCCTATAAACCATCCAACTGGTGGTTTCCTTCAAAAGGGACCAAAACAACTGGCTTTCTTCCCTATTTCATTCCCTCCCTATCGCACCAGAAACTTTGGTTGACGTTGGAAGGGACACCACCATATCCGAAAATGTAAAACATGTCTCCCCATGTCTCGCCCCAAGATCCACTTCCCTTCTTCCCGTCGAGTCGAAAGTCGAAAGTCGAGGTCGAGTCGAGTCGAGCCGAATCGCTCAAACCAACTTCGCCCGCCTTCTCCGCCTCCTCTTTCTTCTTGGCGGCCTCGGCCTTCGCCTGCTCCGCGGCTTCCTTTCTTCGGGCCTGGCCAGTCGACTTTCCCCCGCCAGAAAAGGCGCGATCGAGACGTCGATGTACGTCAGGTGGGTAGCAAGCCTGGGGAAAAAAAAGCCACGGCGAGATGTCTCCGTTCCGTGGGTCTGTACGGTGGATTAGAGCCAGGCTTACTAACCCTGAAGTACCAGTCGATCGCCCCTTCAAGTAGGGGCAAAAAACGCCTTAAGGGTAATTACCCCTCTCTCCGACAATAGAAGCTGACACAAGGGGTTTGGACTTGGAAAGGTCCCATCGAGTCTTCTCTGGGAAAGATCCGAAAGCCTGTGTCTCGTGGCAAAATTCAACAGTGTTTAATTTGATTGCGTTGCCAGTCTACCGTCGCAAAATATATACAGAAGGAAAACCAAAAGATGCAGCCACTGGGAAGAAAAGGGCGCTCTCTTTTGGTAGATGCCCCCTCCCCAAAAAACAAGAGAAAGGTCGCCACTGGAGGTCGGGCCCCTCTGTTTGGTGTGTCTTTTAGAGTCTGGAGTTGGTACTTTTGGGGTTTTCACAAGGAAACCCGAAAGGATAACCACCATTCTATTAGTATGTGGTTTAGTTTAACCATTCTCTTCTTCTCTTTTTTTTGGGGGGGGTCCTCTCAAATAACCACCATTCTGTATACCTTCTTCTTTGGGGTCCCCCGAAAGAAAAAAAATAAAAAGACCGAAAGAAAAAAATAAAAATACAAAAAAGGAGAAAAAAAGAAGAAACAACAATTGTCACTTTGGGCCACGGTGGTTCGAGTCTCGCGCCTCCGCCTCTTCGCGCTGCTTCTGCGCCTCCGCGCGCTTCTGCTCGTTCTCCTCCTGGCGGAGAGCTCCGCTGGTCGGCGGGAAAGGAGCCTTGGTTGACGTTGGAAGGGGAGCAAAAATCTAAATTTTGGGTTAGGGTTTCGGGTTTAGGGTTTAGGCTTAGGGTTTAGGGTTTAGGGCTTAAGGCTTAGGGCTTTTGGCAGTGAAGTGGGTTTGGATTTCAACCGCTACACACAATAAGCAAAAATGCAAAATGTGTCCCAAAAGAGCAACCATGGAGCGGGCGGAACTCCTTGCATCACCCCGACCCAGGGTGAAACTCGCCGCAAATGGGCCCAGGTGATGCTGAAAGTCGCAAGGGGGACAAATAGGCACTTGTGCTCAGCGTCGATTTTAACCGTGGATGCCTCTAAGAGCTCTAGGGAGCGCTCTGGACCTGAGGAACCCTAAGGCTTTTTGCCCGGGAACTCGCTGGGGAAGCCTCCGCTGCAGAAATACAGGGCCGATTGCTCGAGAGAAAGGGCTCGAGTGCAAGACAGCGACCGATGAAATGAACCGCTTTTCAGACGAACCCACGCCATTCTGAAATTCACCTTTGGACTGTTCCCGCTTGTTTACTCATCCCATGTTCAAGTGAGACACTGACGACCAACTGAGCTTTTCGGTCGGACCAGTCACGCGCCCCTCCCATCCCACGAGCACGCCACGTCTCGCCCAGACAAAAAACACATCGGTCCTTTCTGCGCTGCTCCTCCTCTTGCCTCTTGGCGATGGCTTCCTGCTTCCTCCTCTCTGCCTCCTCCTTTCGCTTCTGCGCTTCCGCTTGCGCCGATGTCTGGCACGCGAAACGTGAAGGACATGCGTGCCAGGCGCAAGGTAGCAAGCAGCTGTTTGAGTGCCCCATGCCCCTCCCAAACGAGCCACATGGCTGTGGCTCAAACATGCTACCCGAATGGCACCTTGGTACCTTAGAAACAGAGGCGGACACGTGTGCGAGCCCAGCCGTTTCAGTTTAAGCCACCCCCAATAGGGTTGCCTGGAATGGTTCACCAAATCTCACGTGATTGCTTCGTGAACTTTTGCCTAAAGTATCCTTGCGATTTGCACTCCGGTGTGCCTCAACTTAGCATGTTTCAAGGAGGTTCGCATCAGGGGAATACACCACTTGATAATCACAACCGACATGTTGAGCTTCTTCCTGCCGAAATCCAGATGTTTTGTCAATTCATCCGGCTTTGGCGGGTGCAGAGAACTAACCGGGACGATTTTACATCCTGTTGAATCTTCGCAGATCAACGCATCCCCGCGGGTAATCTTGGAAATCTGTCGTGGCTGGCAGGCCTCCAGTCCTACGCAGTGGTCAATAGCAGCGGATCATGTGGCTGTGGAACCGTGGTAAGTGGAAACATGGACCAACACCTGCGTAACCCTAGCTCTTTAATTTTGAGCCACTGCCATATTGTATACTACAACGGTAGGACATGGACCAAAAACGATACCCAGCAACCGATACGCATCAAGAAATGGTAGTGGACCCACAAGCGATGGATCGTGAATTCCGCGGGAGGAAAGAGGGTACCCCCTCCCCCCCCCCCCCGAAAATCCATGGGAACCCGAAAGAACTATCAAGTTCTTCATTTGGCTGTGGGTCAAAAATAGGTTCGCAAAATGGCTTGCCCTGGTACATGGAACCAAAGACTAAAACCTGCGGTCCGATTCCTGGTGCTTAATTTTGACCCACACCCATTTAATCCGTTCCCCCTATTAATATATACCCCCCCAATTATAAAAAAAACTCCCAAATATATATATATATATATATATATATATTTTAATTGGGGTTTTTGGGGTTGGGTGTTTTTGTTTTTCCAACCATGTGAGGGTTCACATAGGATTTGGAGGAAATGGATTGAAATGTAAGGTCCGCGAGTAAGCGGTTTAATAAGGAAATTGTATGTAGCATTATGTTTGTTTTTTAGTTTACTGGTTGTTTGTTTGCAGCCAGCAACCTTTTGGGGAACCCGCCTTTTGGGGAAACAACCTTTTGAAAAAAACCAACCTTTTGGGGAAACAACCTTTTGGGGAACCCACCTTTTTAAAAGTAGGGCTGGAAGCTTGATAAAAGTGCCCCCTAATAAGGATTCCAAGACTTTAGTAAGGGTTTAGTATTGGCTCAAGCAAAAATCAATTGAGCGGAGTGGAAATCCCGGGCCTCGGATTTCGATTTTTTATTAATTGGGGTCATTCATTAATAGGGGGAACGGATTAACCGTTGCTCAATCGAGCACTGCTTCATGGGCAAAAGCCCGGGGCTTGGCCTCACAAGTGCACCCCCCCCCCCCAACCCCCCCCCCCCGTGGCAGGGAAGATTACGTACAATGTGCCGCCGCGCGCCTTCAAGAGCAGAACGGCTCATTGTTGCACACGGACTCTTTTGGTGCAATCCCAAGAGTAGAAAGGAATGTCTTGGCATGCCCCACCCTGAAAGAACCAGCTAGTTTGTAGTAATAGAAAAAAGGGGTGAGGGGTGATGAAGGCCAGATGAACATCCTCTCTTTGGTTGTGAGAGTGTGTGATAAAAGCACACGGTATACCTTCGTGAAGTAGTATTAATAGAAACAAATAATGATGTCCTCCTATCTATCACTTCCATATTTTTTCTAAATTAAACGTTTGCTGGCTCACCAAGATAGAGCATGGAAATGGAAAGAGGACAATGTTAATCAAATGATTAAAGCCACAGTAACAGATAACAGAGTTAGAGAAGATCGAATGTCAGTGAGGAAGAAGTAAATAGTAAACAAATGCTGGTCAAATAAACATAAAAGGAAAGAACAATCAGAGAGATATAAAAAAGGGTCTGGAGACGTAGCCTGTCCGTGAGACGTCACTTAAGCAATAATAACAGTTAAGCGTCTCTTCATTCATCACTCTATTTGGACAGGCAATATTCTGATGAGAAAACTATTAACTTCCTTCGGTCACTTCTAGCGATGAACATGATTTTATTAATGAAGATTGATTCAGTAGGATTTGACAAGTATTAGCTTGGGAGGCAAAAGGAAACCCCTTAAAAAGAGAAGGTGAGAAATACACCCCAATCGATACAAATTAGTTAACATTACTCATGAGATTCTAGTAAATAAATAGCCTTTCGTAAATAGTGTTCCGTCCTTCTCCAGCAACTTTGAACTATTAATATCCTTTTCATTCTCACCTAAAACTCAAGAATATTGCACATATCTAATGATACAATAGGAAGTGAGTGAGAGATTTTGCAAGGAAATTCTAATAGAACAAAAGCAGAAAGAAGATACAACTAAATAAACTCCATGAGTAAAGACCAACAGCCTCTTCAGAGTCAAGCAAACTATCTATGGTTATAATTTGTGTTTATTCTTCATCATGCACTAATATCTTCTCCAATATATTTGTGTAAACGGGATGAAGTGGTCACGGGGTGAATTTAAAGGCAATAATTACAGAATCGTTGTAATCTCATAGCTTACTGCGTTTTATTATCTTATTGCGTTTTCTAACATATCCATCATTGTCCACTCGAGGTTTTTCACTGTGTTGGAGAGGGTTCTTGATGGACAAGAATAATGTGTCTCCCAATAAACAGTTTCATTTATTAACATTCTTTATTACTTTCATGTTCTTGGTTCTGTCATTTGCCTATTGATTTATTTATTTATGTATCTATTATGTTTCTTCATAGGCCTTTTTCGTAATTCTTACTAATCCTGATAGCCGCGAAAGACGGGAGAGCAGAAGGAGTGTTAGCCAGTTCCTCTTCTTCATATTTGTTATTACCCCCCGGGTTTTTTCCCCCATCCAGATGCCTCCAACGTTTACAATGCGAGAGAGAGAAAGAGAGATTGGGAAGATAGATAAACAAGTAGAAAGGTTGCAAAGTGAACAAGTACATGAGAATGCAACCAGCAGATGAGAGCTTGTATCCTTCCCTTTCTATCTCTTCCACTTCATCCAGGAAACATTTGTGGATGGACATGTCGTTATTAAGATCATTGCCTTTCGGTTTACCATCCCATTTATTGCTTGAATGTCTATCTTTGTTGTCTTCCATTTACAATATTATCTGAGAAGTATAGAAATGCTTCTGGGTGTGAGGTTGAAAAAATTGGCGATGTAAAGAAAATCACGATGGTTGGAAGAGAAAGTTAATCATTACCAAGAATAGGTTCCTCTTCCTCCGTGACTTGGACAAGGAAAGGACGTCGGTGACATACATGGGAAAATCAGGATGCGATCGGAGGAAAAGAAAGAATCACGTTACTTCTGCTCACCCTCTCCTATCTTCTCTTCTTCTTCTTCTTCTTCTTCCCAAGCATCACACGGCATAAGATTAACAGCAGCCTATGCTTGAGGAAGAAGTCAAGAGAGGCCTCTCACTTCCCATTTTCAATCTTCAACTTCATCAAAAGGAAAGAAAGAAGTGATAGAAAGACATGGGAAGTGCCCATCCAATTCGTTATCTTCAATTAGTATTGATGGGCGCTTACCTCCTTGCCAGACGCTTTACTTCTTCATTTCCAAAACATGGCAATGTAAAAGACAAGGCAAGGAAAATGACAAGCATTGGCTGGGCCGGGAAAGGAAAGGTCATCTTCTTCCATCTGTGTTTTTACAGAAAGAAGCGGGTTGTGGAAAGTGGCTTTATTTTTCTACAAATAAACCAAAAATAAAGCCAATATCCCCTTCCTTCGTCCCACTTTTAGACTGTTCCATCGTGAGTCTTTCGTAGTGACAGAACTCCAGAACGTAGTGGGGAAGGGAAAGGTAAAGATGGCACGGTTGCGATACAGTTGGAGAAGAAGGAACGGGGGGGCTAGCTTCTCCCTCCTTCCTTCACCCCTCGATTTCTGGCATTCTTCAACGGTTGAAAAGGGAAACAGAAGAAGGGGAAGGATGAAAGGTCCAAAAGATAGTAAAACACAAGCAAAATAATATGAGTAAGACCTACTCATAATCTCTTTTTTTTTTCGGTGAGCCCCAGCGACGACCGGACAGCCAAAAGCATTCACAAAGAAAGATAGCGTAATGAATCTCAACAAGGGAAGAATAAAATAGAAAAGAACGAGGAATGTAAGTATGGCTTTAAGATTAGAAGCATGTATTAGCACGTAATAAATTAGATAGCTTCTGTAAGCACCACCCATAATTATCTTTAGCTTTGTCATAACTGTCTCGCGCCCTTTTTATGTTGTTAGCTTGTATAAAACAGGATTTTGAAAAGAAAGGGAGGATATTACGTTTTCTACCGTAATTATTACTGCCTGCAAATGCTTTCGTCACTTCTTGCCCATCCATAAATGCAAATAAAGGATGAGGATGGATGGACAAGAGGAAACAGGCAATGATTTGGAAGAGGCCCCAAAGACAGGCTGGAAAGGGATAGTGAGGGAATCTTCAATCATCATATCCTCCAAGTCTCACGGACAGGCTATCTGGCGTATTCTGCGTGATGTCTGGGCGGAAGATGTTCTTCATCATTCTTTGTTCTTTCACACCTTTCCCTTTCCCTTACCTTCATCGATTGGTCTAACCTGGTATGCGATAAAATCTCTGAGATACAAATGAATCCATCCCACAATCCCAGTAGCCTTTCCATGTCTTTCTATTTGCACGGTTTTCTCCATCTCTTTCTCCATCAGGTATGTGTGGTATGAAAGTTATCCAAAAGAAGCGTGTTACAGAAGATGTCCTCTCTCCTTTACCTATCTTATGTTTATTTCTTTATCCCTGTCTTTTCCATCCTAGTTTATTGAGTTGATTGTAGGAAGAAATGGTCAGGGGAGAGAGTGAAAGATAAAGAAAGGAGTATGAATTCGAGATCCTAAAGAAAAACAAACACATGGAAATAACAGAAAAGAGAGATTCCAAATGAAAAGATAATATGCTTTCCTCCCCATTTCCTTACCAAACTTCAACCAAATGAAACAAACTTGACCCAAAAAAAGCCGATAAGGGAAGGACGGTGATCAAGTTTTATCAAGTTTACAATGTTCACACCTTTACTTGTAATTTGTGTAATTCTGGACCGACTTTTTACAAACTAGCTTGTGCAATTTGCAACCCCCGAGCAATGTTTGTTCAAATCCAGCTTGTAATTCTAAATCGGATGTTTGCTGACATTGAAACGTACTCTGGGGAATTTGCTTTCCGGGGAGATTTGGCTGGAGTTACATTACAAGTTATACACATTTTGCAGATTAGTTTCTGAACTATGCCAAATTCCAACAAATATGGTTAACAATTAAGCATTTCACAAATTTCGCAAGTACATGTGTAAAAAAAGAAATTTCCAGATTTTACAAATGAAATTAGAAAAAATTGTAAAATATCAAAGTAAAATTTGTAAAATATCAAAAAATCTGGCCCAAAATTACAAATTTTACAAATTCTAGTCTGAGAAATTAGCTTCCAGGGGAATTTGGTAGGAATTAAATTGCAAATGTTACAATTTTTACAAATTTTGCAAATTATACAAATTAATTTGTAAAATTTGTAAAATATCAAAAAAAATATGGCCCAAAATTACAAATTTTACAAATGTTTATCAAATTAATTTGTAAAATTTGTAAAGTATCAAAAACATCTGGCCCAAAAATACAAACTTTACAAATTCTAGTCTGAGAAATTAGCTTCCAGGGGAATTTGGAAGGAATTAAATTACAAATTAATTTGTAAAATTTGTAAAATATCAAAAAAAAATCTGGCCCAAAATTATAAATTTTACAAATTAATTTGTAAAATTTGTAAAATATCAAAAAAATCTGGCCCAAAATTACAAATTTTACAAATTTTACAAATTCTAGTCTGAGAAATTAGCTTCCAGGGGAATTTGGTAGGAATTAAATTACAAATTTTACAATTTTTACAAATTTTACAAATTTTACAAATTTTACAAATTAATTTGTAAAATTTGTAAAATATCAAAAAATTCTGGCCCAAAATTACAAATTTTACAAATTTTACAAATTGATTTGTAAATTTTGTAAAATATCAAAAACAATCTGGCACAAAATTACAAATTTTACAAATTTTACAAATTCTAGTCTGAGAAATTAGCTTCCAGTGGAATTTGGTAGGAATTAAATTACAAATTTTACAAAATTTACAAATTTTACAAATTTTACAAATTAATTTGTAAAATTTGTAAAATATCAAACAAATATGGCCCAAAATTACAAATTTACAAATTTTGCAAATTCTAGTCTGAGAAATTAGCTTCCAGGGGAATTTGGTAGGAATTAAATTACAAATTTTACAAATTTTACAAATTTTACAATTTTTTCATTTTTTACAAATTTTACAAATTTTACAAATTAATTTGTAAAATTTGTAAAATATCAAAAAAATCTGGCTCAAAATTACAAATTGTACAAATTTTACAAATTGATTTCTATATTTTGTAAAATATCAAAAACAATCTGGCACAAAATTACAATTTTTACAAATTTTACAAATTCTAGTCTGAGAAATTAGCTTCCAGGGGAATTTGGTAGGAATTAAATTATAAATTTTACAAATTTTACAAATTTTACAAATGTTACAAATTAATTTGTAAAAATTGTAAAATATCAAAAAAATCTGGCCCACAATTACAAATTTTACAAATTTTTATCAAATTAATTTGTAAAATTTGTAAAATATCAAAAACATCTGGCCCAAAAATACAAATTTTACAAATTCTACAAATTATTTGTAAAATATCAAAAAAAGTCTGGCCCAAAATTACAAATTTTACAAATTTTACAAATTAATTTGTAAAATTTGTAAAATATCAAAAAAATCTGGCCCAAAATTACAAATTTACAAATTTTGCAAATTCTAGTCTGAGAAATTAGCTTCCAGGGGAATTTGGTAGGAATTAAATTACAAATTTTACAAATTTTACAAATTTTATGAATTAATTTGTAAAATTTGTAATTTTGAGCCAGATTTTTTGATATTTTACAAATTTTATAAAATTTGTAAAATTTGTAAAATTTGTAAAATTTGTAAAATTTGTAATTTTGAGCCAGATTTTTGTTGATATTTTACAAATTTTACAAATTAATTTGTAAAAATTGTAAAATTTGTAAAATTTGTAAAATTTGTAATTTAATTCCTACCAAATTCCCCTGGAAGCTAATTTCTCAGACTAGAATTTGTAAAATTTGTAAAATTTGTAATTTTGGGCCAGATTTTTTTGATATTTTTCAAATTTTACAAATTAATTTGTAAAATTTGTAAAATTTGTAATTTTGGGCCAGATGTTTTTGATATTTTACAATTTTTACAAATTAATTTGTAAAATTTGTAAAATTTGTAAAATTTGTAAAATTTATAATTTAATTCCTACCAAATTCCCCTGGAAGCTAATTTCTCAGACTAGAATTTGTAAAATTTGTAAAAATTGTAATTTTCTGCCAGATTGTTTTTGATATTTTACAAAATATAGAAATCAATTTGTAAAATTTGTACAATTTGTAATTTTGAGCCAGATTTTTTTGATATTTTATAAAATTTGAAAAAATTGAAAAATTTGTAAAATTTGTAAAATTTGTAATTTAATTCCTACCAAATTCCCCTGGAAGCTAATTTCTCAGACTAGAATTTGTAAAATTTGTAAAATTTGTAATTTTGGGCCAGATTTTTTTGATATTTTACAAATTTTACAAATTAATTTGTAAAATTTGTAAAATTTGTAATTTTGGGCCAGATTTTTTTGATATTTTACAAATTTTACAAATTAATTTGTAAAATTTGTAAAATTTGTAAAATTTGTAAAATTTATAATTTAATTCCTACCAAATTCCCCTGGAAGCTAATTTCTCAGACTAGAAATTGTAAAATTTGTATTTTTGGGCCAGATGTTTTTGATATTTTACAAATTTTACAAATTAATTTGATAAAAATTTGTAAAATTTGTAATTGTGGGCCATATTTTTTTGATATTTTACAAATTTTACAAATTAATTTGTAAAATTTGCAAAATTTGTAAAAATTGTAACATTTGCAATTTAATTCCTACCAAATTCCCCTGGAAGCTAATTTCTCAGACTAGAATTTGCAATTTTATGAAATCAATTCCTATACAAGATCTGCCTGAAAGCCAGCTCTCAGTGTGATGTTGATGCCCAGACCTCTCCCCGGCACATTATACATACTCTTCCCTCTTACACCCCCCCCCCAGCAATCCTGTCAGCTTCTTGTGTGACGTCGTCTTTAAAGACAAACCGGAAACCGCCCGAACTCGTCGGTTTCACGGGCAACAACAATCACATCTGAATCGGGCACTTGGTTGCTGTTGATCCCCCTGCCAAAAGTCTAACTGTTTGGGGGTTTATTGGAAAACCCCTTGATTTGCCAAGATTCAACCCAATAGCAGTCAAGGGCAAAATTAAAGACACGGCGGCCGGATTCCGAATGTCGCGCCTGGACAACTTCCGTGGCTTCTTCGGCCTGGCCGCGAATCCTCTTTGATGATGACACCCCCCGCCTCCCCTTCTCAATAAACGGAAGGAATCCAGAAAAGGGGTTTCCCAAATCCCCAAACAATTCCTACAAAGGATGGTTTGTTTGTCGGGTTCCTGATGAATCCGCCTGGCAAGCCAAAACGACCGGCCCAAAAAAAACGCAACTTGCCAGCTCCTGAATGCGCAGCATCGTGCCGTCACCCCAAAAAGTTGGGAGGCAACTCTCTTGGCTTCGAACCTGGTTGAGCCCGTCGACTTATGATCTACAGAGAAATCACGATGCTTCACTGAACGAAGAAAATAACTCACGAGCAGATCTGGCCTATGTTTCTCGAATAGTGCTGATGACCATCACTAAGCAGGGTGGGCGGAAGTAGGTTGGTGGATTGCTGAGTGGCGTCTGCTTCAATGGAAATTCTCCTCGGGAAGGGCTTTCAGTATCACCTTCAGTGGTTGCAAATTCCGCTTCCCGCAGCCCTAACCCCAACCCTCCCCCTCCCCGCGGTACATCCCAAACTCTTCCTGTTTCACAAGGGACCCCTAGTCGAATGTATTCCTTTGACACCCCCCGCCCTCAGGTTCCATGAGGGCCTAAGTTTCATTGGAATGGGGTCGTGGCGGTACTTCAAACCCAACTCAAGTGATGCTAGAATCATGCATCATCATTCAGCCCTTTGTGCAAATCATATTTGTGGAAAATGAGGGATCCCCAAGCCAAGTTCCTGTGATAACTGGTGAGATCGAAAAAACATCAAATAGTCACAGGCGCGCCTTCACCGGCTGCATCACGGGTGCAATCTGGGCCGGTGCGTGGAACACATGCGCCGAGCGGTTCAGGTGGCTTCCAAGATGACCCCGAGACGGCGGGTCTGCCTTGGAGGAGGTTTGGGTTGGATCCCGTGAAACTTCAAGAAACTCGGGACGTGAAATGGTGAGCTTGAACATTCAAACCCCAGACTCCAGGGATGGCGCACAGCTTGCAGCATTCACCTGCAATCGCCCGGGGCTTCTCTTTAACGCGCGACCAGGTCTGGACCTATTGAGACATGGCACCGCTAGAAATTGCCTCGGTCAGGCAAACCAAAATGTCTTACCAGCCTGACTCGAGCGAGACCCTGGATTTGCATGGGCAGCAAAGGCACCTTGCGGGCTTTGAACCCCCCCGCCCCCCACCCCAGCAAACTGTGGGATAGTTGGCAACCGTGTCTGGCAACAAAGTCGAAGCTGTCCAGGCACTCACGCTCGTAGCAGCATTAAAACTCCGCGCTTTTCTGAAGTGAAATCCAACACAGGTTGGAGAAAAAGCACAGCCCGTGGCGTAGGGGCGGGCGCACCTCCCCAGAACCAATTTGGGCACAGACCCCAAAGCGTCCGTGCAGCTGTTGCGGGGTGCCCTGTATATCCCCCTTGTGGTTGTAAACTTCCTTTTTGCCAATGTTGTGTCCAGGAAAACCCCCTTTATTTGTGTTGGGGGAACTTGTCCCCTTTGTGCTTTGGTTGTCCAAAAGAGCAACCCACTGAGTGCCTGCACCCCATCTAAGTCCTCCAGTAGAGAGGTTAGAATAAGGGTACCAACTTTTTTCTGTCGTGTGGTCTATTTTAGTAGGGGAAAAGGGCACCTAGCTGGGGGACCTGCTGGCCCTAGCCATGGCCTTGGAAAAACGACCAGAAGCTTCTGAGGCCCCGGGCAGGGCTGAGCAGCGCCACCAGCACGAAGGCGGCGCCTCCCAGCACCTGCGTGGCATTCTGGCGCTTGGCGTTTGGCGCGCGGCGAGCTGGAAAACCTCTGAGCATCCTAGCGAGAGGGAAGGTGGTATGAACCCAAGCTCCAGGCTCAGAAAGAAACGCCCGGCTGAAACTTGCGATCGTTGCAGGTGGTTGTGGGAATGACCCGATTGTTCCAGACCTCTCTTTCCCCGAGCACATTTGGAGTCTGCGAAAGAGCCTCTCAGTGTCGATGGTGGGGGGGCCCTTTTGAGAGTACCCAAAGGTAGACTTAGGTGGAAGCTGGGAATGGGGCACGTCTTTGTTTGAGGGGATAAAACCTGTTTGGGTTTGGTTGCAACGGGAAACCGAAACCCCCATCTGCGACAATGTCCTCTGTTTCGAGACCGAACCAAACTTGAACCTATGTCCCTCCGACTGAAATTATTGACACCCACCTCCCTTGTTATGGGCTTTGTGCTGACATGCGTATTGCCTCAAGACGGGTGGATGGATCCAGATGTTCAGCCCGAAACGTTTCCTTTTAGACCTACACCATGATGAACTTAGAAGGCACACTTCTCGGTAGATGTGGGTAAGGATGCCCTTTTCGGCCATACACCTTTGATCTACTTCCGATTTTACGGCCCGCTCATTCACTTGTTCATCTGTTTCGTCTGCATTTCCCATCTCAGGGGATCCGGCACAAACCAGTTGTGCAATCCTTCGAAACCAAAGTATGTCATGATTCATGATCCTTCAAGTAAGATGTTCTTATATACTGGGCTGCCAAGTTCAACTTTTAGTGGGTTAAATGGAAACTACCACTAAACACAGCGGCCGTCCTTCCGGATGTCTTTTCCCCCTCTAGGCCATGTCGTTCTCCGCTTGGTGGCGGCAGCGGCGGCAGCCCGCGTCGTCCATGCGGCCCTTGCAGCAGGCATAGCGCTTCACGAAGGTCCTGGGCAGCTCTCCCAAAGGAGTCCCACTCCTCCTACGGATGTCACGGGCCCCTCAAAGAGGGGAACCCCCCCAAACAAGGAACCTCATTGGCCTTCAGAACATCTGGTCATCGGTCAAAATCCAAATCGTACCCCCAGTGAACATCCCAATCCCAACTAAAATAGACTAAAATGGGTGGTGCACCTACCCCAAAATGGTACCATTGGTTTTGACCCACAGCCAGATTTGGCCCTATATATTGGCCATACTGTGGATGGTTGCGAAATCCGTTTCGCACCACCGTTCAGAATCCCTTTCTGATGATTCAACGGCAAATACCAACCAACAAAGGATTCAACCATGCTTTCAAAGTAATCTGGCTGTGAGTCAAAACCAATGGGGTCCCATTTTGGGGTAGGTGACTTCACCACCCATTTTAGAACCTATTTCGTGGGTCCCGATTGGGATGTTCACTGGGGCCACGATTTGGATTTTGACCCATGGCCATCTGTTTTGGGGCCAATGAGGTTCCTTGTTTGGGGGGGTCCCCTCTTTCCCCTCACATCCGTGAGAACGCACGCAATGAGAAGGTGGGGTTGAAGTATCAACGCCGGCAAAATCATGGACCAATGATGGCAGGAGGGACTGCTCTGAAAATCCCCCTGATTGGGATCTTCCCTGGCTGCTTGGCTCTCCAAGGAATTGTCGGGTTTCTTTTAAGCTCTTGTAAGTTTGCCTATCCGTGGCAAATGCAGCACAGACGGGTCTGCCTCAATGTAGGGAACCCCCCCCCCCCACAAACAAAAAAGCCCTTCCAAGCGGGAAAATGTCTGGCCTCGTGATCTTGAGCCAAAGTCGCCTCAATCATAGGTTGAAGGGAAATGGCCGACCTCAGTTTGTGACTTTGATCTCCAGACTCTAGAAACAGTCAAAATCATGAGCCCCGTAAATGAGAGGTGAGGGTTTGTCTGAGGGACAAGCAAGCCCAAAGGCTTACCTGTGTCAGATGTTCTGTGGGGTGCAGGAGCAAGGGCCCTCAAAGAAGAATTGCACCAGCTTAGACCGCGGGTAGCGAAACACGTGCCAAGGATTGCACGTCAGCACCTCTAGCACTGCACGAGGAGCCCCTCAACCAACACCCCAAACAGTCCCGAAACCGTCAACCGTCAATCTCGCAAAACAAATGTGCCCGCACCATCACCAGCAGCTCCAACAGCACCCCAAACAGCACCCACACTACGCCGTCAATCTCGCAATTTGCTTTCCCTTTTGCAACAGAAGCTGGAACCCCCCTTGCTTCCAGCCACCTGGGGGAAAAATGGAGGGCAGGGAAGACAAGGCAGCTGCCTATTCAAGTCCTGCTCAGCTTCCCATGGGGTGGCTTCTGATAAGGTGGCTTGTCAATTTGTTTGAGTTGTGTTCAGTTGGAAACCACTAAGAACACCACCACTTTTTGGGGCGTCCCCGAAAAAAGACACACCCATTTTACCCTCTACAAGAAAAGGATATCGACCCCGCAAAACAAGACAGCTCTGTCTCCCCTCTACCAAGGGGGTATGAGCCCAACATAAAGCGGGCTGGTGCAGGAAACCAAGGCGTATGACCTATGGGGGTATTGATTCTGGGAACTGACCCGAAATCTGTGATACCGAATCGGACTGCTCCTAAACGTTGTCACTTTGTCCCTAAGGGGGTTCGCGGGCCACTCACACAAAGTGGCAATCCAAACTCCCTTTTGCCACCACGAAGGGTGTCCCTGCAAAATCGAGCTGGGTGCATCACCCAACCAACTGGACACCAACTGCAACAAGAACTGGCCCTAGTATTTTTGACCATCAAAGCGACCGGTACGTTTCAGGGAAGCAAGCCAAGTTTCTGGCTTTGATAACCCACAGAATCAGTCGAAAAATAGGGACCCCACAAACCAGCACGATTTCCAAAGGGACTTTGAAAACATCCCCGGATAAATTTGAAATGACACACACACACACTCACAAACACACAAACAAGCACGATTTGCCAAGGGATCCTTACAAAAAATACAAACCAATGCCAGGAGCCATGTACCTCACGCGTTCGCTTGAGCCCGGGGAGAGCGCCCAGAAGCCGCCCGCCTGAAGAGCTGGCGACCGCAAAGCCTGGATGGAAGGCAAACCGCGAATCCGGGTTCGCAAAAGCCTGGAGCGATATGGCGGTGGCAAAAACAAAAAAACGGAATTTCCAAAATGGGTTGCTCTGGTAAGTGTGGAAACATGGACTTCAGAACCTGCGGTTTGCCCCTCCTGGTTCATTTTGAGCCACACCCATATTCCATTTAGGGCCACGTAGCAAGTTTTGACCCTAGCTTTTCCCATGTGAGAAATATCATCTCGTCTCAAAATAGGAACTCGTTCGATTTTCTCAGAAAATGGAAAGCCAACCTCAAAGAGGGTACCGAGCCGCAAAAAAAGACACGCCCATGTTGACAAGTCCCATGGTTTCCCTTGGTGGGTACATGGAAAAACATGTATAACGAAGTGGGGAAGTGGGTAGAATGATTAGGCCAATATGTGGGAATCGTGCAATCTACCTTCACTCAACTGCAAATGGAACTATAAGTGGCAATATCAACATCCCGAGATCTCGTTTGGAGAGTCACTCGTCGCGCTACCGACCCAGCGTTCCTGCTCCAATCACAACAAGAAGAGCATGGCGCAATTGAAGGGAATGCTTGAACAACTGCAACGACCGCTTTCAGAGCCAGGGTTGATCCCACCCACAAGCAGGCAGGGCTTTACACAGACACACAACTCTCCCTCTTTCAAAGAAAGAGGAGAAGGCTTCGCACAGCAACCCCAGCGAAAGCCACGCTCGCTTGCTGCCACATCTAACACCCCCAACTCCCCCAACTCCCCGCCCGCCCCACCCCACAGGGACAATTGTGTCCTTGGCTGTGACAAAATGGAGAAACATTCCCCCCCCCCATTCATTGCAGATTGACACAACCTGCAAAGCCCCCCAAAAAAAAACTCCCCCCCAACCCCTCCCCCCCCCCCCAACCAAAAATAAAAACGCCCTCCCCCCGCCACACCCCCCCAACCCCCACCCCCACCCCGACCCCCCCCCCCCCACTCCAAAAAAAAAGCCGCGCCGCTCCCTCCGAGCCGCTCGGCGCCGCAGCTCTTGCAGGAGCCCTTCTCCGAGCGCTCCGGCCAGGCGCAGCACAGCTTCTCCTCCCTCGACACCTCCAAGTCCTCCGCCCCCCGGCGCTTCAGCCACGCGCGCGCGGCAGCCGCTCGGCTTTTGGGGCGCCGCTACGCGGGGCCCGGTGTTTCTTCTGTTTTTTTTTTTGGTCTTTTCTTTGTTTCCACCTTTGTTTTCTTCTGGTGGCTGCAAAGGAAAAGCAGCAAATGTTAGGGGGCACCTAAAAAGAGGCTGCTTTCTACTTAAAAGGAATATACTAAATGCGCTGAATTCATATATCATGTGACATGTAAATCTATGAAGATTCCAGAGATAACTTGTAATAAAGTAGCAACCTCTATGTCTAAATCAGAAAATTCGTAATTAAATAAGCTCAGGCGATATCCCCAACAGCACCACACCCTCCCAGAATCCCGGTTCTGCTGAGGATGCCGCGTTGTGACTTTGTAAAGCAAAGCTAAGAGTGACTGCGCAATCGCGCCCTGATCGGGGCCCGACGGCGCAATCGGGGCCCGATCGGGGCCCGACGGCGCAATCGGGCCCCGACGGCGCATCGCCCGACCTGTGCCCGGTGAACCTCGCAAACCGTCCTCGTTGAACCCTCGTGGAACTCAGCGTGAAACTTTGTTGGAACCTTTCCTCAGGGCTGCCCCATAGCTTTTGCAGAACCTGGTGGAGACCTCGTGGAGCGCTTTTGGAGCCCAAGCCCAAGTAATACTCAGTAATGCCAAGCATTTACACTGCTGCACAGTGAGAGTCCCGCAGCAACGTGATGCGATTTGCAACAAAGCCAACATTTCGGGCCGCATTGCCTGAAGAAGTGAGCAAGTCACAAAACATTGAAAGTGCTGAGAACCATGAACTTCGGTTTTGCTTAGTGTTCCGCCCATGAGCAAGGCGATCTTCTCAGCAGACGACGGGCGCACGACACATTGTTTTTCTTTGGGGCAAACCATGGAACCTTGCGGAACCTTTTGTGGAACCTTTTGGAGCCTTGTGGAACCCTTGTGGAATCCTCGCGGAACTCTGTGGATTGAAACCTTACCTCGCCCCGGACCATCCCGCACCCCTCGCAGAACCCCGACCACCCCGCAGCCCTTGCAGAACCTGGTGCAACAATGGTGGAACCCTGGTCGAACTTTGGTGGAGCTTTTGTGGAACCTTCTCAAACCACCCTGGACCACCCCGCAGCCCACTGGTGGAACCCTGGTGAAGAACCCTTGTGGAACCTTACCTCAAACCACCCGGACCCCGGCCCTCGCAGAATTTAGTGGAACCCTGGCGGAATTACCTCAAACCACCCTTGCAGAACTGGTAAAACCCTCGTGGAACCTGGTCGAACCCTCGTGTAACCTTACGTTGAACCTGGTGGAACCATGGTGGGTGGAACCTGACCTCAAACCACACCAGACCCCCCGCAGCTCTGGCAGAACCTGGTGGAACCCTGGTGGAACTGTCGTGGAACCTTACCTCAAACCACCTGGACCACCCCGCAGCCCTCGCAGAACCTGGTGGAACCCTGGTGGAACCCTCGTGGAACCTTGCCTCAAACCACCCCAGACCACCCCGCAGCCCTCGCAGAACCTGGTGGAACCCTGGTGGAACCCTCGTGGAACATTACCCCAAACCACCCGTAGCCTCGCAGAACCTGGTGGAAGCCTGGTGGAACCTGACCTCAAACCACCCCGCACCCCCCACACTCACAGAACCTGGAACTTTACCTCAAACCACCCGGGACCACCCCGCAGCCCTCGCAGATTCTGGTGGAACGCTGGTGGAACTGTCGTGGAACCACCCCAGACCATCCCGCAGCCCTTGCAGAACCTGGTGGAACCCTGGTAAAAACCCTCGTGGAACCCTCGTCTCGGGGAACCTTACCTCAAACCACCCCGGACCACCCCGCAGCCCTCGCAGAACCTGGTTGAACCCTGGTGGAACCCTCGTGGAACCTTGCCTCAAACCACCCGCTGCCCTCGTAGAACCCTGGTGGAACCCTCGTGGAACCTTACCTCAAACCACCCCGCAGCCCTCGCAGAACCTGGTGGAACTCTGGTGGAACCCTCGTGGAACCCTCGTGGAACCTTACCTCAGGGCCGCCCCGGACCACCCCGGACCCTATCTGGGCTGAGACCCCAAAGCTTTCAGCTGTTGGGGAAAAAGAGCAAAACAAGATTGCAAAATATTTTGTTGATCAAAGGACAAGGGTATGATTGCAAATGAGATTTCATGTCATACAAATTAAATATTCAACATGATAATAATAGATTTATACTTGGGGAGTGATAGGAACGAGCCAATTGATGGATCCAGAATATTATGCATTACTTGTGCTTTCATAATCATATCTCACTGGGATGCGGGGAGATTTAGTGAATCCTCCATGTCCCGCCTTAAACTCACCATAGACTTGACCAAACCTCATGCTCATCAAGGTGTGTGTTTTTGGAGGCTTGGTTTGCCGGAAAACAAAAAGGAACACCACAAGTTGTTAGGTCCCCAGTTTGACACATGCTACATGAATCCCTTAAAGCAGCCTGGACACGGGTGAGTCCTAAAGTCTGCGGGACGGTTGATAGAAAAAAGCAAGCCCCTTGGGATGAGTTTGGAGGAGACTGGCTCCAAGAGCCACACCTAAACTACAGACATGAGACATCGCCCCAAACTTACCCGGCTTGGCTCAGCAGCACAGTCTCTGTCTAGTGGCGCACCCACTCGTTCCAACCCCAACCGTTTATTTATTGATCTCCCTCAAAAAGAACAGGGCCCTTTTCGGATGTGAGAATGAAGATGTGGAGGTTTGAAAAACGCTTAAGCGGTCTACACCAAATACGACCCATAAAGTCGCCAATTAAGGGGGGGGCAGGGTTGTTCCACTTTTTGATCGAATGTCATCCTTCTTGCAAAACATCCGCCCCATCAGAGGGCCCAAGAGGGACGATTCGTAGGTGCCAAGGGAAGAATGGGGACCTCCGGTCAAGATCGCACCTTGTCTTCGAGTTGCCTGCCACAGGGATCCGGATGCATTATACACCTGAACATTGCAACTTGTACATGGTGGTGTCCCTTGATTGTCGTGTTGAAAAAGCCACATGCTTCAAATGGTGGCAAAATGGGCAAATCTGTCAAGGAGCCCTGCCACCAGCGAGCCTCTTTCACAATGGCTACTTAGACTTCCGCTTCGGCCTCCAAAAGCCTCAAGCCTTCACTCGACGGCCTCTAACGACGCCCGGTGAGATGAAAAATCCACCGCCGAAATGTTCGAACCAAAAAAAACAAAAGCCCACTGAGGATTTTGGACCCCAACCGCTGCATTGAAGGCTGCGCTCAGAAAAAAGGCGCCGCAATTTTGCACCTTGTGCAGCTTGAAAGGGTCTAGGGTCTAGGGGTTAGGGGGTTAGGGGGATAGGGGGTTAGGGGGGTGATGGAAAATCCGAAAGGCAAAAAGTGATAAGGTCAGCCTGTTGTGCGGCAATGGGTATGATGTCTCCCAACCAAAGGACAGGATTGGCGCCTTCCCAACCAAATCGTGGGTCCCAGGCTTTGCTTGCCGAATGAAGCCAGCCTTCTTCTCCACCTCATAACCAATGTGGTGCACAAACAGCTCGGCGGGGGCTTCGTATGCTTACTACCCTTTCATTATCGAAAGCTAGTATTAAAGAGATATCCTCGAAAATAACCATCTAAGTTGTTGCTTTTCTTTTTTGTTTGGGGGCGGGGGAGGCGGACTCAACAGACAGCAATGGTGCGCTGGAGCCCGGCCTCCATCCATGGGAAGCGGTGGTGACGACAGGAGGTGTCGGTGTTGCCTGAGGCGGTGTGAGTGACACTCGCCCTGTGCATACTCAACTAGGCACAGTGAGCACGACGTTCAAAAAACTTGCGGATCAAGTAGGTGGCTGAAGCTTTCCCTCTAGACTAGGACACACAAGCTCAAAAAAGCAAGCCGGGGGTGTCAATCGTGGGTGTCCATTACTGGCATGCATCAGCTCAAAAGCAGTTGGTCCTTGTGCCACGTATTTAAATTAATAGGCCCCCAACGCTGGACGCCCGAATAGCCCGTGTCTTGGCCCACATCTGGGGAACGCGGAAAATTAAAGGTTTCGTTTCTGTTAATATTTAGTCTACCCTTAACAAAACATATGTTTGGAGGAGACCCCAGTTGCATAAGGCCGAGTATTGCAAGCCACCAGCACTACGGCCAAAGGTCGAGTCATGGCTCTTCTCTGAAACACGTTACCATCCCACTGCTCAAAACAAAGGCCCCATGCCCACACCCAACCCCCCTGCTCTCCAACTAAGGCAGACGGGCCATTCAATCCTCGCATGCCACCTGTATAGACTATGTTGATTAATGTTTCATCTTCAACCCCAACTTTTGCTTACCTCCCCTCACCTCCCCCTCACCTCCCCCAAACCTCCCCTCCCCCCCCGCCCAAAAGCAAGGCCGGTGGGGGGCTGTTGCCAAGAGGCGACTCGGGTCGAAACGCACCTTGCAGCGCATGCAGCAGTCAGGCCAAGCCAGCAGCAAGTAGTCGAACTCCGCCTGGACACGCGGTCTCTTTTGAGCAGGCTGGTACCCGTTTTGGGGCTTGGTTTAAAGGGAAACGAAATGGAACCACCCTTTCTGAGGCCCAAAAAATCAAGCAAATCGGAATGTGGGGAATTGCAATGAAGAGGGCGGCAATAATTATGAATAGTCTGCTCCCATGACCAAAAGTGGTCTTAGAGTACCCCTGCAACCCCATTCCACTTATGCAGGCCCTTGTAGTACATGCACGTGTTGAAACATTGGGTTTCAAGGCCCTTTGTCGTGACATGGGAATCCCAAATGACAAGTAGTCATTGGGCCCACTTTGGCATCACAAGGCTTATTTCCACCATGATCAGACGTGTTTCCGATCTCCAGGTTGACATGGAAAAACAAACAAGAAGGACGCCACCACTTTTGTTCGCACGGCGGTGCCTTTTCTTCCTCTTTTTGTTGCCGGGTTGTTCGCAGAGCCAGAAGAACCCCGTCCAATTTTGGAGTTCTTTCAACCGCGCTTGAAGCTCCGTTTCGGAACCACCCCCCCGTTGCTGAGCTAAGGAAGAAAAATAAAATGGTCCCCAGCCTGCAGAGCGCCGGGGAAGTCCTTGCAAATCTCGCCTCAAGGCGCGGTTCGCACGAAAAACTGCAGGCCATTTTGCCTGTCGGATGCCGAGCAGGGCTTTTTTCTTAAATGGGGGGCCCCAAAAAAATATGGCTTGCCTATACGAATTGCTGGCAATATTTAGGGAAGCCAGCAAGCGCCCCTGCAAGCTATGGAATCAGCTGGGCCCGTCCAAACTCACCAGGTGCCCGGTTCCCAGCTGACTCTTGGCACCAAAGATGGTTGCAATGGTTTGTGGGGGCCCTTTTTGCAGTTCCTGCCTTTTCTTCTGCTCGAAATGGAAACCAAAAGGCTCACCTCCATGTTGGTGGTATAGAAGACACAAACACCCATGCCGGGCTCAAGTAGAACCAGCTATGGCCCTTTTGGGGTGGTCAAGAGGGACACCCGGTCAAAAGGGATACACCACAGTGCCACGGTCAAAACTCCGGGTTCCATCAAGAAACCCTTACAACGGCCAAAAAAAGCAAACGGGATCCATGACCCTCTCCACCAGTCCCAACTAAAAAACCAACCCCTACAAAAATAGGTTGGTTTCCTTTGGGTCTCCAAGGGGTCTAAAAAACCAACCCGTTGCAACGAGAATCTTCTATTCCTTTACCATGTCCCCAAGCAGAACTCTATTTCGGAGGACGTAGCTTTCAGGTTGGTTAGGGAGGCCAAGAGGCAAGCTCCCAAAAATCGTTGGTGTTCCCCTACTTTTGACGAGTGCCCAGACCAGGCTCGGGCAGAATCGGTTCATGGCCGTAGAACAACCAACAGTAACCACCGGCCGACCATGTTTTTTCAACCAACTGGCTGTGGGTCAAAAAAGGGGCAAAACCAGAAAATGGAACCCTGGTAGATGAAACCAAGGACCAAAATCTGCGATCCAATTCCTGCTGGTTTCAATTTTTGACCCATACCCATGTTTTATTTGATGGCAACTGTTTATTTTTGGGCCAACTTTTTGCCCAGGGAATAGCCCTAGGTCCTCCACTAGAGAGCTTAGAATAAGGGTACCAACTTTTTTCTGTTGTCTATTTTAGTAGGGGAACCCTCCCTTCCCCAAAAAAGGGGTGAGAAAGGGCACTACTCTAGGGGTAACTTCCCCATTCTTTCCAGGGATCCTTCTTTCTAGAAAACCTCCGGACACCCAGGGAAACGGCCGGTTTTCGAAAAGAAGGATGGCTGGAAAGAAAGGAAAAGGAATCAACCCCTAGAACTACTAAAATAGGCTAAAATGGGTGACCAGCCAGATTAGGCCCCAAAAAGGGGGCGGAACCCTCCCCAAAAAAGGGGTGAGAAAGGGCACTACTCTAGGGGTAACTTCCCCATTCTTTCCAGGGATCCTTCTTTCTAGAAAACCTCCGGACACCCAGGGAAACGGCCGGTTTTCGAAAAGAAGGATGGCTGGAAAGAAAGGAAAAGGAATCAACCCCTAGAACTACTAAAATAGGCTAAAATGGGTGACCAGCCAGATTAGGCCCCAAAAAGGGGGCGGAACCCTCCCCAAAAAAGGGGTGAGAAACGGCACCTAGCTGAAAGGCCTAGAGCCATAAAGCAAGGCCCGGCGACTCCAAACCGCCGACCGAAGCCGTGGTCTTCGAGCGGCCGGTCCGCGCGAAGCGCAGGACCCACTCGAAGAGCTCGGGGTCTCGGTCCAGGAAGAGGCGGCCCTCCTCACGCGGCCCATTCCAAGCCAGCCCCTGGGCATCTTTTTGGGGTTGGCAATGTTGACCCCATATTAATCAACCATCCAGTGTATAAGTAGGGGGGTGGGGGCCCCTCCAAAAGTGGTCTGATTTCCCACTACATCCAGGGACACCCCCCTATTGATAAACTGGAGTTGAAGGGTCGCCCGCCAACTAACATATAAAGTGCAAAAAGGCCACCTCACCAAGAGGAAAGTCGTCTTTCTACAGGGCTGTGTGCACTTCCATGTTGGCTGGCGGGAGGGTACCCTTTTTGGGGGCGGCTTAAAGGTGAGAAACTAAAAGAAAGCCGCCCCCCGCTTTCTCGGGGGTGCCCCTATTTTAAGGCAAACCCGAACGTGGGGAACGAAGAAAGCGGGCAAACAAATACGAATGGGTTGCTCCAGAACGAGATGCGCAAGTCCAGCTATATAAGGGTTCAAGCCGCTGACAGGAAGCCAACTGTATGGCTCTGAATTTAAATAAGGGACCCTTTGGTGGACGTCACTTGGGTGGGGATTCATGTCCACCAGTCACTGTGTAGGTAGCCACATAGGCCCTTGTCGTAAGTGCGCGGTTGAGGCAGCCTTGGAGGTCTCCGACGTGGGCCTTCTGCGAGTGGGCCAGGGGTCACCGGGGGTTGGACCTGTTTGGTATCGAAGAAAGCGGAAGTCCCACTTGAAAAGCTTCCCCGAAAACGGCTGGCCACTTTTTTCGACCCTCTAACTTGTGGCATCTCGAGGGCCCTGAATGGGAGCCCCCTTCACAGCCCAATCTTGTGCACAAGAAGGGTCTAAATACTGCAAGCCCTTGAAACTATAGGACACTTGCAAGAATTCGGGTGTGTCTTTTTGAGGATACCCCCCTGTCTCTGGAAAAAGGGTAACCATGGGAAAACCAGCTCTTTTTTTGCGTTTTTGTGTTCTTCACTCCTGGTCGCGGTCCAGCGGGATCGTGCCATCCAACCTTACAACTCAAATCGTGGTTGGTCTGGAAGCCATTTGTATTTCAGCTTCCCCCCTTTTTGACCACCACCAAACATCAGATCGGTCTTTGACCAATTTTCAGGTTCAACTGTCCTTAAATTTGGGGTTTGACTAATTTTCAGGTTCAACTGCCCTAAATTTGGCGGTCCCGAATCAAAGCAAGCCCATTTATGTTTCAGCTTCCCCCTAATTGGGTTTGGAATGGTGGGTACTGGAGTTGGATTTGAACCCATGGTTCTTGTAGAGGTTAAATGGGCAACTGTCCTGAACTACCAAAGCACCAATCCAAGCCACCAAGGGGCACCGTACTTGCTGCTGCGATTCCCTCATTCTCTGCTCAGCACCAGCAAGATTAACAAACCATGCCAATTTATGTTTCTTGCTTTTGAGCGTACAACCCCTTGTCGGTTGTTGTTAGACTACACACCAAAAAGGTTTCGAGGGGGTCACCAAAGACAGACCTATTTCTATTGGGGTCTGTTTGTTAACCCAAAAGCACACTGTTCGCTTTCCCAACCCCAAACTGATGGCCTTGGTTTTGACCGTAACCCTTTGTGCTTTCTAAGGGTCCCTAGGCAAGCAAGCAATCGATTGCGGCTGTGTCTTTCTTGGGGCTAACCCGCCATTGCTGGGTGGAGTCAAAAGGGAAATCAAAGAAAATAACGGCATGGTTTGGGGCAGCCCCTGATGCTGAGACACATCACGCACTGATCCTCCACCCTCTTGCCGGGTATTCTCTCTGCTGTGGATGGATTCATTACCCCAATCAGTGTAGCAATTCGTTACAGAACGCGAGCATTTCGGCAATTCAGAAGCAAGCTGGACACAGTCTCCCCACCTTGCCCTGGCAACAAAGGACCCACGGGTACCTTACCCGTGGGAATCCCATTCTCCAGCCGGAAAAAAAAAAGAGAAACATCCTATCTGACAACGGGGCACTTCAAGTTCTATGGGCTTCTTGAACCAAACATCCGAAACCTCCCTGTCTGAAAACGGGGCACTGAAAGTCCCATGGGCCCATGGGTTTCTCCTTGAACCAAACAACATCCAACCACAGAACCTTGCACCTGCCAAAATGGGAAAAGAACTCAGAACCCCGCCGAATCGAAATTTGACCTTCGCTGCGACCAACAAAAAGCCTCAGCTTTTGCTGAGACATCCGAGTAAGCATCAGCTGTCCGTGCTCGATGCTTCCCAATGGTTTTGGGAAAAAGACCCAAACGATTCACCGCAAGCAGCCCTGAAACGGCACGCAGGAGTTGCAACTCGGCCTTTCTAAGTTTCAAGAGCCGCCCGAGCGGTGACACGTCGGAGTGACCCAACGAACATCCGCTTGTGTCGCCGGGGGGGGGGAAGGAAAATACCTCTAGGCGAAGCTTGCAAAAATCCATTCTTTCCAGAAATCCTCGCCTTGGGAGAGAACGAGTCATGTTCGAGGGTGCCCATGGGTCCAAAAGGGAATGACCTTATAGAAGTTGGTCGAATCGTAGGTTTGACCCGTGGGATACTGTTTAGTCAACCCAGGGCTTGAATGTCAGGGCGCCAAAATTAACATGGGGGTGTGGGGTATGCCAAGCCGCGAGTCAGTCCTGACTCTAAGCGTCTGCAAATCTGCAAATCGTATTCGCCCGACATCGGCCCGTACTTAAAATCGGCCTCTTAATTCTTTGGGCTCTCAACTCGGCTCCTGAACAATGATGGTTTGCCCTGGAAACACTCCAACTACGGGGAAAGTCCCGTAACAAAACGGCAAAAAATGTCAACAGGAGGGAAGCTCGCAACAAAAAACTTCAATCAACTCCCCAAAACCGAAACTAGGTCCTTCAGTAGAGAGGTTAGAATAAGGGCACCAACTTTTTTCTGCAGTCTATTTTTGTAGGGGAACCCTCCCTTCCCCAAAAAAGGGGAGGGAAAGGGCGCCAATTGCTGGGGGCCCCCAAGTAAAGGACCTCAACCAACCCCGAGGAAGGCCGCATCACTCCGAGCCGCGCTCGGGCCAAGAACCCCCCGCAGCGCCGCAGCGTGTCTTCGGAGGCGCAGAAGACGCGGCCCCCGACGTTCACGAAGACCATGCCATGGCCCAGCTCTCGAGTCGGGCAGGCCCGGGTGGGTTGGCGGAACTTTCGGCCTTGGGTTTGCTGCAAACGGTCTGCAAACGGTTTGCTCGGCTTCTTGGCTTTGCTGCCTGGCTGTGTGGGTTTTTTCGGCCTGCTTGGGTTTGCTGGGTTTTCTGGGGCTTGCTTGCTTGCTTTCGGCCTCTTGTTGGGCCTTGGTTCGTGTGGCAACGAAATTTGCGGTTTCGGTGGAGTTGGATCGGTTCGGTTTGGTTTGCATTCCTTTCTTTGGCTTGGCCTCTGTGGGATGGCGTGGGCTAATCTAGCACCTTGGGTTAGAGGTGCCTCTATGCTGCATCAAAGTGGCTCATTGATCTGGTCCCATGATTTTACCACAGTCACCCAAGTGCTAGGCTTTCCGGGGCGAAACAACTATTGCCGAATTCTGCCAAAAGTCTCTCACTTCGACGTCCCGAAATAGAACAGGGATCCGGATGCATTATACACCTGAACATTGCAACTTGTAGATGGTGGAACAAGATCGCCTTGTACATGGTGTTAAAAAAGCAACATGTTTCAAATGGTTGCAAAGCGGAGATCTTTTAAGGAGCCCTGTACCACCATCATAGACCTTGATCAGCTTAGCTGGCTCACTGGGGCTGCTCGCAAGGGCCCCAACCTCAACCCTCGAGGCAAGCGAGCAGTGCAAGCCATCCACTCCGTGCAAACTTGTGACATATTCAAAGGGTTGGGTTACAGGAAACTCTACAGGAAAACAGCTCATTTAAGATTTGGGGCCATTTCCTGTAGATTTTCCTGAAACCAAACCCTTTTGACATATGGAACTGGGGCCTTTGGAACCCCCGCCACTCCCCCCCACAAAAAATTGTCTCGCCGAATTATCTCGCCCATGTCTCGCTTCACACAGCGCCAAGGTCTCAGCATGTGAACCAAAGACACCAAACAGGTTACACCCAATGGGCGTTTCGCGCCCTTTTTTTGTATGGGGCACCCTTTCTAAGGGGTCCTGTTTTTGAGATGTGTTTGTGGGGAGGGGTGGTTAGGGGGGTATGACTTTTTGAAGTGCTACAGGGAAACCAAATGGAAACCAACCACCGTATATGTATGTATATATATATATACATGTATATGCATTTTGTGGCGAGGGGGGGTGTCATTAAAAAGCACCCAAGTGGAAGCTTGATTTTGTGCAGGTAGGTAGGACCGTCGCATTAAAAACACTTCCGCAGCAAATGCCTATGTCAATCGGCCCATCCACATGCTTTGTACGTGAGATTCGTCTGGCCTCAGGTGAGGTAACCTGTGCTGTGGTCCCTTCACACATGCTCACTTAAAGAATAACTCCGAGGCATGAATCGCTCCACGTTGCAATGACCATCAAGCGTGCGAGTCCCACAGAACATCAATGGATATATGCCCGCAGTACCAGTTTCTGCTCACAGGTGAAGTCACAAATCCTCAAATAGGAAATATACATATTCTATATATATATATACATACATATGACATATTGAATAGTAGAGAGAGAGAGAGAGTGTAACCAATGTGCCCCACCCCTCTTTCTAGGTTGGCATGTTCGATGACAACGCACCACGAGGGATCTCATGGCGCATTTCGAGTTCGCAGCTTTGGCGGGCCGAGGGAAAATCAAAAAGCATCTCGCTGAAGGAGCCAGCAGGGCTGAACTTTGCAAGCGAATGCTGCACCATTCAGTTCATCGATGCAACGGCAAACATCACGTCTGGCCATGCATACGTCTTGGGAACGCAGCTTCCCCGCAACCAACTGCCATTCCTAGAAAGACCTTGAGGCATCTGCGCCTTTTGGTGGGCATCCCGCCAAAACAATTGTACCCTCTAACAAACAAACAAACAAACAAACAAACAAACAAACAAACCAACCAACCAACCAACAAACAAACAAACAAACGAAGATGTCGCATGAATCTGACTTCAAATTGGGCGTGGACATGTTTCGAACGACATCATAAAACACGGCTGCATGCAACACAGCCATTGTGAGGAGCTTCATATATCCTGGCCTATGCAGGCACGGTGGCCTCAGCAGCCGCGGTGGTCTCTGCCACGGCCTGGCGATTCTGAGGAACCCCCCCCGCAGCATTCTGCGGGCTTCGATCCGATCGAACTTTGGGCTTCGGCTGGGCTCAAGGCCGATGTCTGACCCCTCAAACCTGGCATGACAGCTTTGTCATCAGGGCACACGGGTGTCCTCAAAATAGGGGTACCCTAAAATGGTCGATGTCCCTTTGGCTTCCCTCGAAGTACCAACCACAAGGTGGAGAAACACCCATAGCAACCGGAGGAGCTCCCAATGTATCAATTGCGAAAGGGTGCCCCGCAAGCCGAGCCCTACTCTTTTGCTCATGGCGAAGCTCGCGGTGTTGAATCCGAAAACAGCTGCGCCGTGGCCCGCACACATGCACACGCCAAAACGGGACCTCATTCACGCCGAAACGGGGCCTCCGTTCTACTCAGGCGCCAACGAGTGGCGATCTCGTGGTGCAGAAGACGGCGGCCGTGGTCTACTTTGGATATGGTCTTCGCATCTTGCGACCGTTGTGCTTATCATCTCAAAGGCGTGTTTAACGCAGTGCTGAGCGGATGCTTGAGCAAGTGCTTCTGCACAGGCGCCTGCCTCACACACGCCTGCCACATAGTGCATGTTCTGTTTTTGTGTTGGTCGGTAGCAAAAGGATGCCGGCTATTGGCCAGAATCCTTGCAAAGATTCTGGGATCATGATCCGGGCACTGGCGGAGAAGCCACGCAGTATATAGACCTGGAAGACGAAGCAAACACCAAGCCCAACCCACCAAAACAAAAAACGAGCATAAAATAGAATCGAACCCAGTCTCGAAACTATCCGCAAGGCACGAGCCTTTCCGGGGGAACTCCTGAGTAAGGTCCTTCAGAAAGGACCAAACAGGTGAGTATCAGGGTATCACCCCGACTGAGGGTCCCTGCAAGACCATTTCCCTCTAAAGGCGTTCTCTGTTCGCGGGTCAAACCAGAAAGGTCAAGAAAAGGCGTTCAGAACAAGACAAACGCTTTCGAACAACTTCGCCTCTTCAGCGGCCCTGACTGGAGATAGCTGGCAGTGAACCATGCAGACAGGTTCAGGGTTCCCATTTTTGCCTACCCGAAGGTAGACTTCAACCCGGTTAAGTCTACCTTCGGGTAGGCAAAAATGGAAGCCTGAGCCAGATAGGTCTCTCTCTTTTGGCAACCAAACAGCTTGCCGCCCGACCCGCCTGAAAGAGCCAGTCGGGCGGCTCCTGACTCTCTAAGCGTGTCGGTTGGAACCGCCGAGATGGGTGCGGTCCTCAAAATTGGCGTTTCGCCCCTGTTGTTAAAGAAAGAGGGGACCAAGGAGCCTTGCCCTAACCTGAATTATCCACATGGACAAGTTGGTCAAGTTGGTGAAACCCCGAGGTGGGTGTGGACTTCTTGTCTCCGCCCCTGAAAAGCGACTGTGCCTGTTGATTGATTTGGTTGCGCCCCATGCCGCAAAGGCACATCCATGGCAAGCATGTGGGACAGCTGGTGGTGGGATGCCGGCTGCCGATTGGCACATTGGAACCAAAGTGTTCAACCCTTCCACAACCTAGCAGAGTCCAAAGATACTTGACAGTTACAAACATCTGAACAAAACTAGCTCAGCTTTGGCCCTCAGCCCAAGCAAGATTTGCTATTCTGGTCCACATCATATGCAAACTCATCTAAATCGGATCCCAACCAACCAAACTAGTAGTCAACATGTAGCCCAAAAGACAACTAACATATCCCAGAACAAGCATGGGGCTGTCGGGGGGGGAGAAAAAAACGGGGGAACAAAAAAACGCTTTCCGACTTCCCCCCCCTCTGCCTTGCTCAGCGCGGCCAGGATCAGAGCCGCGGTGACCTGGGTTTGAGCACCCTTTGCCCTCCGGACTACGCTCCTTGGCAAAAAGTTAAAGTCCTAACATCCAAGAAGATGCACCAAAGGAAAGTGGCCATGGCGGATCCCAAAACGGACAGAAAGTCACCCCCCCCCCCCCCCCGCACCTCTTCCACTCTCCATACTTGGAAGCTGAAAGGGCCGAGATCTCTTCAGACCCCACAAGGGTCCGCCGCAATTCATCGAACGCCACTTTTTGGGGGCAACACAAGTGGGAGGCGCCCCAGTTGAATTGCCGCCGCCTTTCTGGGCCTTGTCTTGCCTGCCAATCGCCAGAAGTCAATGGTCGCCAAACCGGTCGAAGCCTGGTCTCTGTGGCCTATCCAACCTGAGGGAACTTGCTTGATGCGCGACTTGCCACGGATTTGCATCAACCCCTGGATAAGATCTGTCACCCGATAAAAAAAGACGTAGGAGGAGTCCTTATCGCGAGACACACATCCCAAACTCCAAGGTGCTTGTCTGCTTGCGCAGGGAATCAACCATGTTGATACCCCGGTTTAGATGTTTAGATCGCCCCTTCAAAAAGTGACACTTCCAGGCCTTTCGGTGAGAAAACGCAAAGGCTTAAAGGGTAGATGTTTAGATCGCCCCTTCCAAAAGGGACACTTCAGGGCCTTTCGGTGAGAACACGCCAAGGGTAGGAGTGGTTTCTTGAGCAAAACCACTCTTTTTCAGGGTGGGCTAGGGGGAAACTTCCTGCGCACCATCCCTGAACCTTGCCTCCTTGAACCCGGGGGCTAAATGGAAAACCCAAACGCCAAAAGGCAAAAAAAGCTAAGGAACCGGATGGCCTTCGGGAGCCAAGAAAATATGGGCCAGACTGAAAAACCCAGGTCGCGCGACAGAAAGACGCCGGCACTTCCGCCACCTCGCAGAACTCGCCTCACTCGCTCCGATCGCCGAGCCGCCGATGCGCCGACGCCCAGGCCCTCCTTCTGCGCCATGTGCGGGCCGAGCTTCTCGAGCATCAGCTGGGCCTCAAGAAACCCGGGCCCCTGAAATATCCACGAGCTTCCGCTTGGATCGAGAGCCGCCCGGAGAAAAAAATGAGGCGCTGGATGTTGCTCTTGTTTGGAAAGCGCAAAAAAATCACAAGGGTGGCTCAAAAGGGGCGTGCCTTTGTTTGCACCCATATCTGAACCCATTGGAGAGGAAAATAGATGGCGCCACGATCCAGCATCACTCTGAGATGGATAAAGATGCTTATCATACTATAACAAATAATTGCCAGGCAGTAGAACCGCCTCCCGAAATTTGCGAAGCAACAACATCCTCTCGAGAAGGCCTCCACGTCCGGTGAATTCTGGACGGGCAAGAAACCCAGAGATCACAGGATCCGACGAAAAAACCATTCGGCACATCGGCTGGGACATGTTGAAATCCACCATCGTTTAGGCGACCTTCTTTTGCCTTCCCTCGCGAGAAAGCTCAAGGTTGGGAGGGGAAAGGGCAAGCCAACAGCTAATCGGGGGCCGTGTCTCATACCGACAAACCAACAGCTAATCGGAAGCCTTTGAACGATCTAGATGATGCATGTGTCTCCTTGAACTGCTTGTTTTTTTCCTGCGTGTACAGCGCTGCGTGGCCTTTTGCAGCGTGCCCGGGCTCGGACTGGTGGCTGCTTCTCCTTGGGTGTTGTCTCACCTTAGCCTTGCGGCTCAACGTCATTTCTACAGAGGCAAGCCATGCAATTTTGCCCCTCAGTCGATTGCATGTCTGTTTTGCCCCCACCCACCCACCCCCTGTTTTCGTTCCCCTGTGTTTTTCGTTTGGCTGCGCACTTTGGAACTGTTGCCTTGTTGTGGGCTGCTCCTTTGCCTTGTTGTGGGATCTCGGCTTTTCGTTTCAGTTTTCCCATCGAGGTCAGTTGCTATGGTGCAACTCCATAGCCTGTGGCCAGTTCGAAGATCCAAATCCTTGAGCAAATGACTTTTAGATGTATCCTACCGGATACCCTGGCAACCAAAAAATTGCATTCCCCCCCAACAGAGAAAAAAAAAAGCACCCCCAAAGCCTACTTGCAAGCCCAAACCTCCAAAACAACAATACCCTTCTTCCATTGAAAAGCAAAACTCTTAACAAAACCGTTGCAAAATCGGCTCGGAGTGTCCACGGTACCACCCACCCAAAAAGAACAAAAAAAGGCCAAAGCCGCCTGCACCCGCATCACCTGCGAGATGCGCGCCGCTCGTTGCGTGAACTTCTCCTCCTGCAGCAGCCTAAGGGGTCGGATCTGGGCACGGCTCAGACTCCAACCTGACAGCACCCATTTGGCTGTGGCTCAAAAAACCGGTACCCAAAATGGGTTGCCCTGGCAAGTGGAAACATGGACCAAAACCTGCGTAACCCCCCCCCTGTTTAATTTTGAGCCACACCCATTTGGGCATTGACCCCCAAACAAATCAACCAACCAGTTTATCAATGGGGCGTTCCCCTCCAAAAGTGGTCTGAATCCCCACAACCAGGGACACCCCATAACAAACCGGGGTTTATAGGGGGTGTTCAGGGCACTCGAGGGACTCCAACCTAGCACCCATTTGGGCATGAAGGTGAAGTCGGGACCCTTTGATGGGTGAGAAATGGCTGAAGGGCCTAGTCCATGCGGACTGTAATAAATGGACAAGTTGTGGACATCATTTAGGTTGGGATAGGTTTCCACTCACCACTTTTCCAGCGGCTTCACCACAAAAACGTCACAGCCTCCTTTTTCTGAACCAAAAAGGAGCGATGAAATATCGCCCACTGCCAGGCTCCGTATAAGGAAACCACTGCTCGACCCTGGGAACCAACAAAAAAAACAGGTGCATGGAAATGTGGGTACTCCTCCAGGAAAAGAGGGGTCACTGGGTTAGATCTTCAATTCATAGCCTCATGGTGCCCATCCAACCAGCACTGTTCTCAATCTCGCCCGGAAGTCCAGTACATCCCAAAACTGGCCACCCCAGACCCCCAGAGGCCATGGCAAGAGAAGGGGTCCCAGACCCTTTTGGTCGTTGACCGGCAAGCTGCTGCTCATTTGCTCGGGGGCCCCGTGACGCCGGACCCGGGACCCCAACCGGCTGTGGCTAAAAAACGGAATTCCAAAATGGGTTGCCCTGGTGAGGTGAAACATGGACCATAACCCACGGTTTGCCCCTCCTGTTTAATTTTGAGCCACGCCCAACTCGCAAAGACGTCGCACGGCTCCGCGCCATTTTTCCTTCAGCTTGCGTCGGACGCTTCCGCCCCGCCGGCTTCGGAGGCGTCGAGATCTTCGGGCGGCTGCAGAAGCCGCGCCCGCTGCGCAACATCAGCCTGGGTCCGGGGCTCCTTCCACGCCGCCCGAAGAGCTGAATGCATCGCCCCATGCCAAAACGAAATTTCAACTTTACTGTATCTTGGCACATCCAAAAGGTGATGCCCGAATGCAAAATAAGGGACCTAAGTTCCGACCGGGGAATAGCCTGTCGAAAAAAGGCCAACATCACAGCGGCTCCAAGGTGAATACCAAGGTGTAAGCCTCCATAAACATGGAACCTGAGGGGTCCTGGAACAACATTCTCCTTTTAAAGGGGACACCGGTTCCATGTTGATTGGTAGGGCCACCCTTCTCAAACCAGGTAGAACCCATGCTGCCAACACCGCCAAGACCTTCCGAGCGCCGCGCGCGATCCCACTCTGCGAGGCTGATCTCCTTCACCTGGCGGGAGGAACAGGGCTACATTTGGGTGCGGCTCAAAATTAACCAGGAGGGGCAAACCGCAGGTTTTGGTCCATGTTTCCACTTAGTGGTACCGGTTTTTTGGTTGCCACGGCCATTTAACTCTTCGTGTCGAGCCCTCATTTTCACAAAACCCCAGTAAAAGGAATCCCCACAAAAAAACGGACCCCCCTTTATGAATAAGTGGGGGGGGGCTTAGTGCTCAGGGGTCAAACATGAAAGATCATCCAAGAGAATGAGAGAAGCTGAAACTATTGGCCCCAAAAAGTGAGGTTGAAACAGGTCCAATGGACATGGGGACAGGGAAACAGGTCCATCCTGTCAGACCAGCGGATCGGGAAACCTGATGCAAAGCGCACCCCGAACTCGAAGGGGGGGGTGGCCGTGTTGAGCGAGTCCTTCCCGGGCTTCAAATCAAACACGGAGGAATTCGTTGATCGGACTTGGAGCGCAGTCAGCGGTGCCGTTTTCCGGGGCCCAGTGGGAACAACCGCGGAAAGCTGTTTAAAGACTCGATCAAAGGGATTCGCGGCAGAACACAGATCACCCAAGCCATGAGAGTCAGAATCAAAACCAAAAAAGAAAACAGGACCACGGCTTCAGAATCATAAGGGCAAATATCCCCACTTCTGGCCGACAGTCCCTCAACCTGGCTTTTCGGCTTGAGGACTCGTAGTCTGGCCAAGGAGTCCCTTAGCTAATTCTCGGAATCTTGACAAAGCTACCTGTGTCCCCACTGTTGTCAAATTGCACGCAAATCTCGTACAACTTTCGGCTTCAAAGTATTCCACCTCCTTCGAATCAGTTCATTCGGCCCGCCCCAAATTCCGCACACTCACAAACACACACACACCCAAACCCCAAAGCACCAACCCTCCCCTCCCCCCCCCCTTTGAGGGGTGTCCACGTGTCCAACTTGGGGCCCCAAAACAAACCCGCGCCTGCACCTCGGGCAAGACTTTGGCCCAAAGTTGTCGCCGGAGCACCGGGGTCACCGCGCTGTAGAAGCAATCCTGAGCGCTGTTGCGAAATCCGAGCAAATGTCGATATGTTGCAAATCCGAGGTCATGGGAGACATGAGAATTCCAGGCGCCGGGTTCCCAGGAAACATTCGAAAAGATTCCGCCGTCCCGCCCCCCTGGCCTTCTAATCCCAGCCCAAATGTGGATGACATGTTCTTAGTGATCAGACAGAGCTGGGATGGAAGCTGGAATCACATCCGGCGGGGCGGCGCAACATGTTGACGCGTTAAAAGTAAAAATCCCTCAGGCGACCAGAAACTCTGGTTCTTTGAACAATAGTCCCCTCCGGCGTGCCGGGACATGGTTTCTAAGGACCCTTAGATCGGCTCTCCAAAACCTTCGATTGATGACCGCCGTTGCCAACCCTAAGTTAGAGGATCCGTGTGAGCTGCACGTAGCACTCCAAACATATGGGCCCGGCCAATTCAAGGTGTTATGCCAAAAGTGGCAACTATTTGCTGGAAAACCACATTGGCTAAAAAACAAACGACAAATAACGTCTTGCAATGATGTGATGGCCTTGTCTCTAAATGAAAATGATGCGGAGCACGCAAAAAGTCATCTAATTTGGCTTTCCCTTTAAAACAACCCTTTGTGGCACCAACTCCACAAAGAAATGCAGGGCCCGTAGTCCCCCTTGGCTTCTTCTTGAAATTTGCAGAGTCCCCGGTGCCCCAACCCCCAAATCGACCAGAGACAGAACAGGAGCTTCTCGACCGAGCAGAATGAGTGAATGCGCCGAATGAGTGAATGCTTCATGCAAGGGAAACCAAAATACGGCAAACCATTCAAAGCAACGACACTCTGCCACATTGGATCATGCTGACCAAAGAACCTGAAACGCAAGCACTGATATCAGGGGCATGACTACGACTAAGTGTCAAAGGGTGGGAGGGCCGCGTCTTTGGGCTGAGGTGTTTCCTCTCCCGAGACCAAAGCTGTTCAGAAGATCAGCCTAAAGCTTGGCACAGCTGCCTCCGCCTTCAGAGGGTCTTGTTTCTGGGATTGCGCATAGTTCTGGACAGTCACCCGTTCAAGCGCCGTTCCCATGACTACTTTGTAAAAACGAAAAACAGATTCCCACTCACAGGAAGACGGGCCGGCTGCTCGGAAGCGCGCGCAACGGGGCCATGCGAAAAAAACCAGGCTCGCCGAGAAGTGACGGCGCATTGCTTCGTCTGACCCAGAATTCATGAACCCCTCATTCAATGAACATGCGTCCCGTTTTTGCGGGAGCGCTTCAAAATGGCGGGGGACTCATCCCGCTGAACCCTGCCGTTTCCAAACATAACTCTGCTGCGCGGGAACTTTGGAACGCCATGCCCATGAGGCTTTTTGGCCGCACATGCGATGCAGTGCTCGATTCGGACAAGGAAACATGAACGATGTTGAAATCGGCATCCTCTTGGTAGACATCACAAACACCTTGCAACAAAAGCGCTTGCACGGGGACACGGGCACCTTTTCGCCACCTCTGCAACCGTCAGCCACCGTGCAGGGTGTGTTTATGCGTAGCAAAGCTTCAATGTCCACGGCGAAGTTGTGGCCACTCCAGTACAGAGCTATGCCTCGAACATGTGGGGCGAAAACTACTGTGAAAGGTACTGTCCCGCAGATTATTTAAACTACTCTGAAAAGTACTGTCCTGCAGATAATTTAAACTACTCTGAAAGGTAGAGTCCCGCAGATTAATATCTCATGGAACCACCAGCAAAATGCTCATCTTTAGAGAAATCTCTTTAGTGGACTCCCGTTTTCAGCTCCATGCCGCCATGTTTTTGACTGTTTCTGGACTAAAGTACCGTCAGTACCTGGGGGGTCTTTTTGCCCGCCTCTTTCGGGGTGGCCCTTCCTGTGGTCCTCCAATTACCCCTGACTTGACATTGACAGTGGGCTTGTGCCCTTTTTTCCGGGGTGCCCTTTTTGGTTGACTTAAAGGGAAGCCACAAGGCCACCAACCATCGTGGCGGTTAGACTACTTTGAGATGACCAAGCCATCTATTGATTGAGCATCCTGGTTCTGGATTTGCGTGGCGTTGGGTTTGGCCTTCTTGGCCTGCCGGAAAGAGGCTCCTAGAGAACATGGTCTTCCGGCCCCTTCCAGGTTCCACGTGTTTTCGTGAGGGTAGATGTTAAAAGCTGGCTTTCCAGGGTAAATGCCTCCTGTTTTCGTCAAGGGATGACATCATTCTAGCGGTTGTTTCCCCATTCTTTTCACCATCGTTCCTTCCAAAAACCGGCCGGTGTCCCTGGTTTTCCGGAAGTTTTCTAGAAAGAAAGATCCCTGGAAAGAATGGGGGAGGTACCCCTAGAATCATAGCTGAAAACGAAAAAACAAAGTGTAGTGGCACATCCAAGGGGAGTAAGTGGAATCCACGACAAGCGTGGCTGCAATTGCTAGAGAACTGCACTGAGGTTTGAGAAGGACACTTGCGGATTTGTCTCAAAGCATGGTCTCAAAACTTGGCCTGCACCAGTTTGGAAAAGGCTTTCTCCCGCCAATATATGTCCCAAGAAAAACGCTTCTTGACCACATTCTTCGACCTCACAGGCTTCATCCATCCCAAGTGGCGAGTGAACCGAAAACCCCCCCCCACTCGCGGGCGAGCGGCACAGAGGACCGGCTCGAAAGCCCAGCCTTGGCAACTCGACTTCGGATCAACACGCGGCCCGGAAGCAAAAAACAAGCAAGCAAGAAAACAAAACAAGCCAACAAACAAAAAGCGAGAGAGCAAACAAACCTGAAGAAGAGAGGCAACAAAAATGTTGTTTGCTTGCAGTCCAAGCGGCAATGTGTTTCCCATGTGGTGTGTCGCAAATAAGAATGTGCGGAAGCACTTCCCTTGAATGGGCATGCATGTGTTCGCGCATTCGTGCAAGTTCACCACTGAAATGCCTATTTCGACACAATCGATTTTCATCTCTACCATGCATCTGCAATAGACCCATATCTCGAAGTGCGAGGAGCCTGATATTGTGCAGGCATGATCTACCCGGACTCTCCTTCCGACCTTAGAAAATGGCAGGTCACTACCCAAAATAAAGGGTGACCCATTTTTTAAAAGCGTCAGAAGGAGACTCCAGGTACCAACCAAAGGTCCAAAACAAAAACAAAACAAAAACGCAGCCTCGCAAGCTTCGAATCGTTCTGTTCCAAGCCGCTCCGGCGGCTCGCTGGGGCAAAGCACCTGCGAAGACGCGGTTCGCAGTTGGCGGGGCCCCCTTCCCATGGCCCGGTGAGGAGGCGATGAGGCGCCCCTTGGTTTTGCGAGGGGAGAAGGAAGAAAACCCAGAAGGGAAAAGGAGAAAGACTCAGATGCCCAGTGGCCAGGGGAAAAAAAGAATCGGCATCCTTTCCTGGTTGTTGACTTGAAAGGGGAACCCTTCCCAAATAAAAGGAAAAAAGGAAGCAACCCACTGGGCAGCTGGGAAGAGGCGAAGCTAAGTCCAGAAGCGCCTCCTTCATGCACGTGGCAAACCTGCTTGGAAACATGCAGAACAGATGTCCCCATTGCTTGATATCCTACGGATGAATGCAAGCAGGTATGCACTTGTCAAAAATGAAGTCCCCAATGAACCGCCCAAATGGAACATATTCTTCAGCAGACCTAATTTTCTTCGAGCGTCCAGAACCTGGGATGCCAAAGGAAAGGACTTGCACAGCTCAGTTTACCGTGGATAACTTGCTGGCCAGTTGGGCATCAACTTGGGAGCTTGGAAATGAACTGGAAGGGCATGTTGAAGGAATGGACGGCTTAGGGTAATTCCATGTCTCAGTCCTTACCGAGTAAGTTGCATACAGAAAGGTCCTTCAAGGTGAACATGTACAGCGATTCTCAAAAACATACTATTGAGATCCAGTGGTTTCCCCAGTTAGCCTGGGCATGTTGGAGGATGTCTTAGACTGGAATGGGCCCAAATCAACAAGATATGTTTGTTCACAAGGTTGTCGATCCCAGTGTTCCGTAGGTATGACAATGTGTTGTTAACAACTTAAGTAAATGAAGCAAAATATGAGATTCTGTTCAATAGGCTATGATTTGCAAATCCTCCCACAAGGAGCCCTCGCGCCAAAACAAACATCCCCCCGGCTTGTCCTTTCTCAGGGCACGGTTTCCTTGAAACAAACGCTGCAACCCACCCGGGACCTTTCACTATGGACCCTGCCAAACCTTGTTCAGGTCAAGAAGCTGAAGGGAAATCCCGACAAGCTTTGGGTCCGAAAAACCAAGAAAAATCCCACCCCTTGGGACCAAAATGCTCGCCTTGAGCGCTTCCTCCAGCTGCCCACGCCGCGCGGAGCCCAAAAAGGCGGTGCGCTCCGCCTTTTTTGGGCGAAACGAAAAAGGCGCGAAACGGGGGGAGGCCGGTTGAGTGGCGGAAAAAAAAGGGAGGTGTGCTTCAGTGCTTAGGTGGTTGCTTGTTTCCTTGGAATGGTGGTCGTTCCCTTGACCTTGATGTTTGGTATATTTATGTCGCGAAAGGGACAAATCAAGAGAAACCGCTCATTTAGAATGGCTGCTAAGGCACAAAATGGGCTTTGTTTTTTCTGAAGCACCTGAGGATGCTTAGTGGGAGCGGATTGGTTTACAAAGGTTGAGCAAAAGGCGCTGTAGTACTCCTTTTTAGCCCCGATTGAAAAACGGGACAAAAAAAATGCTTCTGTTTGCCGAATACATGCGCCACTCGCTCATTTGAAGGGTGGGACCACCTCCCAAAGCAAATGAAAAGTATCCTTTGTCTGCTTTTCACGAACAAGGATGGTAGAAGCGTTGTTGAAGCGATAGGAGTACATTAAGAAGGAATCTCATGGCGCCGCCCCCCCCCCCCACCCCACCCCACCCACTTTTGAAGGGTTCCACATCCCACGTTTCCACCAACCCCAAATCTTTAAACACCTGGCGCTCAAATTTGATCTCGAAACATTGGAGACCCTTGCCTGGCCCAGGCAAGGAAAAGCCTGCACTAAGTCGAGCTTAGCAAGATTCTCACAGGAAAGCCCTTCATTTGCGGCCACCCCAAACACCAGATAAAGGCCTTTAACTCGAGGAGTGCGCTCCCAAAAGCTCTTTCATCAGGGCTCCCGAGATTGCGCCTAACATCACCCCACCCAGAGGCACCTCGCTGTGAATTGGCAACCAAAAGGTGGTTTTAAAGCCACCCAAAAAATACGGAGCACTGACTTTCCTCCTTTCCTGGGCAATCGCTCATTCCCTCCTGTGCTGGTCCCTTTTCTGCCACTTACACTCGGCGTAGAACGCCCCCCCCCCGCGTGTTTCGACAGGGATCCTTATATTATACACCTGAACATTGCCTTGTAAATGGTGGTGTCCCTTTATTTTGGCGTTGAAAAAGCAACATGTTTCAAATGGTTGCAAAATGTATCCTTTCAGGAGCCCTGTTCAAGGAGACCCCAAAGGGCCTCCTTAGAACTTCTTCCAACACACCCGCTCCTCCAAACTCTCCTCCAGCGAGCCCTTCCAGAGCGCGAAGGGGCACTCAGCCGACTCCTGGAGCGCGAAATTGTCAGGTTCGGAGGCCTCGTTTGAGGCCACCTTCGGCTTGGATGCGGCGAATCTGTGAAAACCCACCCCTGTAGAATAATAAAAGAGTGTTACTAAAAACACGGCCAACATGTCGGAATAACAGGTCAAATCCACCAAAAAGTGAACTCCAAACACAAATAAATAAGGAAAGTTCATAGGGCCCAAATACAAAGAACAAGGTTGTTTGCCTTTTAGGGTTTGCTTCAAGGGACGCTGTCACAATCCAAAAGCCTGGCAAGAATGGACTAGCCCACACCAAGCTTCAAGTACCTAGTTTTTTGGTTTGTAGCTCGTTTGAGGCTGCCCTGTAGGACACATCCAGGTTTCTTTCTATTTGGCCGTCAAATGCTTGGCCAAACCGAGCAACCAACAATCCACCAGCCGTTGAGAAGAAATCACCGGTCCCAGAAAGCTTGCTGGTGCTCAGCGGATTCCCGCAAAAAGGAAACCAAACGGATGGATGGTTTTTCCTTGTGGGGTCATTCCGATTCTCATTCCTCGCCTATCAAACCAGCAAAGAAAAGGAGCAAGGAAGGGGGGTACCCTCTCCCACCAAACATGGAACCTGACGTTTTTTGGGGGCCTTGGCTTGGACCGGCCTCCATTTGCCCAGTCCCCTGGAAAGAAATGAGAACATACTTTCCAGTGAAATCTATTCCCTTTAAAACCAACAGGGGGAAAAAAGAAAAAGGAAAAAAACGGCATAGACCCCAGATAGCAGCGCTTGCACACCAGCACCGCCAAAAGCACCCCCGCGAAGAACGCCCCAAGCAAAACCCGGCCGTCATTCGAGCAAAAATGCTCCCGCACCATCACCCTGAAGAGCACCCCAAACAGCACCCCCCCCCCCCCCCAAGACACCCAGCCGTCAATCTTGCGAAAATCAACCAGCACCCCAAACAGAAACCCAAACCACCACCTAAGCTGCATGCCCCCTTGCACCCTACCGTCAAAATGCAAACATGCGCCTGCGCCGTCACCTGCATGCCCGATAGCACCCGAGCGTCAATATCGCAAAATGCGCCCGCACCGTCACCAGCACCTCAAACAGCTCCCCACAAACTGCGTCCCACCATCAGCAGCACAATCCAAACTGCATTCCCCCCTGCGTCCTACCGTCAAGATGCAAAAATGCGCGCACGCACCTTCACCCCCGAAAACAGCACCTGCACCAGCACCCCAACCTGCATGCCCCCCAGCACCCTACGGTCAATCTTGAAAAGATGCGCACGCACTGCCATCAGCACCTCAAACAGCACCCCAATCAGCACTTACATCAGCACCCCAAACCGCACGCCCCTAGCACCAGCCCATCAATCTCGCAAATCACTTTCCCCTCTTTATTAGAAACCCCTATAGCTTTCAGCTATCTGGGCAAAAAGAGTCCGAAAAAAGGCCCCCATCTCAGCCAAATGGAAGGCGGGAGGGCGCCAACTCCAAAAAACGAACTCCAGCCACGGCCCTCGAGCCATCGCCCGCGCGCCCGCGCGCCTGCGCCAGCAGCGGCTGCAGCTCCCGCAGCAGCTGCCAGGTCTGCCAGCCAAAGCCTCCCAGCCGGGCTGGGCTGAGCGTTTCGTCAGGGATGCGGATTATAACTTGTAAATGGTGGTGCCCCTTTATTTTGGGGGGAAAAAGCAACATGTTGCAAATGGGCAAAATGTATCTTTTAAGGAGCCCTGTTCGTATGGGCATATGGGTGTGGCTCAAAACTAAAGAGCTAGGGGTTTCCATTTACCAGGGTTCCATTTCGAGTACCCATTTTTGACCCACAGCCATATCTGGGCATAGGGTCAAATGTGCTGTTCTCGGAAAGGATCTGGCAGAATGAGTTTGTTTGGTTGTTAAATAAGCTGAAGGCTCAAATGGCCATGGGTCAAAAATCCAGTTACCCCGGTGAACATCCCAATCCAACCACTAAAATAGACTAAAATGGGTGGTGAATTCACCTACCCCACAATGGTACCATCGGTTTTGACCCACAGCCAATTGGTCATGGTCTGACGTTGGGTTTTGGTGCGGCCCCATTTCCTTATGGGATTGTTGGTGAGTGCACCGAATCCCCGTTGCCAAAAACTAAACGATAGTAGATGGCCGGCGCTACCCTCAATAAGAAAGTCGTCGGTGTGCTATGTTCCCCGTGAAAGTGGACCCTTGGTGCCCGTTGACTGTGGTTTAGGCTTTCTATGGTGGAGTCAAGCCCTTTCCCCGTCCTTGTTTGCTCCCTTACCAATCCCGAAAAAGGAACATCAACTCCAAAACAAAGACCCCCTTGCGTGTCTTCGTGCTTTGCTTCTTTGCTGAGCTTCCAGAAATTGGCCGATCCACCCCTCAAACCAAAACTCTTTGCCGCGGATCGCGGGACACTTGCACCTCTTTGGCTCCCTTAGGCCGCTCAGCTCCGGGCTGGGCTCCATCTCGGCCAAGTCCCGCAGGAGTTGGGCCGCCAAGTCCTGGCGAAACCATCTTGTCGTCTTGTCTCATTCGCCTCATTCGGCCAATCAGAACCTGGTAAGTGCCACAGGGGATTCTCAAAACCAGGCGATTTTGAAGCAAAAGGTGGCTTGGGAGCTAAAAACGGGCCACGGGTCCACACCTAGAGTCTACTTTGCAGACCCTAAAAACTTATACTATGACATAAGTCGGAAATCTGGACACGCGTCCTCTGAATTTTGCGGGTTTCCCCAAATAAGCGTGCCTTCTCAAGGGCTGGCATGGTTCCTTGTCAGCCTTGGCTTTTTAGGCATCACCAGTTCAGAGGCATCACCCGCATCAAAGGCATCACCAGCATCAGCAGCAGCACAGGCATCACCAGCAGCCATGAATGCGGATTTGCACGTCACACATCGCCAAACAAAACAGACTCAGATTTGTTTCCGGGCCTTCTCCAAATTTTACGTGCCTTCTCCGGATTTTTCGGGCCTGCTCCGGTGTTGCGGGCCTTGTCTGGGTTTGCGTGCTCCCCCAACCTCTGCGTGCTCGCTCATTTTTAATTTAATTTCCCAAAAAAACAAAAACACCAGCATAGACCCCAGATAGCACACCACGGCTACGAACAATTACGCAGCATCAGAATGGTTCCCGCGGCATGATGATGGTGATGATGATGATGATGTTGACAGCATCTTGATGATGTTGACAGCATCATGACAATACCACAGCTACTCAGCATAGTGCGCTACATAGACGCGCAGACAACGCCCTAGTGAGTCCAGCAGCAAAACGATGATGTTGACAGGATGATGCTGATACACCAGCCACGAACGACTCCGCGCTACATATCTAGCAGAAAAGAGGCAGAGACGACGTCCTGATGAGTTCGACAGCATCATGATGATGCGGACAGCATCATCATTATGCTCACAGCATCATGGTGATGGCTTTTTCAAAGGCAGCATCCTGATGATACCACGGCCACGAATCATCTTGCGACAGTGTAATGAAATTCAGCATCATCCGGATGTTGACGGCATTATGCCCGCCACCACACTCACAAACCAGAACGCGGCATTGCAGCGATTGCAGCGGCATCATAACGTGGTTGACAGCATCATGATGATACACCAGCCACGAATCATTACGCGCGACAGTTAGAGCAGCAACAACGTCCGAATCGGTTCAACAGCATCATGATGCTGATGACAGCATCATGATGCTGCGGCCAGCATCATGATGATGCGACAACCACGACACCCCAAACAGCACCCGCCCTAGCACCCTGCCATCCATATGCGCCCGCACCATCACCAACACCCGAAAACAGCAGCCCCAGTAGCACCCCAACGCAGCACCCGCGCCAGCACCGGACACGTCCCCGAGCACCCTGCCGTCACGCGCTGTCACCAGCACCTGAACCGAACAGCACCCGAAACCGCACCTGCGCCAGTACCCCAAAGTGCATGCCCCCTAGCTCCAGCCGTCGCTTGCAAAACAATTTCCCTTCTTCATTAGACGTCTATGGTTTCCAGTTATCTGGGAAATAGGCCCACGCGGTCAGCAGCACCTCCAATAGCAACACAAAACAGCACCTGCACCACCACCCCAAACTGCATGCCCCCTAGCACCCGCCGGCAATCTCCGAAAATTGCGCCCACAACGTCAGCAGCACCTCAAACAGCACCCCAAACAGTACCCCAAAACAGCTGCATCAGCTCCCCAAACTGCATGCGGCCATCCATCTTGCAAGAATGCGCCTGCACCATCACCAGCACCTCAAACAGCACCCCAAACTGAGTGATCCCCCGCTGTCCATCAGCGCCTTAAACAGCACAGGCACCAGCACCTTAATCAGCACCGCAAACTGCATGCCCCCTACCACCCGGCCGTCAGTTTCGCAAAGCGGCTCCTCCCACCCGAAACTGCATGCCCCCTCCCTCATGCCCCCTATCTCGCAAAGCGGCACCTCCACCAGCGCCCGAAAGTGCATGACCCCTAGCGCCCGGCCGTCAATCTGGCAAGACAGCACCTCCACCAACACTCCAAACTACATGCCCCCTATCTCGCAAAGCGGCGCCTCCACCAGCACCCGAAACTGCATGCCCCCTAGCAACCCGCCGTCAATCTCGCAAAACAGCACCTCCACCAGCACTCCAAACTACATGCCCCCTAGCACCCGGCCGTCAATCTCGCAAAGCGGCGCCTCCACCAAAACCAAATTCAAACTGCATGCCCCCTAGCACCCGGCAGCACTGCAAACTGCATGCCCCCTAGCACCCGGCCGTCAAGCTCGCAAAGCAGCACGTCCACCAGCACCCCAAACTGCATGCCCCCCAGCACCCGGCTCTCAATCTCGCAAATCACTTTCCCTTCTTTATTAGAAGTTAGAACCCCTATAGCTTTCAGCTATCTGGGGAAAAAGCTGAGAAGGCACTGTCCACTGCCTATGGCCAAAAATGAGGCACCTTACAGTAAAAATGCACATCGGCTTTTCCCCGAAGTATCGTGCCTTCTCAGGTGTTTTTTTCCCGTTTTCTTTTTCGGGCGGTTCCCCTCCCCCCCAGGTCACGTCGGCCTGATCGGATCCCCTGTTTGATTTCGGGGGATCCAGCCTAGCGGTTTTTTGACCACAGGGAAATCGACAGGTCCATTTCCAGTCCCAGGGGCCCAGATTGCTTGTGAAACGGCGCCAAAAGAGAAAGAGTACTCAGTGCGCTTCGTGTGAGGGGGGGACAGCTGGGAAAGCAATCATCAAGCACATTCATGTCTGGATATAGCGCCCTGTAAAACGGTTCCAAGCATTGAGAAGGCATGGTCCCCTGAAAAACACCTCGGGCGAAAAGCGACCGCCCAAACGGCGGTTGTCATTTCATTTAACACCACCCAAAAAAGCGAGGGGGGGGAGGGCAAAAACACGACAACAACCAAAAAAAAACGAGGCCCGAGACGAACCAACTCCCCCCCAAACCTCCAAACCTCCGGCCCCAACCTCCTTCTCCGCCGCAAGGCCCAAGGCGTGCAATGCCCACAGCGCCCGCGCTGCGGAGCCGGGGTCGCCGTCGCGATGCTCCGGCCCGCCGGGCTCTCCTGGATCGCCCGATCGCCCGGTGGCCCGATCGCCCGGAGGCCACATTACATTACATTACATGCATTACATTTTACACACATAGGCTACATACATTACTCACATTACATGCATTACATGCATTACATTCATGCACTTGCCCTTTGAGTGGTTGCAGCCCAGGTTAGAAGCCCGTGCCATGTTGCAGGTTGTGACTTCTTGATGTCCAAATCAGTCAGGACACTTACAAGAGGAACTCTCCGTTGGATAGTTGGGCGTTACAACCAAGATTTCATACTTTGATTCCCCCAACATGAGCTTTAACCCAGAAGTTCCTGTTTTGAGAACAACCACCCCTGGGTTTGAGTCTACCTTGCTGTGTATCCACTAAGTGGAAAGTCGGGACCTGCAAACCTGCCAGGGTTTCCATCTTCAAACCCCGCAAGGAAGACCTAAACCCAGAATTTTCCGGTTACACGCCTCCTCTTACCTTCAGAAGCCCCCCTTTAAGCCCCGCGAGCCCGGGTCCTAGAAGCCTCTCCACCGCCGCTCCCAGCGCCTCCGGGGCGCGCTGCGCCCATGCCTGGAGGGCCACAAGTACCCAAATAGATGTCCAGTTAGATTCCCTTCAAAAACCAATGGGGAAAATGTATCATTATTATTATTATTATTATTATTATTATTATTATTATTATTATTATTATTATTATTCGCTTCAAAACTAATAGGTGTCAAGGGAGACTCACCAAGGGGAAAGCTCAGCAAGGGAATCCCAGGTGATCTGGCGTTGCGTTTCCCTTTCGCCAAGGTTCCAGCCATGGGCTCGGCGAGTCAGGCCCCGAAGAAAACATGTCTAGTGCAGGGGCCGGTTGTGATTGTGCACGTGAGCCATGGTCAAAATGATCTGAATGCCAGACATGTTTTGCGCGAACCTCATATGCCTAAACGGTCTTTCTCAGCACCCACGGATCCATTTTGGGAATTGATCAATATTCCACTTAGGGCCCCCAATATGACCATGGGGTCACTTTTCCCCATCTAGTGGTTGAAATATCATATAGTCTGACAGTGTAAGTTCACCACTAGGCCCCCAACTCCAACATGATTCATGATCTTTTTGGTGGTTTCGCCCCCTGGTCATCTCATGTAAAGGGACCTTTTCATCCACCCCCGTGTCGCGCCTCAGGCCGCCCTGCCGCCGCATCCAGGCTCTCCCCGCACATGGCGCAGGCAGCCAGCCACCAGGAGCCTGTGGACGAGAGACCTGGCCTCCCTTTGTGTCTTCAAGGAAAACGCACCAAGGGGAAAGCTCGGCGAGGGAATCCCAAGAGGTGATCTGGCTGTGGGTCAAAACCAATGGTAGCATTTTGGGGTAGGTGCACCACCCATTTTAGTCTATTTTGGACCTAAGTTGCGGGGAAACGACCAATCAAAGAAAGAAGGCGAAAGCAGAAGGTGCCAACACTGCCACTGAATCCGCACCTTGAAGTCAACATCAAAACCAAACGGAGGGTGATTCTTGCAAACCCCACTTGCTTCTCAGGCAATCAACCGGGGTTTGGGAATGCATCAATGGATCCCTTGCTTCCCTGCCGATCCAACCGGCAAGAGTCATGGCGCTGAGCAGGCGAAGCAAATGTTGGGCCAGCCCAAACGCCTGGCTGCTTAGCACTCGGCCGTGGTGGCCCAGAGGTTTCACGTTTGGCCACCAGCACAAAGCCATTCCGAAGCCCTCCCAACCCATTCCGAAGCCCTCCCAACCCATTCCGAAGCCCTCCCAACCCATTCCAAAGCCCTCCCAACCCATTCCGAAGCCCTCCCAACCCATTCCGAAGCCCTTCCAACCCATTCCGAAGCCCTCCCAACCCATTCCGAAGCCCTCCCAACCCATTCCGAAGCCCTCCCAACCCATTCCGAAGCCCTCCCAACCCATTCCAAAGCCCTCCCAACCCATTCCGAAGCCCTCCCAACCCATTCCGAAAGCCCTCCCAACCCATTCCGAAGCCCTCCCAACCCATTCCGAAGCCCTCCCAACCCATATAAGCTTAGATTTTGCTCCTCCTCCACGGCTTCTCTTTACGAAAAAAGCCTAAAAGGACAGCGCGGCTCGCTCTCCCATCCCCAACTTGGATCCTGAGAGCTGGTCCTATCCGAAAAGCGGCTTTTGGGACCCGTCCCTCCAACATGAAGGTCCCTTTCCATGGGAAGACCATTGGGGAGAACCGCCAAAAGGATATGATTTTTATTTCAACCACATTGACAGGGAAAAGGCGGCCCATGGTCATTTGGGGAGCCCCAAGCGGAATATGTGTCTCAATCCCCCCTCTCGCACACCCCGGAACAAAAAAAGAAACAAAAGGAATAAGGAGAAGAAGAAAAAAAACTGAAAAAAAAAAAAAGAAAGAGCCCTGAAAACAAACAAAAGAAAAAACCCAAAAAGAAACAACAAACAAACAAAAAAAAACCAAACAAGCTGAAAAAGAAAGAATCAAAAAAAATGGAAAAAGGAGAAAAGAAAAAAAGAAGAAGAAAAAAACGGCCCACCTGCAGGCCCGGAGATGGGCTCTTCGTCCAGCACCTGCTTCACCCGCGGCTCCGCGGCCTCCAAGTCCCTCCGCAGCGCCTGGCTTCGCGTCTTCGGCGCGGCTGCCGGTCGAAAGCCGCCGCTGGGCGATCCGAGCGCCGCCGGGTTTGGGACGGCTCCCTTCGGAGATCGTCCCGGTTCAAACTTCTTCTTCCACACGGCTGAGAGGATCAATCCGCGCCACATGCTGTTCGAAAACGAAAAACCCGGGGGTTCAAACCACCACTAAAACCATGGGGGGTCATACAACCATGATTCGCGGACTGCTCTCTGACCATTGTTACCATGAAAAAGCAATGAGAAACCCTCATACAACCACTCCCTGGGGTTGCCAACCACCGTGCAAATTCAATGGGGTTCACCAAAACCGCCATGATTTGCCTGAGGAGCGTCATCCAAATTGGGTCAGCCATTCAATGCGAGGGCCGTAAGAAGAGTTGCAACCAGTTCGTTCTTTGGCTTGCTTCTTGATGAGCACCAAACAAAATGGGCTGAAAAGCATGGAATCCGCCAGCTGGGATTCCACAACTAGGAACCGGACCCTTCTAGGTGGTTGGCTTCCCTTCTGGTGTTTCTTGGAATCCACGAAGCGGCTTCCCCAAAGATCTCCAACTCATTGGCTTTTCGGTCCCACAGCTGCCGCCTGAGGCGCGTCCACCTGACACTCTGAACCTGTTGCTCACGCCATCTCCGCTTTCGGGTGTTCTCCTTGGCTTTCCTTCCCCTTCCTGCTTGGTTTCCCTCTTCATGAATTTCCGCAGGCTCCCCCGCCCAAACCATCTCCCAACAAAAAAGAAAAGGCGAGCGGTCCAAGCACTCACCAGCCGTCCGCCCTCACACCCCCGCCCTGCGCCTGGGACAAGAGGAAGTTGGCCCTCGCGGACTTCCACGCGCCGCAGCGGCTCAACGCGAACGCGGCCGCGGCCTGCGGATTGGCTCAGCTCAGACGAGCCGCGGCTTCGCCCGGAGCTGCGGCCCCGGCTGGTTCGGGACGGGGGGTGGAAACGCTGGGAACCATGAAAGATGTCCGGCTGCAATCGCTTTTGCTCGTTGACCAGCGGGCTTGTTCGCTCCCCCAAACAACCGGCCAGCTCTGCCAAAAGAAGCTCACCGCTTTTGCACCACAAACCACCAGGAAGAACCGAAAACCAACGTGCCCCAGCAAATTAAGCAAACCGCTGGATGCCACGGGGGAACAAAAAAAAGAAAAAGAAAAAAAACCTCCCGGCCTCCGTCTCTTGGCCCACCACCGCATCCCGGCCGTAGCGCGCGTCGCTGAGCCCCGCCAGCCACTCGCCCGCGGCGCCGAGGGCCTCCGGGAAGTCGGCGAAGACGGCCAGCAGCCTCGGCCGCTTGCGGTGAGGAAGCGGGAATTCAAGCGGCCCCAAAAAAGCCCGAGGAACTTGTTTGCCTTTTTTTGGTTTGTTTTGCGTGTCCAACCCTTCAGGGCCCTAGAGAACCGTGGCTCTCGGGCTACCTTCCTTGTCCATTCTGAATTCAGGAAACCAGCAAAAAAAAACCGGGTTGGAAACAGATCCGGTTTTTGGAAAGAACGATGGTTGAAAAGAATGGGGAATCGACCCCTAGAAACACGGCAGCTGATTTGGTCTTTGATGGGGTTCACGTTGACCCCATATGAATCCACCCACCAGTTGTTTGACAGGGTTCAGTGGGGTGTCCCTGGGTGAAATGTGGGGAATCAGACCACTTTTGGAGGGGAATCACCTCCCGATTCATAAACTGGGGCTAATTAATATGGGATCTACATTACGCAGTCGCCACAAAGGCGAAATCTAGAGGCCCTTGACACAACCAATAAAGTGATTCCCATCCGCCCAAAAACTCATTGCAACAAGCCCTTGAAAATGCAACCACTGCAAGAGGCCCGCCTACAAACGAAAAAAGGCCACAAAAACTCGAGGCGTCCTCCCAAAACTTGGTTGACGTTGGAAGGGGAGCAAACATTATCAAATGTTGGCAGTTAAGCGGATTTGGATTTCAACCACCAAACCACAACAAGCCAAAAAATAAAAGTTATCCCAACAACAACCATGCCAAAAACAAACTCGAGGCGTCATCCCAAAAAAGGACACGACTCCCCCCGGGCGGCAGTGTGAGAAATTCCCCAACTTCCCGCCTCAGCGCCATCGCTCGATTCCGCTCCTGCGCGCTCTGCGCCACCAGCTGCGACAGGCCGGGACCTGCGATTCGAATCGATCAGTTGATCTTTTCCTTGCTGGCTCCCTTGAAAAGACCCTGACGTGTTTTTTGGGTTTATGGTTTAGGATTCAGGGTTCAGGGGTTAGGGTTCAGGGTTTATTTAGGGTTTACAGGGGATCTTTTCTAGGTCCTCCAGATTTGAGAGCTTAGAATAAGTTGGTACCCGATTTTGTTCGGCTTTGTCCATTTTAGTAGGGGAACCCTCCCAACCAAAAAAGGGGTGAGAAAGGCACTACTGAAAGGTCTAGTTTTCCTGGCTGACAGGGGGTCCCCTGAAACGGAAAAGGACCCACAGACTGGTGGGTGGAATTGTGTTTCCCTTCAAAGCCAACCCTCAAGAAATCTCAAAAACGACAACCCCATTCCCCTCCTTGTGCTTCAAAAGGAAACTGACCAAACTATCCTGCCGACTTTCCGGGGGGGGGGGGGTCCTGGAAGGCAACCACCGACCCAAGCCTCCGCCCAGCGCCCGCAGCAGTGCTGCCGCCAGCGTCGCCAAGCGCGCAGCCCTCTGGGAAAAGAGTTGACATCCAGGTCTGCCCAGTGCTGTGCTAAGGGAGAACGACGGAAAACAAGAAAGGCGAAAAGTTACCCTCCCTCCCACTAAGTTGGCAAGTGACAGGGGGTCCCTTCAAATGGAATTGAATCTTCCAGGTACCTCCCCACAGGTGCCATGTTTGTTGGAGGAAGGGAATAAAAGGTGAGACTAGTCAATGGACACTGGGGTTTGCCGGGTTCGGTCTTTGCTGTTCTCCATGTACAACCTACAAAGAGGAAATGGTGACACTCGCAACTCTTTCTACTCCTTGGATACCCAGCTCTTCCAAAAAGTCCATCTTCAAAAGGACAACCAGTTGGAACCCTCAACAAAAAAACCTCCCCGAAAGTTTCGGCTGTGCCGCGCAGATTTCTTTGTTGGGGATTCTGATCCAAGCCATGGACCTTTTGGTTCGGAGCGTCATGAACAACGTGCTGTGCAATACGATCGGGACCCCACCAACTGTGCAGGCCTTCCGTTCCAGCGCAGGAATGGGCTCGTCCGCCGAAAAAAATAAACCGCGTGCCGTTCCTGTGGGTCTCCGTTGAAAGCCATGCAAAAAGGCACCTCCCCCCCCCAAAAAAAAAAGAAGAAAAAAAAGTGGCCAATCGTGTCCCCTATATCCAAGACCAAAACACTCCAGATGCGCTGTTTCCATGGCCAGTGGCTTTCGCCCTTTGGTGCCTCAACTTGTGAGTTTTTTCCCTCGCCGCCCGCCCGCCCGCCCCCACCCTGGCTGCTTCTTCCGCAAGTCCGCCAGCGACTCCAGCGCCAAGACCACGTCCAACACCGGGAGCTTCGCCTTGAGCTAAGGAGCCGAAAGGTCAAAACGCCCACCAAACGGGAGGCCCCATCCAACCCAAAACAAAACCTGGCGGGCTTGGGTTTTTTTTGTGGAGCGCACTCTTTAGGAAGTTTGGTTGTTTGGAAGGGAAAGTCCAAAGATAGTTTGACACATGCCCAAAGTGAGGGCGCTCCTGAAAAGGGGGCTCTACCAAACCAATGGGACTGCAATCAACCACCGAAGGTTGCGAACCAAATTTCCTTGACAGCTTCCTCTAACCCCACCCATTGAAACCGAAAACCAACCGAAACCCGGATGGTGTTGGCTCCGGCCTTTAGGATATTCTTGTTGATGCTTGTGTTAAGGCAGAAACCAGCCAATTCGATGCCTCCACTTACAAGCAGACCCATGTCTGCCTCTGGATTCACCAACACGCATCGATAGGTTGCTGGGTTGGCATTATTCCGTGAAAATCAGAGGTGGTGAATCGCGATAGAGAAATACGGCATGTCCCGAGCTCCAAACTGATCACATACTTGGAAAAACGAACCTCTGCTATGGCAGGTGTCGACGACACAGGGGCGGCCCCCGCAAGAAAAAAAGGGCAAAGGCACGCAATAGGAACCCAGGGTGGACAACACAACCGGAGCTAGCTCAGAGCTTCGCTTTCCAACTCCGCCTGCTGGCGCGCGTGCAGCGCCGCCGCGGCAGTCTCCAGCACTTCATCCGTGGGCAGCCGTTGGCCTGTCAAAGAGAGGCGGAGGCAGCCGCGGGTCATCAAAACACACATCCCGCAAGTCGCAAGGTCTGCATCCCGCATCCAAGGAAAGGTCAAAAACAAAATGCGAGGGCTGGTCAAGTGCGAGAAACAAATCGCCCCAAAGCCTTGCGTTCAGCAACTCTTGGCCCAAACAAAAAGCCCCAACGTTTTGCTGCTTGGTGTTTGGTTCTCTTCCTTTTCCTATACAACGCTCCTTTCACCACGGCGCGGCCGAACATCGCCGCGGCTTTTGCCGCCTCCGAAGGCGGCTTTGGCGTTCTTCATGGAGGCCAGCAGCACCAGCGCATGCCTACGACTCGACTCCCAAAAGTCCCAACGGGAGGTACATGGGCAGACAATAGGTGGCCTTTCCGGGGCTGGGACAACTTGCTGAGTCTGTCTTCTTGACTTGGCCTTTTCATGTTGGGCTCGCTTTGACCCATCATATGGATAGGTTTGCCAGTGCTGTACGAAGCCAAAAGAAATAAATGCGCAAATCGATGGAAGGAACAGCTGCAAAAACCAACACACTAGCAAACAACCAGGCGCGTCCCTAAAAATGAGACTCAGTGCCGCAACGCTGACCTCCATTGCGAAGGCACCACATTTCATGTTAATATGGTACCGTATGGCGTTATGACAGTCATAGGTACGACTGCGCTACAATTTGATAGCAGCAAGCCTCAAAAAAGGCGTTCTCCCAAACGACGATTCCTTTCCTAGATCTGACGGTTTTGGGGGTTCATGCCAACTAGGGTACAAATGACACGGTTCCTGCGAACAAATAGATACGTAGTGGGATCCGAACGTTTGCGGTTCAACCGCGGGTTGCTTGCCCAACACGAAGGAGTTGTCCACGGTTCTTGCAAATGGGTCCGTTTCCTATGATGCCCAAGCGGAATTCCCGTCCAGCCATAGGATTCCCCCAACGAAGTCGCAGAATTTGCCAATGGTGAACTCCCCATACTTGGAGAAATCAATCGGAAGAGAGATTCCCTTGGCCCACAGACGCTGGCAACCTGGCCAATTGCGTTATTTCTATGATTCTATGATTCCACGACCAAGTTGATTGAACCCGCATTTGCGCTCGCAAGAGGGAACCCTTCTAAAGGGGCACCAAACAAAGAGGAAAAAACACCAAACAAAGAGGAAAAAACACCAAACAAAGAGGGAAAAAGGGCACTGAACAGCTGGAATGAACTTGGCCCCATTTCCAGGAATCCTTAAGCCTGGGCAAACGGCTTGTTGTTGAAAAGAACGACTGTCAAAAAGAGCAGTCGAAATCGACCCCAAGGCAACTGCTATAAATATAAATGTTACAGGCCTTGCTCTGACCCCCGACCCCGAGGAAACCAGCTAAAAAGTAAGGACAGCTGCCAAAGCCGCCCTTTTGGAATCGGCCTAATTGACTTCCTGAGTGGAAAGGCCCAACAAAGTCCAGACTTGTTGTTTCCCACTGGGGGAGGCCAGGTCCTGGAATCAACCCCGGGCTGGAGGCCCGGAAAAAACGCCCAAAACATACACGGCTGCAGCCATCGTTTTGGCAAACTAAGGCAACCCCACGTTTAAGGTCGGTCTGCCTGGGGGTCATCAACGAAATGGGACCCTGCGTTGATTTTTTAGCCTGCCTTGCAAGCTCAGATAGGCATGCTCGAGAGAAAATCAGCATTCCGCCCAGGCGTTTGTGGCTGAAAGTTGGCGAGACCCCCCCCCATTCGCCCCGAACCCCAAGTTGAAGAATAGAAAGAGAAAAAACGAACATATATTTATATATGTTATTTGTGTATTTACTTATTTATTTTTGTGAGCCTCCTCCACAACCCATGAGCAACCCTGCCAGAAAAAAAGTGTGGGTCTCCAGCGCCTTGGCGACAGCGGGATCTGCAGCAGGCGATGCACCAGCGGCGGCAGCCAGCTCCTGGCTGGGGTTCTGACGCGCTTTGCCTCGCGTTCCCGGAGAAATGCCCGCGGCATTTCGCTCGGCGCTCGGTGAACGCAAAATGGGAAACGACACGAGCCTCGTGTTTTTTCCCCTGGAAAAGACGCTGGCGCTCGGTGAACTCAAAATGGTGAGTTTCCTTACGGCGTGCCAAAGTACCAAGGGTTCGTGGGTCAGAGGGCGAGTTTGCTATACTTGCTCCAATGGGGATCACTATGTTTCAGCTTCAAGTGTCCTTAACCACACCACCAATCCAAGCCAATGACCAGCAAAAAAAAACTATCTATCAGCGTCCTCTTACTTGGTGGCTTGGATCGGTGGTTTGGTGGTTAGGGGGTGGCTTCCCATGTACCCTCAACAAGAACCAGAGAATCTATGAGGGATGGGACCCTCTGGGCATGCCAAAAACATTTGGCGTAGTGTATACATTTACAGCGTAGGGCGATGACCCATCCCCCCAACACCCCAAACACCTCCGACACCTCCAACGCCCCGCCCCTTGCGCCCACCCTCTGATGGTAGGTACCGGAACCCTACGAGCCTCATTAAATTGACTCTCCCCACTTAGTTGGCCATACTTACTTGGTCATGTCGTTGGAGAACAACCTGTTTTGTAATACCAAGGAGGGCGATTCACATGGCTACTTCGTCACTTTCAAGGGGAATCTCTGGGTATCACGAAAGAGACCCTAGAATCTTGTGGATGGACAAACATGCCCAACAACTATGCAAATGAACCACCTGCCAACTGGTACGAGGTGGATTTTGTCCATCCACGGTATTCCCTGCAACAGTGTACTAGTGAGCCCCCCGGTTTTTGTGCAGAAATTTGGTGAGTCCCCCCTATGTCCCTCTCAAAAATCAGGAGATGTTGACCAAATCTCATATATCTTACTTAAACATCTTTTCCTTGCTGTGGATTTTTTGCATCCACCGTATTTCCCGCCAAACTAACACCAGTGCCATCAATATACACTCAAGCCGACCTTGTTCCCCTATCCTATATTGTACCTTGGTGCGAGTTAAGCCCAAACATCAACAGACATTAGCCGAACCCCCTGGAGCCGAATCTCCGGAACCAAATCTCCAAAGCTTCCCCGAGCCTTGCGGAAAAAGAAAAGAAAGACAACAAGGTGGATTCCGGGGGGGGGAGCAAAAAAGAAGAAAAACAAAAACAAACAAAAAAAGAAGCAAAAAACAACAAACAACACCGGGGCGGGGGCGCTGGCCCCGCGTCCTGCGCAGCTCCTCCGGCGCCCGGCGGAGGCTTCCCAGGATGGCCACCAGGCTGCCGCAGAACATGCCCTCCACGCGCCCCTGGGCGGTCCGGGCAAGGCATCGCCGAGTTTCCCCGCGGATGCCCCGTGGATGTTCCAGGGGAAAGATGCCCAGTGGATGTCCAGGGGAAAGATGCCCCGCGGATTTCCGAGGTTTTTGGGTTGGTTGAGTTTAAAGGAGTTGGAACCCTTCCAAAAAAACATGAAAAAATGTCAAATAGCTAGGGTGACGCAGGCTTTAGTTTTTGGTTCCAGTACATTTGTGCGACCCGCCAAATCATCGCAGTGGCCGAGCTTTCCACGTCATCTTCGCGCTTCGCCGAGGCTTTTGTTTCGCAGCTCGATGCGTCGCCGCGCGGCGAAGCGCCCGGACGTTTTATTCTCGACCGAAAAATCAAGGACCCAGGGCGCCCAAGTGTTTTTGAAGCCAGGTCCTCCAGTACAGAGTACCGCTTCTTTTTTCTGTAGTCTAATTAGTTTAGTAGGGGAGCCCTCCCCCAAAAAAAAGGTAAAAGAACATAAACTGGGCGACCTGGGAAGTAAAAGCAACCCATGCAGCAGACCTTTGCGCTCGAAGTAAAACAGTTGCGGTGCGCAATGTTCAAGACCACGGCGAGCAATGGTTAAGTTCAACAGCAGGCAAATAAGAAGATGACAAAATCACAACGGCGCCAAATGTGCGCGCACCATGTCCAGTGAAAGCTGCACCACCCAGAACCATCTCACCAAACGTGCTATGTCCGACAACAAGTGAGTCATAATCAGCATCTGGCATTAAAGTGGTCTACCCAAGACCATGTAAAGAAGTATATCGGCAATTGCAAACTTCTCGCAGCGATCGGAAAACTGCAACCATGGGCGGGGGAACCTTGCTTTGATACATGTGCTCTCTTGCTTTGTGTCTAGAGGAACACTCGACCCTGAAACTCAGACATGGTTCACTCGCTTGATATCTGTCATGCTTCTTCTGACTGCAATGCCAACGCTGGTCAATGTTAAGCCAGAAAGGCCCAATTAGCGACTCTCGAGTCAGAATATACTACGCCATAGTCAAAACTCTTTCTATGTACCATTCTGAATAGGAACCCTTACTCTTGCAATGAATATCTAAATTCCTAATGTTGGCCCAGGATTGATCAACCTCTACCAGGTTGATGGATCCGGGGGTCAACATCACCGACGCTCATGACCAGCTCCACTAGCCAAGCGGCTAGCGAAGCCGCCAACAGAACGACTTGCTTCCACGACAGGGTCTGGTTCCAAAACTCGGCTTGACCCGATGTTGTGCGGACATGTGTTGTGGGTTGTTCCCAGATGTCCCACCCATACCAATAAAATGGGCCAGAATGATATTGATAGTTCTCCTCTGGACATTGACATGGATACATTTGCGACGGTTGAAACGAGAGGTCATCCTTTCAAGCGCAACAAAATCTGGAGCTGGAACTCAGACCCCCGGAGTTCCTCACAAAGAAAAAGGGAGTGCCACTCTCCTTTGCCTCCAGTGGTTCTTAAAGTTGAAGAACCCCTCCCCTCCCTAAGCCCAAAAGGTGGAAACCACGACCCGCAGCTCCGATTTCAAGTCCCCCGCCTCCTGGCCCCGCAGCGCGCCCCACAGCTCGCTCGAGCCGCTCGCCGCCGCCGCCGCGGCAGCCGCCAGGTCCAGGTCCAGGTCCGAGAAGTTCTGCGAGTCGAGTCGAGTCGACTTTTCAGCGAGCAACCCACAAGTAGCACTTGACCCAGCCGTCTTCCCCCAGTGTAGGGGGCTTTAAAGGGAAGAGTCGTCAAAGAGTCTTGCTGAACCTGGGTGGCACGCGACACACACACACACACACACACACACACAGACACACCACACAGCCCGTTGGGCCGAGAACCGAAGCCATTTTGGAATGCCATGGCCAAAACTCCGATTTAGGTCATGGGCATGGCTTCCTTAGGTTCCTCAAAATTCCGATTCTCAAAAAAATCCCCCGAGTAAAGGAACCACCACAGCACAAGTCACGTGATGTGTGATAGAAAAGAGCGGAGAGTCGAAAGAGGGGCTTGGTGTGGTGACCGAAATTTGGTGAAAGGAACAGCTCCATCTCCAACATTCGAGAGAGAGAGAGAGAGAGCAACATGCTCAACAATGACATGTCGTCGCAAACGGGTCCATTGCAGCAAACTGGGTTCAAGCTGAAAGGATCCCTCATCCAAAAAACCCATGGGACACCAAAAAAAACCACTGCCTGGCATACCGAAAAAACTCGATTTTGAACCCAGGAGGCACCTGCCATCCCCTTGGACAGCCATTCCTGGTCTTGGGTCGGAAAAAATCGAACCAAGCTCCAGGAATCGGGGGCACCCACGTTGGCAGGTGTTCGGGAATCCCATTTGCGATCTGGAAGCCCAAAACCAGCGGGCCCCCAACCTCCAATTCGCCCACATCTGGGGCATTGAAAAAAGAACAATGTGTTCAAATGATGCTTCATATCGAGTCTGCCTTAAATTACAGAAATCGTCTTGGAGCAAACCTCAGAGTTGGTTTCCGCGGGGTGTGACCTGTCTTTCTCACGCCCCGAGACCCCGAGACCGACAAAAGCCCGAGGCACCGCCAGGTCTGGCTCCGTGATGTCCGCGTGCAAGAACTCGCTGAGCTGCCAATCCCCTTCCTGCGCGAAATGACACGGAAGTCCCACTTAATGGCTGTGCCTTGGTAAATGGGACCAAAGACTAAAACCTGCGTAACCCTAACCCTTGAATTTTGAGCCACACCCAAATGGCTACCAAAGGTTTACATAACTTACAACAGGAGCCGCTGGATTTCAATTGAGTTGCAATTGACTGATGGTTTCGAGGTTCCGAGAAGAAAAATGGAGGAAACCCTGTAAAGTAACGCCCAAAGCAGGAGTTCCGACTTCTCGACGAATGCTGAAATCTGGCGCTGCTCCCTCCGAACCACCTGCCCCTTCTCCCCGAATTGACCGGAGGCTTCCACTTACATGGTCGTAAAACAGAGGTCATAGAACCATCTACTGACAAACCAGGACAATTGGAGTGTGTCTATGTTTCAAGGGCGAAAGAAAAGGACGCCAACCATCTCGAGCAGGCCCAAATCTTCACACACACCCATATCTCATAGTCCAGGTTTTTTGGCCAAGTCATAGAACAACCTGAAATGGCCAATAGAAATGAGTGTCCAGCGCTGCTCATGTCAATCAGACTCAAAAACTTGGTAAGAGAATGGTCTTGGTTGGGAGAAATCAATCCATTACAATACGTGGCAACCTCATCTGGGAAGCGGTCTCTCAATAGCGGTCGAGAAGGAGGTTTGGCTTTTGGCCCCCCGATCACAACTAAAACCAGAACCAACTACTCAAAGGGTCTGAGGGCAAACCCGTGGGCTTTTTTTGAAAACCGCCGCGACCCTCCTCATTTTACCATGTTCCAAGTCACCCTCCCAAGTAAGTGGTGGGTTACAGGGAAACCACGAAGAAAAAAAAAATGTTCCGACTTTGATAAAACCCCCAGGGGGAAAAAAAAAGCAAAAAAATGCAAAAGAAATGAAACCAGGCTGGACGTCAAGAAGACGTCGCCCCTTCAGGCTCGCCATGGTGGTGTTCTTCCATGGCCAGTGCTGCCCCGCGGAGACGTCCGCCAACCGCTGCTCGGCGCTGCTCAGGAAGGGCCAGGGGCTCTTCACCTGGACCGACAAAAGGCGGCGACCGACCGACCGACAGGTTCTCATAGCTGTGGATGGTTGCAAAATCCGTTTCGCACCACTGTTCAGAACCCCTGGAATGATCCGATTCCATCTACCCTCTACAAGAACCAGGGCTTCAAATCCAAATCCAAACCAATCCAAACCACCAATTGAGGGTAACCTCATTTTGGGTTGGCTGGGGAAAAAGAGGGGCCAGGTTCGCATAGGTGACCTAAACTGGAAAAATCGATGGGTTTCCCTGGTAAATGGAACAAAACCCATCTAAACCAGTGGAACCCAGCGATTTTTAACCCATACTGCGGATGGTTGCGAAATCAAATTCGCACCACCGTTCAGAACCCCTGGAATGATCCGAGTCTGTTGCAAATACCAACAAACAATGGGTTTCAACCATGGTTTGTAAGTGGTGCAGGATTTTGTCCAAACCACAGTAGGTGGCCTAAACTGGAAATAGATGGGTTTCCCGGGTAAATTCGGGTAAATGGAACAAAACCCATCTAACCAGTGGAACCCATCGATTTTTAACCAGGCTCACCTAAAAAGGACACCTATGTTCGTTCTCCGACCACCAACCCATGTGACTGGAAGGGGCAAAAAAAGAACGGGGCTCTGCCGGTCTGCCAAAGTGACTTCTCGCCCCATTGGCTCGAGACTGAAAACGAAGTCAACCAACTGGCCTGGGTCCGGCAGTTGCAAAAGCGCAAGAGTTTGGCCATGGGGTTCAAAGCGAAAGGCACAAAAAAATCCTTTGGCTTTTTAAAAATTCCTTTGGTTTTTTGAATTTTCAATTCCTTTGGCTTTTTGAACCCCCCCACTCGCTCGCTTTCGTGGGCCCACCACCAGGTAACACGGGCTACGGTCAAGACAAAGGTTTGGGGTTGGAAAGCGAACTGGCACCCTGCATGTGTTTTTTCTCGCAAAGCCGCAGAAGGTGGGAGTGGGGGGGGGGAGCCGGGAAAACCAAGCTCTGGGCATCCCTTCAGGAGTGGGAAAAAAAGAAGAAGAAACAAGAAAAAAATGACGTAAGTTGGGAGAAAAAGAGAACGCCTCCGGAAAATAAATAAATAATAATAAAAGGAAAGAAAGTGTATATCTCTATTTAGTCTTGGTGCCCTTGTCGGGGTTGTTTTACAGGGAAACAAAAGGCAAACCAATCTCCATCTGGAGAACGCATTTGCGGTCCTCCTCCTCATCCTCCTCCTCATCCTCCTCCTTCAGTCGGAACTGCTCCTCCTCCTCATCCTCCTCCTTCAGTGGGAACTGCTCCTCCTCCTTCAGTCGGAACTGCTCCTTCTCCTTCAGTCGGAACTGCTCCTCAGGCTCCTGCAAGAATCAAAGTGTCCTTACGCCAAGGGGTCTGTCTCCGAGGCTCCGGAAGCCCATGCGGTATGACGGTTTTGCTAAGCAACCTTTGAAGCAAACCACACCAAAACCTCAAGAGCGATCACCTCCGCTTGGGTGAGCTCGAAAAGCTTGGGCATCCTGAAACAGCAGCAAAAAAGGTCCAAACTGAAAAAACACTCCGTACTGTTTGATTTCCGCTATCATCGTCCAAACCCAAAAAGTGCAAAGTTCAGGAACTGGTGGAGTGAGGCAAAAGGCATCCCTGTTCCTCCTCAACGGCCTAATCCGTTGACCGAAATGGGGACAATTGATATGCAAGAATTTCACCCACACCCTTGATTCGTACCGTCCTGCGGTTGGGATGGACGAAAACCCTGCTATTGGGATAAGCCACCATAGAGGAGTGAGCCTCCCTGCTAAGGACATGTCCTGTCACTTTCATGAGCACATCCAATGCGATTCCCTTGACAAAACGGATAACGGAGAGTATTGACCATGGCTATCACCTTGCCGGGTATGGCATTTACCACAAAGAAGGAAACCGACCATTTGAGGTCACCGAATTCTGTGTTTTTTTGTTTTTTTGGTGTCTTTTTTTTGTGTGTGTTTTTTTTCCGCAGAACCCCCAAGGTTCAACAGTTGCCGATTCGAGATCGGAGGCCTCCGGATGTCCCATCTCCCATGTCCCCTCCTGAGCGGCCTGGTTCTGGGGCCTCAGGCGAAAAAAAAAAAGAAGCTTGGGTGATCTCCCCGACAGCATGCGGCACCCCGCAGCCCTCGCAGAACCTCGTGCAACCCGCGTGGAACCCTCGTGGAACCTGGTGGAACCCGGTGGAACCCTGGTGGACCACCTTACCTCAGGGCCGCCCCGGACCACCCCGGAGCCTATCTGGGCTGAGACCCCAAAGCTGTGAGCTGTTGGGGGACAAAATGTTTGGTGGCACAAAGAGTGAAGCACGGGTCCAAGGAGTTCCATTTCTCGGGCAATCATGCGCACGATTGCCCAAAGTATCTGGATCCAAGGAGTTCCATTTCTCGGGCAATCATGCGCAAAAAAAAGCCCAAAGTATCTGGAGCACCCGGATACCCCGGCAATGCAGAAAGCGTTCGAGCTGTTTCTCGACATCAGGGGTCTTCCCATGTGGGTTGATGTCTTTTCGCCTTCCCCTGAGATCCATCCAAAGCATCGGGTGCGCTGTTTTGTGGGACGCCATGGGCAACACACTCTCCTCACCGGACGAAGTGAAGGAGACAAACGACATGAGTGACTGGGTTTGTTTTTCACAGGTTGACGCATGTCCCGCATTTCCTGGTTGGCTCAAAAGGAAAACATGCCTCGGGTCCATTCCCAAAATGACCCAAATGGTAAGGATTTTAGAAACAACTACCCACGTGTGCCGCGATTTTGAGCACTCCAAATGGTTTCTCTGGAGAAACCCCAACCGCTTTTTCTTTTTTACGGGGGCCAACAACCAAAGGGCCCAAGGGCAGGGCCTCCGCGAGCCAAGCAGCGAGCCCACCGACAGGCATCGCCTTGGAAAACACAGCCACTACCACACCCGCTGTGTCTCTATTTTTTGGGGGGCCGCCACTTTTCTTTCTCACGGTAGGAAACCCTAGATGATGGTAAATCTAAACCCGACCACTACTTTCTCGACCAATTGCGTTTTTTCAACTGGAAACCTGAAGGAAGGCCACTTCTCTTTTTCTGGGGGTGCAGGTCGCTATTTTGTGGGAGGCCGCCACTTTTCTTTTGTGGTTTTTGAGGGGAAACCGGAAGGAAGGCCACTTCTCTTCTTCTTCTTCTTCTTCTTCTTCTTCTTCTTCTTCTTCTTCTTCTTCTTCTTCTTCTTCTTCTTTTTCTGGGGCTGGGGAAGTAACGAGTCTTGTTATCTTAGAAGCTCGATGTACCACTTTCTTTGCTGCGGTGGTGTCAAAAAAGGGAAGCAAAAGGAAACCAAGCATGTTCCTCTTGACATGTCTGTTATTTTCTTTGCAGGGGTGCTTTTGACTGTTGGATTAAAGGAAGGCAAGCCACCGTTTTGGGAGTCCCCCCCCCCTTTTCACACACGACGTTCGATGCTCGCGGACCTTCAAGGGGATCCATTTGGGGGGAGTTCATGTTGTTTTGAACTAGGTCTGTCATTATAATATATGTATTTCGTATTTATGTATGTTGACTTATTTATTTAATGATTCATCAATCTATCTATCTATTTATTGATGTAGTTGTTGATCTATATGACATGTTTAGTTTGTTGATTCATTTGTCTATTTATTTATACAGAAATGTGTAGACATAGATGATGAGTGTGTCTCAAAATGAAGGATCCCTCAAAATGGTTTCTTTTCCCAGCCAAACTCACTGAGTAAACCTGTTTCTTGGGAGGAAAAACCGACCTGAAAAGAGCACCTCCGAAGCATGCAAGCTCAAAAAGGGTGGCAAAAGGACCCCTCGGCCAGTGAACCTCTTTCCCAATCACCATCTCTTGTTGCCGCCCATAGCAATTCGACCAGAACCCGAGCAAGTAAAAAGACCGAGAAAAGCCTTCCGCCCCAACGGATCGGTCCCATGCACTCCGCTGCATCCAAAGGCACCACGACACCAGGCGCCTGCGGTCGAAGAAAACATCCAACCCGCGGGTGCCTCATTTTTGTTGTCACAGCCACAAGTCCACTGCATTCAAGTGAAGCACATCTGTGCAAAAAGCGAATCTGGGCACGTCTGTCATTCTCTTGTGCAGCGAAACAAGGCCTCCAAACAAGACAACCCCTCTTTTGGTAGATCCTTCCAAGAAAGGTCATGGGGTCGGGAAGGAGGAGGGAGCCCAAATAAGCCCTTAACAAGCCTCCCCCTCCCCTCCCTCCCCCCCCAGCCCCCATGAAAAGGGGACCACGTGTCTGGCCGATCTTCCCGCCTCGGTCTGCACGCGGCTTGGCCGCGAAAGGCTGCGATTTGGAGCCGCCGCATGGAATGATCGCTCAGGCCATGGCCAGCGAGCGGACTTCTGGGTCTCTACACGGGGTTTTCCACAAAAATAGTTCGGATGGCCGAAATCCTGAGGCGGACTCCAGGATTCTTTGGGCTTCAGGTTCCCCTTGGGTCGAAGAGATCGGATTCTGCCTGGTGGCTCAAGTTCCTGCCATGTGACCGGGGTCCTTAACTTTGGGTTGGTGGCCCTTTTTGTGCGCACTTCCTTAATATGTTTCTAGCCCGGACATAGGGAGATGCGTGACTCATCAGGGAACCCCTCAAAATTGGCTTTGGCTTCCCCTTTCACGAACCAACCCCCAAGACCTGCATTTGCGTGTTTCCCCGAGAAAAGTGAGAAAACATGTTTAGTGATAGGTGTCCTTCAAAACCAGGAGAAAAATAAATGATGCTATTAAGCAGATGGAGGTTCAAGGAAGAGGCCGTGCGACCGGTGTTCGAACCTTCGCTGCGGCGCAAACCTGCTCCGCGGGCTCAAGCCAAGCAGTGCGCGGTCGAACCGTGTCATTCCACTGAAGGGATACTCAACAGGGTTGCTCCCAAAATCCGAGCAGTGTAGAAGTATGTTCCTGGGCAAAAGGAACCCAAAGCAAACCAAAACTGCGCAACCCTTGGTGCAGTAGCTTAAAACACCCGCTAAGAATGAACAGATCCAAAAAACTGAGAAAACAATGCCAAGAACCCCTACTAAACAACTAAAAACCAAAAACTTGCCAAGAACAGTGAAGAACTGGTGTCGGAAACTTGTGTTTGGGTCGTCCCTGGACCAGACAAGCCAGACACTTGGCCTGCGCAGCTTCGATTGGATCTCCTCCACGCTGGAGGTTTTCGCGATCTGGCAAGTGCAAAACGCCAATCCCAAGAGCCCAATTTGGTCCGAAAACTGGGGACGGGTCCCCAAACCTGGCAATGTAACTCCGGTCTCCCACGAGAAGAGCCCAACATTTCTAGCCTCAAACTGACGCACACCATCTTTGTGATCTTCCAAAGGTTGTGGGGAAATCAACCACCGGGTCTATGTATTCCTTGGGGGTAAAAAGAGAGTCCCCTTGGTGGTTTCAACAGGTCTACTCTCAGAAATCTGGTCCAAAGGGTTTTACATGGCTGTGGGTCAAAACCCTGTATCCTCCGTGAACATCTGCGAAAGGGTTTGAAACAGAGTTTCGGGATGGATAAAACAGGCCCTAACCCACCAACAAGAAGAGACCACCTTATCCCCCCGGTCCCAAGGGCAAAGCAGTTGCCCCCGGCCGGCACAAACACGAACCAAAAGGGGTGCCAGTTTAACAAACAGAAGAAAGAGCCCAGCAAGGGCAAGCAGCGCAGCAAGCGCAAGAGCAGCAGCACCAACGCAGGCGAGCAAGCAAAGCAAAGCGAGCAAGCGAGCAAACAATACACACACCAACCCCAAACAGTCCTCGATCTGACCCCGCCAAAGAGCAACACCACAGCCAGGTACAGCCGCCGCTTTTCCAGCTAGCGGATGTCCGGCCGTGCCGTGAAGTAATGGCGCCGGGAACAGCAATTATGTTTGCCGGGTTGAAAAGCTTGAGCCAAACGGCGCATTGGCCGTGGCGTTGAAACATGTTGCGATAAAACTACATGCCCCCAAAAACACCCCCCTCGCCTGTACAAAGAGAAGGAGTGAATTTGGAAGGGCGCATTGGCCATATTGAAGTTGAGTAGGAACAAACAAGGAAAAGCAGGAGATTAGGCTACCAGGGCTCACGACCCCACACCCGGGCACGCATTGGAGCCCGGATCCCGCCACCACCCCGAATTACGGGTATGGGGCGGATTCTCGCCGGTAGCCAAATCAAACAAGAGAAAGCAACAAAAGAAAAGAACAAAGGATCAACTTCGGAATGGCCGGCATGAAGCCAAAGAATTATCATTTGCATTGCAACCACATTGAACCATTCGATTCAAGTGGATTTAATTTTTAATTATTAGATTAGGCGCATTGGCCAGTCGGTTGAAACATGGTGCATAGACCAATGAGCCTTGGTTATAAATTAGCACCGTCTAGGCGCGCGATCATCCGAGGACAATCGCCATGGATACCACCAGCAGCGATCCGCGGTCTAGGTCCGAGTAGGACATCACCGGCAGCGGTGCGGGGCATCCGTGATCCTCACCTCGGCACCTTGATGAGCACCACCACCAGCAGCAGCAGCGGTGCAGAAGGATGCAGATCACCAGCGGCCATAGACGCCGCCGAGAGTGACTGCCTTGCTGTGGCGACGCACACCTGACAGGTAATCGCAGCTTGCGCGAATAGCGCACAGCCACGCATGCAGTTGAATTCTGAAATGGCGAAAAGCCCAGACAACGAAATACGACAAGGAGCATAGTCCATCTTGTGAATTCCGAAATGAAAGCATGCGCGCGTTGGCGCAGCCATGCGAAACGCACAGACAGACTTCAGGTATTACCGATGTCGTCCACCGCCGTGCCGCCCCTTCCCCTTGCCGACATTCCAGTCCCCAGGGGGAGGAGGCACTGTCTCGGCCAACTCGTCATCGTCACCCCAGGTAGGGGTATGCGGCGAGTTCGGATTCTTGAACTCGCGGGGATCCCCCTGCATATGCGGCTGCCAACCCTGCGGCATTGCGCCAGGCCACATTTGTGGCATCATGCCAGCCATGGGCTGCTGCATGTATCCTCCCATTGGGAAAGTGGGATACACATCGGACTCGGGAACGGGAAAGGGGCAGCCTGTGCACCCTTGTACCCCGACCCGCGAGCATCAGGCTGATACCCGCCAGTGGGAGTTCTCGATCTGGCGGATCCGCCTCGACCGAACTGGCTTTGTTGGTAGCCGTATCGGCCACCCTTGCCTTTGTACTGATCACCCTTGTGACCCTTTCCTGGAAACTGGTCACCCTTGTGACCTCCACCCTTGGGCCAGGATTGCGCAGGGGCTTTGCCCTTTTGCTGATTTGTCTTTGACCTGGATTCAGGTCGCGGGGTAGCAGACCGATGATCTCCCCTAGGAGTGGCTGCCCGCCTATGGTGCTTCCCAGTCGGCGGGTCAGCAAAAACAATTGCGCATTGGCCGTCCCGCTGTGCAGCGGGGACCATGTCAACCTTGTTGTTCTCGACATAAATGTATGCCTCAGCATACTCTATCGGGGCCGTGATGGATCCACCACCGGCCCGCAGAGAGTCGATACTCAAATCAAGAACTGTGGAGGCATCAAAACTTGGGTCCTCACTATTGAAGTCCGAGAGGCGTCGCTCAGCCTGTACCAATGACATTATGATGTCCGCGCGTGAGGCGCCTAGGCCATACAGCGGAACCAAATATCCGTCCTCAATTCCGATGCGGTAGGCATCATAAATATGCACAGAGAGGTAAAGAGCAAATGCTGAATTTAGACTGCCCTTTCTCGTCATATGACGACCCCATTGCGCCGCCTGTTGCGGGTGCTCGACCAAATATGTCATGACAGACATATTGTCGGGAATTGGGACGCCAGTATTGCTCTCCTCGATGAGCAGCTGTTTCGCTACCCACCGTTCGAGAGCCTCGTCACTCGCACGCACACAAGCGTGGGTGTCCTTTGAGGTGACCTTCACAACCTCCTGAAACGCAACTTGCACGGTATCCGCATTGGGATTGTGCACAAGGTGAGGCGCACAGCGCAAACCGGAGATCATACAGCTGACCACCTCGCGGATCGGGTTTACCGACGCCATGAGAGGAGCCCACACGTCAGTCTCCCCTTCATACCAGCTGTTGGCACGGACTGCCTTGAGTCCGTCCAACCAGACTGGCTGCGCTCTCCTAACTTGGGAGCGGATGGTGCCTGGCACCCACTCTCGATAGAAAATCGGCAAATGGCAACCATTGCATAGAATGGTGCCATACATATTCAAATGCGCGCACCGAGGGCACCAGTAGTCATGCATGGGAGCTTTGTCCCATGAAAATGACACCCCTCTCCGCGGTCCCTGGACGTTCAATTCTCGGACCGCCCAGGGACGGATGTATATTACATCCCCTTCCTGGTGCAGATAGCATGCGCGCCAGAAGGGCGCATGTATCTCCTCTCGCACAGCAATCAAACCGCGTCGGGTTTTATAGATGCCGGCGGCTTCCTCGATGGCCATCCACTTTAGGTCAACGGCCACAACGACATGGCGCTTGTCCATGTATTTGACGCGATCGTCAACATAAAATTCGCCCTCATTATTGGGGCTTGGCAACTTGAGGAGCCTTTGCGCCCTCCAACCCAATCATGATCTCCCCCCTGCAGACCTGCTCAGGTCGCATGGGGAAAACTGTGATGGCGAATTTGCCGGGCCTCCGAATGCACCTCGTTTTGAGGGCAGACCGATACTCGGCCATCGTCAGCAGCACGTATCCCGTGCAAGGGACCTCCGCTGCTCCCAACGGCCTAAGCAAAGGCCCCATAGGCGTTCGGTCACGCAGTGCCCAACGCTTGAAAACTTTGAACGGCACGTCCCTCCCGATTAGGGTGGAACGCGCAAAAAGCACCTCATTCGGGCGCACAATCGTGCCATCTCCCCTCCAGACTGTCCGTATCAGGAGCTCGACTGGAGGGTACGCTGGGCTCTCCTTCGCGAGAGAACCCGCCCAGGTCGCCACCTCGACACTCGTGCACTTATGGATCCCGTATAGGGCCTCAAAGAGCGTGGAGATTAGAGTCATTGACATCCAACCTCCCAGAATATCTGGAACCGTCCCACACAAGAAGGGAGCCGGCTCACCGGGCTTCACGTTCAACCGCGTTGGGTCAGTGTTGCCCGACAAAACTTCTAGCAGCATTTGCGACTCTCTGGAGCTTCGCCCAAGCATCGCCGACGTATCCTTAATTTCTGGGAAAAAATGGAAGATGTCGTTACCGGCAGGACAGGCGATTCTGCCTGCTGTCCCGCTCTGTGCATCAAACACAACCTCTTCACCCTCGTATGTGAGGTTGTAGGTGCTCGCAATCGGGCACACATCGGGCTTTGCCATCAGTGCCTCCTCTAGCGACGCACCAGCAGGGAGGACTCCCTGTACGTGCGCGTTGGCACCAATGGGACCAGTCCCCGCTGACATAAGCCGATAATTTTCAGCACGAACGTAGGGAAAAAGGTTCTTCATCCTCTCAATTTCCTCTTCTGTGGTACGCCACGCCTTTGCCTCATAGTAGGGCGGCTCCTGCTTTGAGGGCACTAGGTCGCGGTCGCCCATTGATGAGAACTTGTCCACATATGGGCCGATCCCATCATCATCTACGTGACCCTCGTGATCCTCATCCAAGACGTACTCCCTGGGCGGCTCGCCCAGAGCGTCCAGATCAACCTTACCAAGGTCGACCAACGCCGGAGAATCCAGGATTCTCTGGATCCTCATGAGCTCGTTTCTGAACTGCTCAAAGCCTCCGGGCTTTCCAGTTACGGCGGTCGGCATTGCGCCCTCCCACGAGTCTGGAAACATGCACACATTCGTAGGGGAATACTCGTCATCGGAAATATCCCGATCACGCCCCCGTACATCGCTGATCAGTGTCACATCCAACAAGCCGCTTAGGGCCTCAGGATGTGACGCTTTCGCCGGATGCGGCTTTGCGCTCTTTGACGCTACAGCAGCCTCTTTGGCCGCTTTGTTCTTCTTCTCATCGCCCTTACTCCCCTCTCTATCCACATCCATTGCGGACGGCTGTGCGCTCCCCCCCGCCCCGCCCATTGGCGGTTCAGAGGGTTGGACAGGGGATTCCTTTGTGCGGGCTTTGCCGAAATACTGTCCTGGGATCTGCACGCTCCCAGTGGAGCCACCGCCAGTCTCTCTTGGACGCTTGGCGGTGTGAGCCGACCCAGTATGTACAGCAGGAGCCGATCGCCTAGGAAGGCCCTTACTGACCGACAGAGATGGAGGAGGTGGCTTCACCTTGGGAGCCGGCTCCGCCTTGGGCGCCGGTTCCGGGTCAATTACGCAGGACCTGAGGTCGAAACTTTCAGACCTCAAAAGGCCCGCGCAATAGGAACGGAAGACGTCCTCAACCTCCCGAGCAAGGAACTCGGGATGGTCCTCCTCCCTCGGAGGAGTTCTCCAGTCGTCATATCCATCGAGCAGATTCCTGCCCACGATTTCATTGAATCGATACGTGCCCAAACCGGCATAGCGGTTGGCAGCCCGAAGAACATTACAAAATCTTTCGACCTTTTCGGTCGCCGCAATGGCCGCAGCCATCTGAGGGTGAATATACCCAGTTTCAATCATGCATCCTGCGGCTTCGCGCAAGCATGACCTCGCACGCCACAGATTCGCGGCGGCCTTGTAAAAGTCGCAGTACTCAACGTTCCACGTTGCGTCCTGCGCGCTGAGCTCATCATCTCCGCTTTGGGAGTCGGGCAGAGTGAGCCCCAAACGGATCTCCCGACCGCGGAATACGTCGGCGGAGATCTGGTTCGAATTCGGCTGATCCTCCAGCGGAGGACGGGGAACATATTGTTTCCCTGGGCCGACACATGACTCATTTGCCGCTTCCCTGTTTGGATGCTCCCTTTCGGTTTGCATCTGGTTAAACCGTGCGACTAGGTCCGACCGAGGGCCAAACGACAATGGCCCAAGATTATCCTCAGCCCAATCAGCGAGCGCTTTGGCTCCTGCGTGATGAATGTCATCGGCATTCATCGTGTCAGACAGAATGGCCTTTGACAGGAAATCCCAGTCGTATTCGCCGAAACGACGATCAGTTGCTGAAGCATTGTCCAGCAGCTGGAAAAACTCATCCTCAGATAGCCCTTGCCACAGAGTAAGAGCGAGGGCATCCTCAATAGAGTCAGCCTGATTAGGGTAAAGAAGGCGCCTTGGCCAGGCCCCGTTCCTCCACGCCGCCAATGCGGGCGGGTAACCGGCCCTTCGGAACAGGAAATGCACAACGATGCAAGCATCCGCGCTTTCAGCGGGCGCATAATACTCCGACTCCGGGCCAGATTCATGGTCCCCGGGTTCAGACGGATCATCGTCGCCATCAGGCGGATTGGGTCCACCACCTCCACCAGTCCCGCTCCCATCCATAGGATCGTCGCGGCCCGGTAGCTCATCGGCAGGGGAGGTAGGGGAATCTCCCTCCGCCCCATTGCCGTTCCCATCATTGCCGCCATCCACAGCGCCTTGGCTGGGTGAAGCCCCTTTGGCCCCACCTGCATCCGCAGGTGCGGGCTGTGCATCCCGACCAGCGGGTCTGGATGCTTCGGGATGAGAAGCCATCCCCATCGACGCATCGGTCGACAGGGACGGGGTGCTGTCCTCTGGCTGAGGATTATCCCCACCAGCGACATCTGGAACGCTGCCCCCACGCTTAAGTGACGGCTCTGTCTGGCTAGGCTTCGCCGGCTCAGACAGGCTAGCCGGGGGGCTTTTGACTGCCTTCCGCGGCGGAACCTCGGGCCGAGGGTGCGTGATCTCACTATTCGCGGGAGCGCATTCCCCCGAACCCCCATCATTCGGTGCGTCAGCACCTGCCGCTTTAGGCACGGGTGCGCCCGTGACCCCAGGTGCTTTGACCTCGGGTCCCTTGGCACAAGGAGCGGCACACTTTGGCGGAGGGCCAGCGGCCGAAGATAGGCATGGCATCGATCCTCCCACCTTCGGTGGCACACAGCTGGAACTCCTTGTGGCCCCACCTCTCCATCTGTTAGCGGCTTCGCGCTTGGACAGGGATGGAAAATCATCGGTGTATGCATCCTTGGGAAGCTCGGGAGGATCAGGCTTAACCTTCAACATTTGCTTCCCGGTGGCAGGCTTCAAATCGATTCTGTGGCCGCCAGTCTTAGACGGGCCACCAGTCGTAGTCGGGCTATACCCGCACGCCTGCGCTGGCTTTGCAGGTATCGTTCCTCTCTGATTGCCACAAACTGCCGGCGAGAGACCGCGACTTGCGGCCGACTGGCCGAAATCGGCCATTGCTTGGCCCAGCCTCTGCCTGCCCGTTGCGGGCGGCGTCGAGGACCGGACGCGCTGAGCCATTGTCTGTGGCCCTTTACCCGCGTTGGGGCGAGGCGCAGACTGCTGCTCAGAAGTCCTTGCACTGGCCGCGGCAGGCGCATTGGCCGATGACGCATGACTTGTGGCGCATTGGCCACTCGACATCGTCCTAGGAGCAGAGATTACCTCCGCCCATGGCGCATCCTCAGATGAGGACCACCGGTCCACCGGTGTGAGGCCTGCTCTGACTCCGCACTGCTTCGCAGCGCTCAGGTATGACTCCGATGGTTTCATCAGATAATCATTTTCTACCATGAAATCCAGAGCGATGGCCAGGGCTTCCCGGACCTCATCACTCATCGCGTACTCACGCCTCAGCACACATACCAGGTCGGTGAACGCCGAGACAAGACCCATAAACTGGTGTCCGCCTCTTTCGATACCGACAACGCCGCCGTTTAGGCTCTTCTTTGAGCAGCCGAACCACATCGCATTGGATGGGTAGGCTGGGAAACCGGCATCGCGGCACTTCATGAAAAACGTGGTTGCAACCTCCTGCATGGCTGTTCCATGCCAAACGATACCAGGACCCGACAAGACTATCGTCGGTGCCTGGCTCCGGCCGCCCTTATTGGCGAATGCCTTCATGGCATCGATGTTCTCATCGATGATCCTACCCGCTTCGGGGCTGGGACCATACGTGTTTTCGGACTTACGCCATTCGGTCAGCCACAGGCATTTGGTAAAGATGATGAATATATCATCTTTAGCGCCCGCAGGAGCACCTGCATGTACCGGGTCAGCCAGCTTCGGCTGACCACGGTACGGAGAAGCTCAGCCACTGAGGTCTCCTCTTCAACCTCCACGACCTCCAGCGCGTATTCGCCGGTTTTGGCCGGGAGCTTTGTCCTAATGGTCGTCCACTGCTCCTGAAGCTTTGCTCCAGCAATGGACTGACCCGAGCTGCCGGTGACCCAGTGTGAGGGTCCAACCAGCACCACAACGCGAGATCCCTCTACGCCTAGGTAGGAGACCTTGTTTGGAATACATCCGCTCAGCAGCTCGGCGCATAGGCCAGCTGCAGCGGAGGGGTTAACGTATCCCAGCATTGTGAGAACGAACCCCAAATCGTCCGGCTCCTCGCAGCCGGCGTATTCCATTGCCGTTACGGGCCAAATCATGGAAATAATGTACGTCCGGACATTGAACGCCCATGAGTCCCATGTCTCCCGCACAAGCTCACAAGGTTGGCGGTCCGGTCGATCAGGGTAGATGTTACCGCTGATCGCGCTCATGAACTCACTGCATTGAGTGGCTGCGTTGGCAAGCGCCGATAGCGCGTGCTCTGGCGCATGGTACATGAGCTTTGCAGCCCCTGAAAAAGGAAGGCCGCCAGCCAAGGGAAAGAATTTTCCTTCCGATGCGGGAACATAGTGCTCCCAGATTTCAAACAGCGGGCAGCATCGTACCTCGCCGAGTTCGCGGATCTCTTGAGGAAAGAACTTAAAATCCACCTCACCGCCGGGCTTTGCCGGGGGAACCGACGCCTCACGTGCCACCGACCCGGCGGGAATTTCCGCCCCAATGGTCAGCGCTACGCGGTTGGCGCCATGACGGATCCATCCGACCTCTGCCGAGTGAGGGTTTACCTCAAGCACAGGGTTCCACAGGTGCGTGGCAGGGTTATGCGAAAGCAAATTCCCCGCCACAGCAGCCGTCCCTTCACCAATCGTTTCTTCTTTGAGAGCGATTGCTTCAACACGAACGCGGAATTGCCTTATCACGCGTTGGTGTGAAGGCCCCTTCTCAGTATGCTTGTACGCCTCGTGGGCGTTCTTACCGAGAGGACGTAGCAAAAGTGCCAGACGGACGGTTACGCCCAGGCCAATATGGCTGAGACAAGAGTAATAACTCTCAAGAAAAACGGGCTTCGTCGATGTCCACACGCCTGTTAGCGTTTCGGCATCTCCGAGCGATGCAACGGCATTCCCGTGGCCCAAAATGTTCCATAGGGAAGAGAACTGAGTTCCATGAACCCATCTCTCGTGCATGCTGGCTGCATTGAGCTCTGTGCAGTGCCGCATCGGGAACACTAGATACCCGTCGCGCTCGAGCACGGGTTCACCGGCGTGCCAATCCCCGATTACCTTGCTCGGCATGGTAAGCGGCTTAGCGCGTTTCCATTCAATCAGGTGAAAGATGGTGGGAGCAATCCCCACTTCTTCCGTGAAGAATCCCACAAAATCATCATAGGAGGACCACACTGCCTCAATCTCCTTGCGCATGGATCCTACTTCAAAAGCATGTGCATTGACCGTTTGCATCTTTGCCAGCGCATCGGCTGAGATGCAATAAACTGCCTTCATATACCCGACCACCGCCTTGGGTGGGGTACAAAGGGCAGTGGGACGCTGGTATGCCCAGGCCTTGAACGCCTCCTCGGCTCCAGCCGGCTGTACATTCGAGGGCATATCTCTCCTACCCTTCTCAACAGCCGCCTGCATTGCGCGAATAACATTTTTATTCGCCGCTTGGAAAAAGGTCTGCCAGCGTGACTCAACCTTTGCCATTTCGTACAGCCAGTTCCCGCCTCGGGGAACCAGTGAAGGGGAAACGGCCGTAGACACCGTCATCTCAATCAGCGCGTTCCGAGTCGGCTCGCAGTGGAGCTCAGGCTCTCGCGGCATTGCCTCACAGATGATTATGGCAGCCGTGTAGACGCTTTGGTCACTCAGCTCCACTTCACCCAGGAGCATGGCTGGAGAATACCAGCCACGCGTAGGCGGCGGTATTTCTTGATAGACGGGATGGCTGACGTATCCGCAATCATGCCCGTGTCAAACCCCTCCAGTAGGTTGAAAATTCCGGAAAAGGCACCTTCCTTGACTTGCACCAACTGCGTCTCAGCAGTGGTGCGACTACCGTACTGATCGGACTTTGCCGTCAAGTGCGGATAGCAAATCCTAAGATTCTCCGATAGCCGAGTAGGCCTCTCATCGGACAGCGCATTGGCTGCGTTCTTCGCTTCCGCTGGAAGCGGACCCAAGGTGCAGGCGCAGTTCGGGTTCATATAGTCCGCCTGCTGCCGCGCCGCCAAAGACGAACCTCTCGAACGCGGGGCGGCGCCCGCCGCTCCGCTGGCCGCGGATGCAGCCGCTGCCATTGCGCGAGTTTGCGCCCGGGAAGCGAAAGGGAAAACCAAACAAACACCAAAAGATTCCCAGAACACAGGGAAGTCTACCACATCCAAAGGTGTATAAACCTTGGGTGCTAATTACATCAGCACAATGGGGCAATTTCCCCCCTGATGCAAGACCGAATATGGTCATCCCTATGATAAACAGTCGTGCCTTTACTACGACCCTGCTACGCCATTGCATAGGAAACTGCAAAGAGGTCCTATGAACATGCCCACACGGGCGGAAACTGACACAAACACAAACCAGCTAATTGAGGCGAATGTGCCTGAACTAATGTCGCGAATTTGCGGTTGTTAGTGCAGCATGATTAATGCTGTCGTGAATGATGTCCATCAAGCCTACTCAACTCAAGGCTGTTTGAAGAGCAGCGCGGGTCACATATTTTACAACTGAGTCATGCACAAGAGGATCAACACGTGTAGTGCGATACATCCTGTTGCATTTGAAAACTGGGAAAGAGTTCACATGTCGTGAAATGCAAATTAATGTCAATGCATGCACATGATCCTTATTTACAAGACATGAGCAATAGTGTACAACACGGCTATAGCGGTTTACGCCAAGCTTGACAAGAATATCGCGATTAGCAATCCAGGTATTCGGCTGTATAAAAATGCCTACGGAAAACTTCGTGTTCAGCGCGTGCTCAATTAAGTCGTTCAGACATGATTGGCACTGCTCTACCTGGTCACGTGCGCGCCTGATCTTGCTCCAATTCCCTCGCGTGGATGCATCGATCAAACTGCTATATCTGCACAACAAAATGTTAGGTCTGGAGCCTTCAATTGTACCCCGTCTAGGGATAACAGGGCAAAGATTGGCCGGTCTAACAAAGTAGGTAAGCCATCTACCAAACTGAGGTTCAGGCGTTATGCCAAGCTCAGAATCGACGAAAATGTTTCGCGTATCGCAAACATTTGATCGATCCTCAACTATGTCAAAAACCATGTAGCTGGATTCAGCTAGCTGGATGAATTTGTTGAAAAATGAATTTTGATCGGTTTCCATGCGTACCCCCCTAATTGGGGGGAGAACAGGTGCAGCAGGCTTTACGACAGGGAGGGTGGGATGGCTAATGAATTTCTCCAGGAATCCTGGATTAAACATTCCTAAAGTCTGCAAATTCCTACCCCATGTCACCTTGTCTACGCACGCTTTGGTGAGAATGTCCGCGCCTTGGTAATGCGATGGACATGCTACGAAACGAAAAATCTGTTCATTGTAGACTTCATTGAGCCAACTAATGTCGATTCGCTGAGTACGCGACATATATCGCATGTTTGGGTTGTTCCCAGTGATAATGATGCGGCATGCGGCCTCATTATCTTCCATACAATTCACCGTGACAGGCTTACCGGTGCCTTGACCGATAGCAAACTGCCAAAGCTGTGCAAGTGGCATGCCTTCCTTGGCCACGCCATGATCTAGTGCAACGATCTCCGCTTCGGGAGTCGATTTGGATACCGAAGTTTGCTTCTTGCTAACTGCGGTAATGGGAACATATGTCCTTGGGCCGACTAGGCAAATAAGGACACCAGATGTACTCTTGGAATCGGTACGATCTCCAGCGAGATCGGCATCGCAGTAAGCGACGATTTCAATGTCACTAGGCTTATCGCAGACCCATCCGTATAGGTGTAGGTCTAGCGTCGAGTTGATATAGGAAACAATCCTATGAAGCTTCTTATCGCACAGTCGATTCCACTTAGTGATTCGACTGGCCAAAGCCTGTACAGGTCTAATTAGGTCGTATCGACCCATTCTAGCACCATACAAAATTTTCATGAGAACTGCAGCTGCAGCGTCGCCTAGGACACCGGGCTGTTCAGCAATCACGTCTGTTGGGCAAGGAGATGGCTGCCCAAACAGCTGATCTACTTCCGGGTTGATGGGATTCTCATCAAACTCCGGTTTACTTTCATCCAGAAAAGGCGTCTCAGCCTTCACCAGAGGTCTAGGGTACTTGGGGAGGCATAGCTCCTTGTACCTATCAACGCATGCTTCCATGAAGCACGCCTCGTTATATTTGATGATCTTCACCCGAGCCGGGTCGAATTTGACCTCGTCAGCTCGAAGTCGTTTCTCTCCGAAACGAATGTCAGGCATCTCCTTGGATGGTGGATGATCCACAGTCCAAGCAGTGCGAGGATCGAAGAAACCCTGTACATCTGCTGCAGCAAACTCATGCTCGCAGCCCAGATACCGCTTTAGGGTACCCGGCGGTTCCATCGTAATTACCCGACTAATGAGGTCCCATCCGATCGATAGGCTAGCGGATGGGCCACTCATCTTGAAGTCATCAACATACACCACAAGAAAAAGCTTATACTTAGGGTGATAAAACACACTCGGCCATTCCGGGACACGGATAAATCCGACCTCAATAAGCCTTGCTTCGCAATGCTTTTCCCAGAACGTGCCGGCATCAGGATGCCCGTATAGGGCAAGAATCAACGGACAGACCGGATCGTCATAGCCAGCATCTACCCATGCTTGCGGCCATTGATCCTTAGGAAGACGCACCCATGTCGTGGGACCCAGTAGCTTAGCTTGGGTATAGGCGGATTCGCCATCACTGACTTGTAGTGCGTGACCAGGCAACATGCCATATGCATCACACATCTTGCCTGCGGCCATTGTTGCCGGGCATGAGGTAGCTTCGGAAAACATGGCCCAGTGATTTGCCTGGTCCCTCACAAAGCATCCCTCAAACACTACTCTCCCTTTGTACTTCCTATTAGGATCATCCTCAGGGAGTTCATGATTCTTTTCCACACATATGTCAAAAATTCTTCCTACATGGACTGTCTTGCCATTTGCTCGCGCTTCGGCAGCAACTTTCCTCCACTCTCTAACTCTCAACTCATCCCAACATCCCAACTTTCGGAGCTTTGTCCACTCCTTGAGGAGAGCTGCACGCGCCTTGTCGTTACCAGCTTGCTCCTTCTTCGTCACAGGCCTTGCTACACAGGCGTAAAAAGTTGGTATGCCCTGTAGGTTGGGTTGATGCCCCGAAGCCTTGTTCGATCTGGGCATCGGTGGAACAGGATCTCCATTTAATCCTATGGCGGGACCAGCAGGGTACCCGCCGGTACTGCCGAAGCCATTAACCCCCCTGACGGTTACGTCGGGTTGTTTGACAGTGATCTTGGCATCAACAATCATGACTTTCTCGAGTATGAGTTGAGCGACCTGTCTCCAGGTCGAACTCGAAACTCATAGTCAGAGTGATTAAAAAGCATCACTCTCACTTCTCCTGAGAAATCAGGGTCAATTACTCCTGCACCTACGTCTAGCATGTGCTTGACTGCCAGACCTGATCTCGGTGCGATGCGGCCGTAAACTCCGCTTGGGAAAGTAAAGGCGCATCCAGTTTGCACAAGAGCACTTCCCTTAGCGGGAACGATGATTTCATCGCACGAGCTTAAATCTAAGCCCGCAGAGCCAGGCGTCTGCCGAGTAGGGAGAGTTGCATAACTGTTCAACATGTGGACGAGCAAGGCATCCTTGTCTCGTCTCCATGCACACGGATCGGCCCCCGTTACCTCAACAGGCGCAGCAGGAGCGTCGTCCTCCTCGCTCAAGGTAGCAGGGGCAGCCGCATAGGGCTTATGCCCGTAAAGACCTTTAATTACGGCTTTACACATCCCAATAGGATATCGCGCAGTCAAGGGCGTAAGGCTTCCCTCGATCCTGGCGTGGGGGTAGCCTATTTCGTGGCTACACGTGCGCCCTCGTAGCTCGTTGGCTAGTTCAGGGCAAGAAGTGGCGATCCGCCACTGCTTCCTGATGGGAACACCATCGGACGTTTGCATTCCAAAGTCGCAACCGTCAACATCGACACACCTGATGTCGGGATCGTCGATTAGACGCCTCATAAATGGCTGTTTCCAACCAAGGCAATGCCTCGGCCACTCGAATGCAATTCTACCTCCCTTAAAACGCACGCGTTTGGCGACACGAAGGAAAGCAGCAAACATGACCATCGACGTTCGTCTAGCTTCGTTGAGCTCTACAGCGAACTCGGGACCGTACTGGGACAAATTAACATACTGCCAAGTACTCCACGGTCCGCACGGGATCGAGCCCCATAAGTCACAACCAGGATTCTGATCGACTATCTCAATCAATCTGGTCATATCCGTATTCTTTAAAATGTCGAACGACTCTTTGTGTACGCGAATCGCGTCACCCCCCTGTTCCAGCATTGTGGCGGAGAGCTTAGAGTCAGGTTCGCATGCAAATTCTATCAACAATCTCCGCTTTATCAAAGCGGGTCCAGCTGGTTTGGAGGGTGCGGCTTCGCCAGCACGCGCTCGTTTCAGAGCTTCCTCCCTTTCAGCCTCGATGTATATCCTTCGCATACCGACGGACATACCTTTCCAGTCAGTAGAAGAAATGGAGTTGGGTTTACCAGATCCAGAATAGGACCTCTCCTTTCTTTCCTCCTTCTGCTCATAATCAAGCTCATCACCGTGTAAGGTGTGGGCTTTAGGCTCACCTGCGTCGAGGTCTTTGACTTTGTCTAACCTATTTAGAAACTTGGTCAGAGTGACCCTCGGAGCCCTAGAAGGAGCATGCCCTTTATCATATAGAATGGTCACACCGGTCCAGAACCTTTGAGTTCTGACTCGATGTCCAGGGTTCAGGATTCTCCTGTCATCACGGATACACTGTTGCGTAGAGTCAATGTACTTTAGATGAGTTACACGATAATCATCCACATCCGCTTGGGACGGGCCTCCAGGAGGCAGTGGAGATCTATCATCCCCGAAAAAGGTTTGTCTAGCATCGACATGGTGTCTGTGCCAGGATTTGGACTCTTCATCACGCACCCAGTGGTCCCTTTCAGGAACATCAGCAGGTGCTTCAGAGTCAACAGCAGGATCACTACTGTCATCATTGAGCTGGCTGTCCGGTTCGGTTGGAGCATCCGCTTTGGGAAGACCCTTTCCTTCTCCAGTATCTAGGAGCTGGACCTCCCTAGTCAAACGCTCATAGGCGGCCAACATGGGAAAGACGTATCCCTCTTCGGGGTTCCGCCAAATTCTTTTGACTTGATGAACACTGGGTCGGGAAAATCCGTTCCTAAAGTGTTCAAGATCGGCAACGTAGTAGTCGCCCTTCCACTGGCCACCGGGCTCTAATCTATAACCAAGGAAAATCCCAGGCTTCGACACTGGCCCGAATTTGGCCGCTTTAGATGCAGGGTCAATCTTCTGTGCCGGCATAGCGGGCGCGTTACTGTACTCGTCCTCTCCGTGATCGGACGGCCCTGAATCATCAGCTAGTTCATCATCTCCTTCGGGCTCGTAATCAGAGTCCTCAAGAGGGTCAAATTCTTTTGGCTTTACAGTGAAATACGTCTCGCCAGTCCACGGGGCTTTTAGCTCCTTGGTGGAATCTGGACCGTATCTCCAGTCTACGGAGTGCATCATTTCTCCATTTTCCTCATCATACTGAACCCATGTATCACGGTCAGCGGTGAGACGAATATGCTCGATTGGAGCATCAACGCTGTCAGCTTTGAATAGCTTAATCCTTGGTTCAACGTGCACTCTGACGAGTTTGCCAGATTCTTCATCGAAGATCCAGTGATCTTTTGTAGGAATTTCATCAGCTTTGTGATGGTCATCCCGTTCGGAGGCGTTTTTGAGCCCCCCCTTTTCGAGCCTACGCGGTTTTGGCGCGATTGGCTTGAAATCAACAAGACATCCGAATGGGATGAGTTGACCGGGAAAATCCCTGTCATCGTTTCTCTTTCCCCATGCGGTTCCTTCACCTCGATTTTCGAGATTTCTGGCCGCGCAAAATGCGCGAACGGCAAATGGCCACCATTTGGGCGATAAGCCGGCTTGTCTGAGGAGTACTCTTGCTCCATGCAGAACTAGCTTCACTTTGTTTTCAATGATGCCATTCGTCTTTGGCATTCCGGGTGTGGACATGTGATGCACCCAAGCCATTCGGCGAGTAGCCGCAAGAAACTCTCTGGCTTGGTCCGAGTATAACAGACCAATCTTGGGTTCGGGACCCATAAACTTGTGAAAGGCTTCTACCGTATTAGGTACAGAACGACTAAAAACAGGGAGTACATCTATGTACTTGGTCGCAAGATCGTAAAACACGACTGCGTCTGTTTCACCATTCACACCACGGTCCTTTAAACCGTGTAACACCATCGTGTCAACAGTGACAATATCACCGAATTTCGTGCATTCATGCGCGTCGGCACCGCCCCGGCGGTGCAAACGCACGTTTTCCATCTTTGCGCGTTGGCAATGTGGGCAAAAAGGATTCTTTGGCAAATGTGACATCATGTGTTGAAGCGTTTTAGCTTCAGCACGTAACTGGGCTTCAGTCCTGTAGCCCTCAGGGTGTTTGATTTCAACAACTTCACCCCCCTCGTCAGGCGCGTCGGCCTCAGAGGGAGCTGCAGGGTACAGTGAATCGTTCATGGCAATTACTGGACCGGGCATTGCCGGTATCGCAGGACATGCATCTAAGTTCGGGGCTCCAAACATAACCGGCCCCTTAGGCAGGTATGGGACGTTGTTTATAACGTCGAGCCTAACAGTTCTCCCGGATGGGCAGATGAGAACAGGCGTCTCAAAAGCATCCCACCGGAAACTGTATCCAAAATCAACGCACCTACGTCCTATCGATACAATCGAGGGTGTATTACCCATGACGAAGGCTTCAATATCCTCGTCAAGTGACTCAACAGTTGCATCAACCCTACCTTGAGTCCCAGCAACACCATTTGCGGTTTGCAAGGAATGTTGGATGCGCCCATTCTTGATGTGGCGATGATCCTGCGCGGGAATGTCGTGCATCCCAACCAAGTCGAAAGGACACCCAGTGTCAGCAAGCCACCGGATTTCGATTTGTGGGCCAGGCATAGCAGGCATCTGATCAGGAACATTTTCCCTGATCATTCGAGGGCGACGAGCCCACCTATTATCAGGCACATACTCACCTAAGTGCAACTGTACAATCTGTCTAGTAGTGGCAGCTAGGATTCTAGCATTTTCCTCGGACATCGCAATCACCTCGGGAGGTTGACGCAACCTATCCGGGTGAATGGGGTGAGAATGCGACCGCCGATTCATGATCGGCCTAGGCTCGTCACGTGTCCTTATATTCTCAACTTGCAGAATTTCAGCATTGTCATTGAAACTCAGCCTGCGAGCAGTGGGCTTAATCCTCACTGCCTTCGCGAGCTCAGAGTTATACTGGCCGCACTTACCGGGCAAGTAATAGAAATCCGTCCTAATGTCAATTGGCCCAGGAATCCGTCTGAATAAAACGGATTTGCGAGTCGGTACACTCAAATCGACATCATCAATCAGAGCGTTGTCCGAGAGACGAATCGTTCGTCTGCGAATTACAGCTCTGATATTCGGGCCGCCCGGACACGTACCTTGCAGTGTACGAGCGCCAATAGTGGTCACTGACCACTCCATTGTCCCTTCAGGGCGTTGAAACCGAGCTCTATACTCTTCAAATGCCTTGGCTATGGGATGAGCAGGGCAGGCAACAAGCCCAATAGCCTGAGGGTGACGGCCCGCCCCTCTCAAAAACCCGCTGACAAATCAGGGGCAGGACTATATGTCCTGTCGTCAGCAGTGGTAGTAGGTTCAGCAGACTCGGGTTGCGCATCGGCAGACTCGGTCGCTGGGGCCGCAGTGTGTTGCTTCGCTTCTTTCAGCAAATGCTCAGGTGGCTTTGCATGCTTGTAATCACACTTATCCCTCATGCACTTTCCATAGGAAACCCATTGGGCACAGTACCCTGGAATCAGGGGAGGACGCTCCTTGCGTTTCGCATCGGAACTCCCAGTTCTTGTGTGTGCGAATTTGCACTCTTGTCCGCGCGAACAGTATCCACGCGCGAAGTCCCTGCACGCATCAATCGCAGGAGCACCGGGCGACGTAGATCTGGGCCTCCTTGGGGGCTCGCCCCTAGGGCTAGGCGTACGCCGCTTGTCCTGCTCCCGATTCCTGGGAGAGTACTTGTCCCTTCGATGAGGACTTGGGGTATTACCGGTCCTCTTCCTTGGATCACTAGGAGGCCGATTAGGCCTATGGGAATCTCCAAACGGAGATCGTCTCCTGACGGGAGGACCAGGAGCACCAGGTTTCTGGGCTCTGTCCCTGGACTGAGATCGTTCGTAAAAGTCTTTGTGCATATTGACCTGATTCTTACGAACCCTCCAGCGGTCAATTTCGTTCTTACAACGAGCACGAAGCCATTCATAGCTACAAACATCAGGGTTGGATATGTTCCTATCCCATTCCCTGATATCATGAGCCAAACAGTTGAGGTGTCTAACCTTCTCACTGAATAGCGACCGCTTTACCTGCTCGGTCAGCGGTTCATCGAGACCCGCAAGGATGTGATCCCACTTCGCGATGAACCTTTCAAGTCGCTCCTCTTCAGTATAGAAAGATGAAACACTGCATCGCAAGTTTGAGAGCTCAATTATCCTGAATGATTGCTCTCCGATATTCGCAGTCCTTAAGTGGTCGTATAAGAGCCACAGGATCTGCCTACTCTTGATGCGATTGTTGGAGCGTTGAGCGGCTTCGGTGAGACGATTAATCTTATCGATAATTGCAACAGTCTTGATGCACTTCCGAATGGCTGCATTGAACCTGGCTTCAAGGATGTGGTATTTACATTCCCCATCCAGTTCATCAAAGGTCTTTGCCTTCTCGACTTCAGTTAGCCAATTGATGACGTAAAGTCCATCATAGCTGTAGGCATTGCTAACAGCTTCCTTCATATTGGCTATCCATACCCTCAGCCCAGCCGCGTCGGGCTCTGGCGGGAGGTCTATGGGAATGCACTTAGTCGCAGCTGTACAGTTCGGATCATGGTGGCTACTGTATCCGCCGCCACTAGTTCCGAAAAGATGCTGTGGAATCTGAGAACTACCGATTGACAGTGCACATACAGGACAAAGGCGAGTAGCCTTCGCAATGCAAATCTCACATGCTCTTTTCATGCATATCTTACATTCCCCAATTTTGCTGGGGTCAGGAATATCCCGATCACACATCCGACAGCTCTTGTCAGGAGGATCGGGGCCACGCATGGTCGGCGGCTCAAGGCCTGAAGGATCCTTCGGCCTTGTACCGTTGGGATCAAATCCTGGATAATATCCGGTTTCACGTTTATCCAGGGGCACGGGTTGCGTAGCCTTCGGAGGGCTCTGAAGGTCAGCCGCGTTGGGTTGACCCCCAGTGGGAGTGTCACGGAATCTGTCAACGGGTGGCCGCAGAGGCGGCGAGTACGACCGCGTCGGGTTCGTCTCAGGTGCGCCTCCAGGAGATCTATTCCTGACACGGTTACCATCGGGATCCCTTCTTCTCCTAGTTTCGTCCCTAAGGCACGCAAGACAACAGGGACCCTGGACAAATCCAAATCTCCTGTAGTCATCCTGCCCAGCAGAATGTCTGGTGCAGTAGTAGGTCCTACAGAACTGACACTCAATTCCCTTGGTCAGGAACGAGCTCTCCCTACAGACACCGCATCGGGGTCCGTTACGGGAACATTCTTCACACAAGTTCTCTTTGAACGAGAAACAATACTCACAAATATCACCTCTGCATCCTTTGCAGTGAAACTCAGCCATGAGGTGATTATTTCCATCACCTACGTATTTACACCTGGGTTTACCAGGGTCGCCAGGGTTTCCACCGGCAGCACTCTTCTTCCCCCCTCCTCCTGGGCTTTGCCGATCTGGAGGAGGAGGTGATGGAGGATCATCATCAGGAGGGCCAGGTGGCGGTGGCCGCTTATCCGGAGTACGGGACGCGGCACGCCTTCCTCCTGTGCGATCGTTCAATCCACTACTTGATGCCTGGTTCGAGTGCCTTGACTTCGAGGGAGTTAATTCTCTGGGCCGTATTACCCAGCACCTCGAGCATTTGCTCGATCTTACTGTTGAGCGTAGTCGAAACGGCCATGTTATGAGTATTTTGCTTGTCCGTGTAGGATTTGCAGTCCCTTGACTTTATCTCAAGGTTGGCTTGTGTTTCATAAAGTTGGTCTTTAACCCACTTTATGCCGTCCCTATTATTGGTCCAGCATTGTTCGACATCCTGCATCATCCTATCGATCTGACATACCCTAGTGGACAGGTCCTCGATTTTGAGGTTAACTCCACCAATCGCAGGATGGTTGGATTGGCTCTCCACTAGAGATCTCTCGATCATATCAACACGAGCTATAAGCCCGGTTACTCGATCAGAAAGAGATTCAAAAACAGTTTGAACTTGGGTGATGGAGCGAGCAACATCATCATAGCTGGCTCGCTCATTTAGGGCATCGCCTATGCTTATCATGCGATTGGAAACGATCTTGACGCGTTGGCCAAGCTCGGTCACGATGTCCTTAGTCCCTTGTGACAGCTGCATGGCCGCGTTCGCAGCCTGCGTACACGTGCTACTCACATGGACGCATTGGTCGTATTTGGCCCTCCACGAGTTAACCTCAGTGGAGAGCTGCTTGATGCATTGATCACTTCTATCATTCCTACGCCCAAGGTCTTCGACCTTAGCAACCAGGCGATGAATGATCGCACTTACCGAAGAGTCCACTCTCCCTCTTTCAAGGGCTGTTACAAGATCAGCAACCTCGTTGGGTTGCTCCTCACTCGCAGGACCAAATCCTGATCCGCGATCTCGAGGAGTGGACAAATCAACCATGATCGGATTAGATCTCGGAGGTGTCCTGAAATCATCTTGTACTGCCGTTGATGGCCGTGGGAATTCGCTCCGATTCGGAGACTGACTCTGATACGGTGCAGATCTTCTGGCATCGCGAACAGCTGATGGCTGTGGCATGCCTAGACCCTTTGTCACAAACAATTTGGGAACTACCGGCCTATCAGTCCGCATAGGAACCTCAGGCTTCATATCGGCAATGACAACGTCATGCAAATCAGTCGCATTGGACGCTCTAGACTCAGACATTGATTCAACATCGGTGGCGCTGCTGACGGTGTTGTTGTGATTGGAACTTGATGCCATCATGGACTCAGACTCAATCGGAACATCAGCTCCGTCTGTGTTGTCAATGGCGAGAAAGGAAGCCGCATTGGGCGTAGGGCGAACAGGCTGTACATTCGGGCCACTCGACCTATTGAATTCCTCCTGGAATGCTTCGATCCCATCAAACACGTTAATCAACATGTCCGCGTTTAGCGGATCTCTACCAATGATCGACGCTGGGTCACCTGATCGACCGCGTCCTGAGTCCCGCGTATTGGGGTTACCCCTATGGGCAGTTTCCCGATCCATCCCCCTTGCCCTATGCGATCCAGTCGAATTTGACCTTGATCGTTTGCTTGGGGTTGGACTGGGATGCAAATCCAATCTATCTACGATGTTACGCTCCCTAGGGCTCTCAAATCCTGAAAGTCCTGGGGGAGGGGACATGTTCCTCATGGTCGGGTTTACCGACGGCCTTGGCCTGACGTTACGGCTGGCCACGTCAGGATTGAGATTCTCAATCGACAAAGGTAGCATGAATTCGTCGCTTCCAGCAGCCCGTTTTGGGCTTTGGAATTGCGGGAAAGATGGCGGGGCGGGTGGCCCTGGCATCCATGCGGCAAAATCCATACCAAAAATGTTTCCGTCGTTGGGCCATGAGGCTCTCCAATCGAGCCCACCGGATTCGGTCGGCAGATGAACGTCAAATGCAGCTCCACTGGATGTACCAGGTTCGGGATTACCGAGCACTTGAAAAGCTATGCTACTGGTTGGCACAGGTCGTCACGAATTTCGGACTGACCAATATTCATCAGCTCGGGGAAAGATGAGGATTGAGCTCCAGGTGCAATAGCGGGCTCGTCATCATCACGTCCTGAGACGGAATCATCATGGCCAGGACGATTAGACCCACGACCCTGAGAGCGATTAGCTCTTGAGGCATTAGACGATAGATCATCAGTGCGAGTAGCACTGGATCTCTCTGAAGGCATTGCTTCGGAAAAAGTGTGGTCCGACAAAAAATCAGGACCGGAAAACATCGGCTGTCCGGGCACTTGGTCGTCATTCACAACGTCCAAGATTCCGGCCTGGCCGAGAACCCACTCATCGGTCACCACATGAGGTCCATCCTCGGTGATTCCCGCCATGAGTCCTACAGTAGCCTATGGAAAACGGCGCCTGCAGGGTTGTTATTAAATGGGGTTCGCGGTGCCAACCGAGGACGAATCCTACGGCTGATAACCTGCGAAAGGGTTTGAAACAGAGTTTCGGGATGGATAAAACAGGCCCTAACCCACCAACAAGAAGAGACCACCTTATCCCCCCGGTCCCAAGGGCAAAGCAGTTGCCCCCGGCCGGCACAAACACGAACCAAAAGGGGTGCCAGTTTAACAAACAGAAGAAAGAGCCCAGCAAGGGCAAGCAGCGCAGCAAGCGCAAGAGCAGCAGCACCAACGCAGGCGAGCAAGCAAAGCAAAGCGAGCAAGCGAGCAAACAATATACACACCAACCCCAAACAGTCCTCGATCTGACCCCGCCAAAGAGCAACACCACAGCCAGGTACAGCCGCCGCTTTTCCAGCTAGCGGATGTCCGGCCGTGCCGTGAAGTAATGGCGCCGGGAACAGCAATTATGTTTGCCGGGTTGATAGGCTTGAGCCAAACGGCGCATTGGCCGTGGCGTTGAAACATGTTGCGATAAAACTACATGCCCCCAAAAACAACATCAAAATAGGTGGTACATGGGTGTGCATCCGCCCGAAAAATGGAGGCATAAGTTATGACCCATGGCCACACAAAGGAAGGAGTTTCTAGGGGTTGCGCAGCAGCTTGGGCAACCCAACCCAGAGAAATGCTTGATCCTTCTAGGGGTTGTTTCTCCATTCTTTTCAACCATCATTCTTTTCTCAAACCCGCCATTGAATATTTGGGTTTCTGGAGGTTTTCCAGAAAGAAGGATCCCTGGAAAGAACGGGGGAAGTACCTGGCCCATGGCCTATTCTGCGAACCTTCAAATGGGGGGAGATCAAGATTCCTGGCCCCCAAATGACCACATCTTGATAGTGGTCTGGCCCAAAATGATCCTGAATGTAAATGTACAGGACCTTTTGATCAACCCCCAAATGTGAAACAAGTTCAAAAGACACCCCAGCACCCTCAAAGGAACTACTCGACCTGCCTGCAAGCCAGCGCCCAGGTGCTCGCACACCGTCCAGGTCCACTCGAACTGATCCATGTAGAAGGGGCCTACCACGTGGGTCTGTCAAAACAGCAGAATCCCTCCCCCCCCCCCGCCCCTCCCGCTGTAGTTTACACCAGCCATCTTTAGCAAACATCCTGGCACTGGCCACGCCAAACTTTAGAGGTCCATGGAATGCCCATACGTGTCCTTTTGGGGCAAATAGATGGGTTTCCCTGGTAGCTGATTAAACCACCAGGTAAGCCAGGAATCGCCATCGATTTTTCGAGGAGGCAGGTCCTTCGCGCTGTGACCCATATGCCTTCGATCGCAAATGGGCTCCTTTCGGAAGCTGTACACATACGAGAATCGGAAAAAGAAAAAAACTATCGACCAGCTGAACGGGAACTAGCGGATTCCTCGTACTTTACAAATTCACCAAACAAATATGCGACAAAGGGGCAACCTGCGAAGGCGCAAGCTCGGAAACCGAGACATCTGCCCTGAGAATTGGCCAGTCTCCCATCCGGAAGAGGTCAAACTTCGACCCAAAACTCCTCCAAGCTCGGGTCCCAGATTCGGATGGCTGTGGGTAAAAACTAGGTACCCAAAATGGCTTGCCCTGGTAAATGGAAAGCTGGACTAAAACCTGCCGTCCGATTCCTGGTTTAATTTTGACCCACCAGACTTCCCTGGAACAAGGTCTAAGAGGCCGAAAGAGAACTTGGGCTCTGAACCACGGATCCTGCGAAAGTTGGGCACACGGATCCGACCCAAACCAGAAGCCCGTGCCGGCCAAATGCAAAGAGCTCCACCTCTTGGAGCGTCGGGGGAAAATGAAGGAAACTCTCACACACCTTGGGGCCTTCCGGGTAAGCCTTTCTTTTTCCTCGTGGGCACAAAGTGTGGAAAACATCGTGTCGCGTCCCGCACCACTTCGGCATAAGACAGAACAACCAACGAAGCTCAGACAGCGTTGGGGGGATTCTAGTAGTCTCCCTAACAGATGCAACCTCAAGACCTCAAAATCTCCAAGACCTCAAAACTCTGAGGCTGGGGCAGCACAGCATTGGCACGCTGCAAACCAAAGATTCCTCGGGACGCTCGCGGCTTTCTCTCTTCCCTGAGTTGCGCTTGAGCGCAGATGCCGAAAAAAACAAAAGAGATCCGAAGCTCTAGATCAAGATGAAACCTTCTCCGCGACTACCATCCTACCAACACAAATTGTATCACAAAGTAACTCAGCCAAGAACTCTGGGACACGCCTTCTGACCCCATTTGGGCCTGGGCTTGGCTGACACATCCCCAACCCCGGGTCCAGCCGCCGCTTTTTGTTTAAAAAATAAATAAATGGCCGGTCCAAAAGGGTGCTCAAACCCCGGCCCTCGAAGGTCCCGTTTTTTGTTGTTCGGGAGCTCCGGGAAAGAGATGGGCCCAGGCCCCATGCGCCCGCGTCCCGAACCCCGCAGGGTGCGGGGGAAACACCCCAAAGCTTCGTGCAGGAAAAGCTTCACCGGGGCTTTCATCCGGGTTCCTCCGTGGCCAAACGGGTTCCCACCGCCTCTTTTTTCAGTCTGTTCATCCGGGTTCCCACTTTGCCGAAAACGTCTGCGGCCAAAGCTTCAGTGGTGCTGTTCGCACCCATGTGGGACAGAAAGCACCGGATCCTGGGCCGCCGACCAGGGAGCTTCGTGGAGGCTAGGAAGTTGCCACCGAGCCGAAGTTTGACCCTGGGGCAGCCTCTGACCTTGCGGCCTATCCTATGACAAGTTGGGAGCCTGTCCGTTTGACAGCTCCATTCCCGCTCAGCTAAACATAGACTCAAGTTTGTCACCACTTGGTGGACATCCGTTACATGAGGCTTGTGCAACTACGAATCACTGTTGCGGGTGAGCCATTAAAGTCCGTTAGACATCTCACTAACTTGAACTCAACTCCTGCAAGAAGTGAGTCACGGACAATATCCATTGTTGCCCTAAACGGCACACGAAAACTGGAAGAAAAGCCCTTTGGATTTGGCGGATAATTTGCTAGCCCCATGGACCAACGACCAACTGAAACAAGGGACACCCAACGGGAGAACATCCTGCTTAAGCCAAACACCCGCCATGGGAGGAATCTTGAGACACTCCTGTGCTAGGCGACATTGTTAGATTCCATTGAGCCTCTTATCCCTTGAACCTCCTGCCCGGCTTGGCCATCAGAACGCGCACACGGAACCCACCCGCCTGTCACACTTCAGAACATCCGCCTGGCCAACTGGCCAACAAAATGGGCTGAAACACGCCAAGCTTCGTGCAGATGGGTGGTATCTGTTTGTTTCCCTCTTCTCCCTCTAAGGGTTTTTCTACATACCCCGAAATCACATACCCAAAACAAGTTGACTATAGAGTGGTTATATAGGGGTTATACAATGTTGCAAAGGCAGCGTGCCCCATTTTCACTTGCACCTGCGTTTCTTGGCACCGGATTTCCCCTTTTCCACCCCCCGAAGCCCCTGGCCCCCAAAACTCTCCCGAAATCACCCGGCATCCCTCCCCCGAATTCCCCGCCAACCCCACCCCAATGACCAAAAAGCTACCCCAAGACCCACAACCCCCCCGCATACCCCAAAAAAGGAGCCCCAGAACAAAGGACGCACCCATAACCAACTATTTTGGGGTATGTACTTTTTTCCCCACGGTATGCTGTGTTTTCCCGGCCCGGGAGAAATTGAAGAAATTTGGGGTATGTACTCTGCGGCCCCGGTGGGCTTTTGTCCAGGGTTCCTCAGCACCGGTCTCAAGATACGAAATCTGGGGCATCACCTGGGCGTTGTTCTGCCCACACTGCTTTTGCCATCCCGGGGCTGAACACAAACCATCACGAATAGCGCCTGGCATAGGCTAACAGTGAAAGTGGCAAGCACACATCCCTACCCCGAGAAGGTGTTTCCATTATTTTGGGGTATGTACTTTTGGGGTATGTACTTTTACTCTTAGACTCCCCAACAACTTCTAAGAGGATATTATGGGTATGGGTCAAAATCAAACCACCAGGGGCCTCAGGTTTTAGTCCTTGGTTCCATTTGGGTTCCATTATGGGGTTCCCCAATTTTTGACCCACAGCTGTATTCTCAAAAAGGAGACGTGCACCGCTGCAAAGTTTGAACTTCTGCTTGTGTGGGAATGGTCACAGTCCCAAAGCAAATGCCGGTTTAAAACCAAAGGAAAGTTAGCTCGATAATGAGCGACTTTGGGCGTTGCACGCAGCCAGCATGCACGCAGCTGCGTCCAGCCTCAACTTTTGGATACAAAAACACGCTTCACTTCGAAGTTTCCCACCCAACCACCCCACCCACCCGGGCCCTGGAGTTCGCAACCCATTTGGACCATTTGGACCGCAGAAGTTTCTGTACCTCAACCGCCCCATGCCCAAAATGCAGATCCTTCTTAACTCGGGCAAAACTCTAAGGACCCGGCACGACTTTGCAGCTACAACCCCCACCCATGTCGCTCGGAGACTCTCCCCTCCGGGCTGGGGGTTGGACCAGCCTTGGACACCTTCAAACAACTAGTCTTCAACCATCCGCCTTTCTTTGGCTCACCTTTCAAGGGCCTGATTGTTGCAACTACCAGGCTTGGAACTTAACCGGAGGAACCCAGTTCTGGAGGTGTCCCTCTTCATGCTTCCCAGGGCCAAGGAACCCACCCGGGGCCAAGGAACTCAACTTTCCGGGGCCAAGGAAAACCCAGTTCTGGAAAACTCCCTCCTTCCCGCCACTCCATTTTCCGGCAGCCCAGGAACCTACCCGCCCCGATCCACGAAAAAGCGCCGACGCGCCGACCGCCCGACGCGCCTGCGGCACGAACCGCTCCACTCGCCAGGACGCGGGCCGCTCCGACGGCAGGAAGCCCTGCAGCTCGTCGGGCAGCACCTAAAGCCGGGACTTCGAGGGAGGGGCTGCGGCTTCTGTTGGACGAAGCCGACTATCTTCCTTTTTTTGTTGAGGGGGGGTTCCATGGACGAACCCGACGATCTTCTTTGTTTCTTGTTGTTTCTCTGTTGTTTTATTTATTTTTTTGGGGGGGCAACCTTTGGATATATATTCCGTGGACCCGTTTTTCTTTGTCCTTGTCTTTCCTCTTTCTTTCTCTTCTTTGTTTGAGGGGGGGCCAACCTTTGGATACGCCTTTCCTGTTTTGGGGGAGCCCCCGCAAAGCGGGTACTGATTAGGAAAACCGGGGTGTCTCTGGCTGACAGGGGTCCGAAGACGTTCCCTTGGTGGTTGGGATGAGGTTCATTGGATTGGGATTTGGGCGTTGGGATTGCTTGGCTTATATGGATTTCTCTCAAAGGCACCCCTGGCAGGTCAATGATTTCCCTGTACCCCGATTTCAGTACATCAGGCCTTTTCAACGAAATGGCCCTCTTCAGAGCTCTTGTTCTTGCAGTTGGCGCACGCTGTGCTTAACTTAACTATTTATTGGGGTGGAAGAAGAAGCCTCAAAAGCAATCAAGTCTGTGTACCAATGGTTGCGGTTGTGTCTTGCACTTTTGAAAGAGCCGAACCCTTCTGCATGTGTCGACACTAGCAAAGGCCAGCACAGACTGCATCTGGCAGACGCTTCAAATGATCAAAAAACTGAAACCCACAAACGGAAATGGGCATCTATGCTTTGTTCCCTTGCCAACATGAAGTTCCTGGTCTTGCCATGGCTTGCCATGGCTTGGCATTGAAATGGAGAATACCCCAAGCTGGTGAACATATATCCCCGTGTAAGTCATGTCCACCAAAGCATCCCACTCGGAAAATACCGAAACCGAAGCCTCCCAAACGCAAACTTCCGAAACAGAGAATCGCTGGCCAAGGTGCCCAGAGCACCCGCCACTCGCCGTCTAGCGCTTTGGCCAGCTTCGAGATCATGTCCTCAAACAACATGTGTTTTGAAGGGAAACCGAAAGGAAAGCCGCCATTTTGGGGGTTCCCTAAAAAAGAGGCAAACCCACATGGATGACCCTACATGGGTTCCAACAAATAGATTTAAGGATGCTGCTACATGATTGTGCTTTGGTGGAAGCGATCGGAACCCATTTATCAAGTCTCCTGACGACGCCAAAGGACACTCTGCCAGCAACAAGACTAGAGTACCCCAACCCCCACTCCGCTAAACCCACAACCAGCCCGAACCCCCCCTAATATGAGTGAGTCTTCCCTTTTCAGGTTGGCCTAAAGGGAAGAGCAGAAGGATTTTGGGATCGCACAATTTCGAGACATCCCCATATGTCAGAAAGAAAGTGTAGAGATGGACCAAAGTGCCTATCTGCAACTTTCACTAAAACTCTAAAAGCTGAAGTAAGTGATTCCCCAGTGAGCTGATCTTTATCATGGCTTTCGCTCGTTATACCCCCGAATCGGTGGAACCGCACGCAACAGAAAATAGGCAGACCTATGCTACTGTGGGTGGACAAAATCCTGCACCACTTGGAAAGCATGGTTGAAACCACTTGTTCGTTTTCCTTGGGAATCATCAGAAACCAGGGTTTCTGAGCGGTGGTGCGAAATGGATTTCGTCCATCCACCGATTCCTGGGTGGTGTTAGTTTGACCCATAGCCACCTATGCCATCTCCAAACGGACCGCGACAAGCTCTCCCCCTGGCACGTGTCCCTTCCGCCGGCTCCTGGCTCGGCCTCACGATGCTGCCAAAGGCCACGTAGACAATGGGCGCCTTGTCCTCACCTCAAACGCCGATCTCCACGTGGACGAGACCAACGGGCCGGGCGTGTTGTTTTTCAGGGGACATGTTTGTGTCCTGAACGGGTGTGTTGCTTTTTAGGGGAAATTGATGTGTCCTTGTGGTGTTCCCTTAGAAAAACCAAACAAAAGGAACCCCCAAAACAAGACACACCCATAGATGCCATGCTGAAAAAACTCATGTGTCTCCTTTGCCAGAAATCCTTCAGAAGGGTACGTCCTGGGCCCTGCGTTTTGCACCCAAGCGCTTTTGTCATGATTTCATGGGATTTGCCTACTTTAAATCCTTATAATAACTCAATTCCCTACAAAACCGTTCACGACCATCCATACCAACCCCCAGTGAGGTCTTTTGACCATGGCACATATCTTGCAACTTGCCTGGTGCTGGCGCCGGCCAGCTATCCACGCTCTTAACCTGATGGCCTTAAAAAAAAAAAAAAAAAAAAAAAAAAAAAAAAAAAAAAAAAAAAAAAAAAAAAAAAAAAAAAAAAAAAAAAAACGACTGGGCCGCGGCGCTGAACAGCCACGCCAGGAGCTCGGGCTCGACGGGCGCGAGCGTGGCCTGGCGAGCGCCCGGCTGGAATTCGAAGGCTGGGAGATGGGCCTCAGGCCACCCGGCGAAACCTTCGGACCCGAGAGGTTCGGGCCATCGGACCAGCGCCAAGGGGTACCTTTAAGAACGGCTCTCATGTGGCGGTTACTTTGAAAAACCCTGCCAAAAATATGGGAAGCCTGGAAAGAAAGAAAGAAATGAAAAGCACGCCCACATATTGGCTGGAATCTTTTGGTCCCCCTGTCAAGCTAATCACTGGGGCGCCAGCGGAATGGTTCTCAGAAAACGCCATTCGGTCAGAATCCAGTTGCAGGGCTTCGGTTGTTAGGTTTAGGCAAACAACATGTTCATCCCTGCACCACTTTCAAAGCATGGTTGAAGCCATTGTTGGTTGGTATCTGCAGTTGAATCATCACCCCAGGGTTTCTTAGGTGGTGCAGGATTTTGTCCATCCACAGTATTTGTGTAATCAGGATACACTCAGCCGCCTGAAATGTTCAATGGGGCGCCCGCCTTGCTTCCAATTCGAAAGGCACCCAGGTTGGACATAGTGTGGATCGACAAAATCCATTTCGCACCGTTCAGCAACCCTAGCTTTCTCACTTGATGCCCCAACGTAAATACCAACCAACCTTACGGTTTCATTCCCATGACAACTCATTTCGTGGTGCGAGACTCGCGGATGTCGCGGCGATCCACATGCCCACCAAATCCCTCCATTTGCGTTTTCGTCCCCTGGAAAAAGAACCAACAAAAAAAAACGGTGGTGAAATCGATTCCCTTCAAAACCAACAGGGGGAAAATGAAAAACGTCTTCTTCACCAAACGGAAGACATCCGCACGTCCGCCCAGCTGCGCTCTCTTCGCCTCGAAGGTCTCCTTGTCGCGCTGCAGCTGGCCGTTCTCCTGGTGCCGAAGCCCAGCAAAACCAAACGGCTGGAGATGGCTGTGGCTCAAAAACATGGGAATCCCCGAAATTGCACCTGGGTATATGGCTGTGGCTCCAAATTAAACAGGAGGGGCAAACCGCAGGTTTTGGTCCATGTGTCCACTTACCAGGGTTCCATTTTGGTACCGGTTTTTTGAGCCACAGCCATATGGAGAAAAAGACTCACAGCTGCGTAACTAACCCCTAGCTCTTTAACTGTGAGCCACACCCATATGCCCGTATACCCTAGCTCTTAAATTTTGGATTTGGCTGGGGTCAACACCAATGAGATCCCATTTTGGGGCAGGTGAATTCACCACCCATTTTAGAACCTATCTTAGTGGTTGGATTGGGATGTTCACTGAGTACGGGGTTTTGACCCATGGCCATTTCCATGGGGAAGAAAGGGCATCCGTTTGTTGGTTGACCTTAAAAGGGGAACCCTTCCCAAAAAAAGGGAAGAAAGGGCACCACTGGGTAACTGGGGTATGGTGGGCCACTTGCGCAAGTTCTCCCTTGCGCTTGCCAGAAAGGGACTGGTGCCAAAAACGTTCACCCCAAATCAGCCCCTTTGCTACAGTAGATACCCTCTCACCAATTCACATGGAACCTGACAGGGGCTCCCTAAGGAAAAGAGTATTCCAGGACCCCCCGAAACGTCAGAGTCCACGCGCAAAAAAAAGAAAAAAACGCCAACCAAGCAGGTGAAATCGTCGGAAGCTTTTCGTAAGCACAGTCCTGCCAACAAACATGGGTTTGAGAGGAACCTTCTTTGGTTGCTTTTCAATCTGCTGAAGAGTATTCCACTACGTGTCAAAATAGGAGCCCCAAACATTTGGCGACTTTCCGTTTGGTTTCCCTGCAAGGAGAAGGGGAAAATTCCGGGAGAAAAAAAAAAGAGGAAGAAGAAAAACGCACCCAAAGCTACGGTGAGCGGCCACTTCCCTTTCGGCATCCCATTTTTTCGCTCCAGCGGCTTGGGCAGTGGCAGCAGGGGACTTGCGAAGAGGCACCGCTCCCTCGAAGCGAACGGCTTTCGTCTTGGAGACGGCTGTAATGGGCGGATGGGAATCACTTTATTGGTTGTGTCAAGGGCCTCTAGATTTCGCCTTTGTGGCGACTGCGTAATGTTGACCCCATATTAATCAACCCCAGTTTGTGAATCGGAAAGTAATTCCCCAAAGCGGTCTGATTCCCCACGTTTCACCCAGGGACACCCCACCAAACCCTGTCAATCAAATGGTGGGTGGATTCATATGGCTGTGGGTCAAAATCCCGGTTACCCCCCAGTGAACATCATCCAACCACTATAGACTCAAATGGGTGGTGAATTCACCTACCCCAAAATGGGATTTCATTGGTTTTTACCCACAGCCAAAAGAGTCGACTTGTTGACCCCTGAAATACGAAACGCTGGGCCCCTTTTTGCCTGCAAGGGAAAACAAAAGGAACTTCGTCGTGAATTGTCTTGTCCCCTATCTTGAGAAACCCTCAAATGATCTTGGGAAATGAGAAGATCACGGGTTCCAACCCAACAATGAGGCGCCTTCAAGACTTCAGTGGTGGTACTTGTCTTTGTGTTGACAAGTGAGCTCTTTGTGAGACTGAAACTGGTTGTACACTCGTCTTTGCCAGCGACCTAAAGAAATGGACATGTCTGCTTTTGTGAGCTACCCATGTTGGGTTGCTCCAAAGAAAGCCTACATCAAACCACCCATAGTGGATGTGCCCCCATGATTTTTGAACCACCTTGTTACACCACATCTATCTCCCTGAGAGACCTTGTTTTACATGAATATCGCTGGTTTGGGGACAACTTGGGCAACTCACAGCAACTTCGGGTTTCCCTCCTTTGAGTCAGACGCACGTTGCACAGGCGTCAATTTGTATTCGCCCGGAGCTTGGATTCTGCTTTTGAAGCCACAAATGGGTATATAAAACTATCTCACGATTTTCTCCACCATGTGTTCCAAAAGCGCGACGCCAGCCCAAAATAGCAACCCAAGATGGGCATGCGTCACAACTAGGAGCCCCAACACGAGCCCATTTCAAAGAGAAAGGTGGAAGAAACTGGGCTGTCCTCAGATCCCCCGCTGAAAGTGTTTAACCTTTAGTGGGCTAAATGAAAACTACCACTAAACCCTAAAAGGCCTAAGAAAAAGCAAGGGACCAGATGGCCTTCGGGAACCCCCAAGGAAACTGGCCACTGGATTTCGGCGCAGCTGGGGCGCCCGGCTTCAGCGTCTGCTGCCCCACCACGCTCCTAGGAACCGCTTGCGCCGAAGCCAAGACCCTCCGTGAGCCAAGGAGACAGCAGTTCTCCACAAGCACGCTTCAAAGTACACATATCACCCAGGAAACTTCAACATCACCCTTCCATAATCCAACTCCGAGCTTTTCCAAACGTCACCCTTCCATAAACAAACTCCAAACACCAAATGGCGATGCTTAACCCGCAAGCCGAACATGTTCGAATACTCCCCCCCCTGCCCGGCCCCCCCCCCGGTCACTCGCGGCGACATCGCTGAGAGAGGTGCCCACGGGAGCCCTCTGAAGCCTCCAAAGGTGAGGGGCCTCCAAAAAGTCTCGCTTCCCAACAAGCGGATTGGCCAAAAACAGTAACCAAACATTCTCTGAAGCCACCAAAATGGCCCAAACCCAAAAGTTATTATGCCCAGGAACTCGGGAAGTGAGTTGATGTGGCTTTCAATCCTGGGCTGTCCGTTTTCAGATCCCCTGCAAGTGAATAACTTTGAGCGGGTTAAATGGAAAGCCCCACTCAACGCTGAGAAGCTTAAAACCTCAGGTGGCTGGGAACGACCAAGAAACCAATCAGGTGCCCTACTGGAAAAAAGACGCAATCCCACTATGCACATGGCTTCACTCCAGAACCCTCAGATCCTCCACTTTCATTGGAGTGCAGCGATCCATGGAAATTGCCTGGCACACCTGCAACAACCCCACCCACGGGACCGACCAGCCAACCAAGCAACCAACCAACCCACCCACCCACCCACTCAACCAACCAACCCACCCACCCACCAAACCAACCCACCCACCCACCCACCCACCCAACCAACCCACCCACCACCCACCCACCCAACCACCCAACCAACCAACCAACCAACCAACCAACCACCCACCCACCCAACCACCCGAGCAACCAACCGACCAACCCACCCACCCAACCAACCAACCCACCGCGTGCAATCGATCCTGGTACTGGGATAGATCTCCGCCATGTAGGTGCCCGTGGCCAGGTTCTTGATGATGGCGCCGGCCACCTTTTTTGAATCCGACGACCCCCCGAGCCCAAGTCCTCGCTTCGGTCCCGGGACCGCGCGCCTCATGTTACCTCCATTTGCGGTTTCGTCCCCTGGAAAAGAATGAACATAATTCCAGCAGTGAAATCGATCCCCTTCAAAACCGACAGGGGAACAAAAAAAATCTTAACCAAATGGGAGTTTACCGGCTGGCCTCTTGTGCGGTGCTCCAAAGCCGCCACCTAGCCGCGCCTTCACGGGGACCTTCAGCTTCTTGGCCAGGGGCGACGCCATGAAACCCGCCACCTCCAAAGGCAGCGAAGTCACCTGCTGAGTCGTCGGAGTCCGGAGAGTTGCGTCAGGGTTGGGAGGGGAGGTGGGGGGTTGGGAGGGGTTGAGGGGTTGGGGGGTTGGGAGGGGTTGAGGGGTTGGGGGGTTGGGAGGAATTGAGGGGGGTTGGTCTTCCCAATGCAGCAGAAGCAGGCCAGAACTTCACGGGTGCACCCGTCGGACATTGGCAAAGGAGCTGGCTATATGAAGAGAAGCCCAAGGTTAATCCAGCGCTCCACACGCGGCTTCATGACAAAATGAACAAACAACTCGAGGGCAGGCCCCCAAAGAAGTGTTGAGCCCGACAAAGCCCATAGAATCCTGCATGCGCCAGCCTGCTCGACCAAAGCCTTCTCCTCACAAATCGTCATATAAATGCCAACTACTCAAAAATGTCCACCCAAACCCCATGAAAGGCCGTGGCCGCTTTTGAGTGTCTCTTGTGCATGTCCCAACCCCCCACCTCCAACCCCCCCCACTGGGCCCCAGCGCCATGCCGCCCAGGCCCATGAGGCTTAGCTGGCTGGGGTTCGCCTCTCATGGCGACCAAAACCGAGCATGAGCCGGTGCGCCAGCACCCCTCAAACTGGGAAAACTGTTTTTTTCGTTGGTTTACGTTGAAAGCCCCCCCCCAAAAAAAAAATAGAAAAATGTGAAGGCGCAAAAAAAAGAAGCAGATGCTTTTGAACCATCAGGGCTCGTTGGCTTGGTTTGGGCGCCAAGACGTGCTGCAGATGGGCGGGGACCGGTACCTCAGAGTGAACCTGTCTTGGACCTCCTTGTTGGCTCTTTCTCATCTTGGGGCTCCAGGAAATTCCGGGGCGCCTCATCTTGTTGGCTCGCGTCAGGGTTCGGAAGCCAACTGGAAAACCGAACACCCGCCCTTAGGCCCTAGGCCAAGATTCGCATCACACCCAGGCCGTGAGGGAGCTCATGGCCTCCGTGACCCAAAAAGCTTCAGCGTCTCCTGCCCTCGCTTAGGATACCCACTCTGATACCCGCATCTCCTAGGCAAAGCCTTGAAAGCTCACCGAGCCAGCAACCAGAGCAACCCGAAACAACCCGAACCACACCCAAATGAGGACATTCACTCAGACGGGTTGGCACAGAATGCCGCCTTTGGAAAGTCCTCTAAAGCCAGGCCCCAAAAGGATAGGATACCAACTCCGGCCCACACCGTACCACCTTTTCCAAAGCTCAAAGAATTTGTGGGGAGCCATACCACCTCCCACCCCCCCCCCCACACCCCTCCAACCCTTCCTCCCCTCCAACCCCACCCCCCCCACACAAATCCGTACCCTCCCACCCCCGTACCCTCCTCCCCCTAGTCCGCCTGGGGCATCTGGGAGGGCTCCACCTTCTGCTCCATGGCCTTCACCAGCTCCACCGACACCCCGAAGGCCTGCCACTCGGCTCTTCCCGGCCGGCACCCGACCCGCGCGAAGGGATCCGACCAAACTGGGCACCAGGGGATCCGGAAAAAGAAGGAAGAAGAAAAAAAAACGAGATGAAAAATCGAAGGAGACACCCCCGCCTTTTTCTGGCTATGAAGAGAAAAGAGAACGAAAATCCTAAGGCAACCATCTCTTTTTATGACTCTGGGTGGACAGAGACAAACCTGTTGGGCATCTCAAAAAATTGGGAACCCTCGTTTGGTTGGTGTCAAAGCGAAGAGAAACGGAAGCCCTTGCCACTCGGCGGGGATTGTCCCTTTTCCGCTTAGTCCCCTGACGGTGTTTTTCTTCCACCTGAGTCGCGTAAATTACCCGTGTGGTTGTCTTCTCTTTTAAGGGGACCCTTTTTTGGGGTTCAGAAGAGACAAATTCAGGCAAGTGACGCCCACCAAAGGCTCCCCCTCAATTCAAGCTTGAACCCATGTTAGGTCTTGGAACTTTAACTGACCGTGGCGTTGTTGACCTCTTCTTGAAGGACGGACCTCTTTGCAAGAGCATGGCGGCTGATGTCTGCGCGGCGAACCGTTTTGCCAAGGTCTTCGAGCCCGCCCTGTCGAGAGAGCGCATCTTTGTCTCATGCTGCAAGTGCATGGACTGCGCTTCACAAGGATATATAAAGAACCCTGGATTTTTCTCATTCAAACAAGGCCATGGGCCTCCAGCTGGTACCCACTCCGCAATCTGCGATCGCAACATGAGACTCAGCAACAGCCACCAAACCGAAGTTCCCAAACAAGAGAACCGCCACTTCCATAGGTGTCCTTGTTGGCAAATAAATGGCCCTGGTAGATGAAAATAAACGAAAAAGTACACCAGGAATCGCCTTCTATGTTTTTAAATGCAAAAACCACCAACAAAAGGAAACCTATGGCCACCCCCCCCGGCTTTTTCCGGCTCCATCCCTTTTCCGCCTTGGCCGTGATCTCGGGCGGCAGCTTGTCGTCCTCCACCCTCAGAACAATGGGCGATACCAATCGAAGCCCAGTTTCTCGCTGGTTCTCGGGCAAATCAACAGGTTTCACAAACCCGATGGGAATTTTAAGAGGAAACCATGAGGGTGCCCGTTCTTTGGGGATTCCAACTCAGTGTCTCAAGTTGTTGCTTCGATAGGGAAAATCAAGCATGGGGGTTTGACTCTCCCTTGTAAATAAATGGAACGCCTTTCTCTAGGTGTCCTGTTGCGGAAACAAGCTCAAAGGGGGACCCTTTGTGCTGACCCGTTCCTCGAAAAGACCTTTGGCGCAGAAACCGCACCGACCGGAAAGTCACCAATGGCTTTTCGTGGGGCCGAACATCCTGCAGAAAGGGTTCTTCTGAGAACCTTTCTGGGGGCTGATCTTGTCTCGCCTCTGAATGAATGATCGGAACTAACTGGGACGATTCGAAGCGACCCCCTGCTTTAAGAAACTCCACATTGTCCCGGAAACAAAAAATGAAGGAAAACCGAGAAAGTCAAACAGGTACAAGTCTGGCAATGTCTGGACTCCTGGACTCCTCCATGCCGCTAACTTTCAAGGGGACTCGCTCCAAAAAGGGCCCCGCGAACCCCCTGGCCAGACGGACCGACGTCTCATGGACGTCATTTAGCTGCCGTTTAGTTGGGCTCCCTATCAAAAATCAGAGCCATATCATCTTCGGGACCCCTTTTTGATAGTTGGGGCGGTGTCTCCTTCAGTGCCAAAAAACAGGGCTTGAAATCCGCCAAATCCAAACCGCCCATGAAGGATTGCCTGACCAAGTGTGGTTTCTCCCAACACCGGTTGCCCCGCCCAGAATCGCGGCCCAACGAGCTGCCCAGCTGTGGTGCCCCCTCATCCACGTTCTTGGTGAAGTCCTGCAAACGGCATACCAGCAAATTGCATTCTCCTTGCTGAAATGGCTTCAAAAATGCACAGCAAAAGGGAGAGCAACATGAACACATTCTGTGTGGCCGCTCCTGAGGTCAGAGTCAGTTCCCATGCCCAAACGAAGTTTACGGATGCCCAAAGCAGGAGCAGGATGTCTTCAGACCAGATGTGAGTGAGTGGCGCTCGAAACCTTACCATCGACTTTTGGTCGGCATGCTTACAAAGCTTCATCTAGCCTTTCCCCCCACAAAACAAGAAAAAGAAAGCAAGAAAGGCTTCCTTCATCTGATTTGCTCCAAAAAAAGGAGCCTGACATGAGCCATGGTCAAAATGATGTCCCCCAAAGGACATGGGGAAAGTAGCGCTCATCCACTGGTTATTGGCTCGTTCCAGCCACACAAACCCCCAACTCCATCCCACGTCCCACATCCCCAACTCACTTGTTGTTTAGATATCAAAAGTTAACTAAAAGCAGGTACCAAAGAAATAGAAAACAAACAAAAAGTCAAAGTTGGGCGTTTTTTTTGTGTTTTTTAGCTCCCAAAAAGAGAAGGCCTTTTGCTTTCGGCTTCCCTTTTAAAGCCACTAAACAAGCGCCCCGTGCCGACTTCGAAAAAATCCGCCCAGCCCGCCCAAATTTCGAGCGGTTTTTCACCATTTGCCTCCGGGATCCCCGGGGATTGCACCGGAAGGAAGCGGATCTGCTCCGCCGCGCAGTAGGCCGGGACCAGGTTCTCAGATGGCCATGGCTCACAACCAATGGGATCCCATTTTGGGGCAGGTGAATTCACCCATTTTAGAACCCATTCTAGTGGTTGGATTGGGATGTTCACTTGGGGTACGGGGTTTTGACCCACAGCCAGATGGCACCGCAGGAAGGACGCGGTTCTCAGAACCCACGTTGAGAAACGCATGGAATTTATCCATGCTGTCCAGTGAAATGTATCTTGAAAATTACTTGCCTTTAGTTATTTAGTTGAGCTATCCTACTTCTCATTGTATGTGTTTTTGCTTCTATTTGTTGTGTTTATTTATGTATTGTATATGTTTTTGTTTAATGAGTTTATGTTTCTTGTTCTGCTTCTTTTTTTTCGTTCAACTACTGCTATTTACTTGTTGTTTGCTGTTCGCCTTGTTGGGGGGAGGGTTTTTGGGGTGGGTGTGGGACGAATGAACAACTAAACATACAAAGACATACATATGCATTTTGAAATAAATGAATTTTTACGTACAGAAATAACTCCCCGACATCTCCCCAACCCCACCCCACCCCACTCAAAAGGAAACCCCTTCACAGCTGCCGGCCCGTCCAAACCCCCCCCCCCCCTCCCTTTCTGGATGGCAGCTGAGCCGCACTGTAGCCGCAGAAGCCATCGCAAACCACCACCTCAATGCACTCAGTCCCTTTGCAACACTGGCGCCCTGTCACCAAGGGGTGTTTTAAAGGGAACTCCGAAATAAAAATAAAAAATAATAATAAAAATGAGGGGTGGGCTCGCTTCCTGAGTTGATTGGACCCCAATCACCCCCTACGGCCCGGACTCGTCAGCTATGGGTCGTTGTCCTCCTTCGGGTGTGCGTTTTTGAGGGTAGCCTTGTTTGAGTGCCTGGTTTCAAAAGGACACCAACAGGAACACCACAATTTTGGGCCACTCGCCCTACTTTGACACATACCCATTGCATTCCGTCTGCTGGCTTAGCTGGCTTACACGAACAAAAGCCCCATCGTTCCCTTGTTTTGACACATTCTCGACGTGACCCACCGACAACATGGGTATGGGTCAAAACGAAACCACCAAAAAACCGCAGGGTTGAGTCCTTGTATACCAGGGTCCCATTTTGGGTACCTGTTCTTGACCCGCTGGGGACTTTGCAAACATTTCCCACCGGACGGGCCAATCTTTCTGTGTCCCCTTTGGGATGAAAGCGTATTTGGCAAAAACGTCTCGTCCACCCAAAACCAACATCCACAACTTCACTTGCCCAAAAGAAAAAGTGGTTAACCTTTTCGGACCTTTACTACAAGTGGACAAAAATGGAAAAACAAAAGTTTAAAAGACCGGTGTCAGAAGCTGCAGCAATCACTGGTCCAGGGGTCCAGGTCAGTCAAAGCACAACAATAATACAGTACAACTGACCCTGTTGTAAGCTGCTGTGCCCCTTTGACCCATCGACATTTGGTTCTCAAGGTTTATTAGAAGTATAGCTTTACATATATATATATATATATACTTATGCCACACGACAACCCCGGTAGGAACACCACCTGGGTCCGTTGTGCTTTTTCAAGGCAGCCCCCGGGTTTTTTTGGTTCGGAAAAGGGGGCTCTAGGGAGTTAACCAAGCGGGAAAGCCGTTGCACGGCTTTTGAGGATGCGACCTCAAAAAGAGACACACATTGCAGAGTCGGGATCTGCACTCAAGATCCGAAAATCTGTCGCCATGCTTCCCGGCATCTGGCTTCACGCTACCTGGGCAAGGCGTGGCCGCGTGCTTTCCGTGTTTTTTCACTGAAACCCCATGGTTTCCGGTTGGTGAAGAGAGAGGGGACCTAAAGCAAAACCGCAAACCCACAATTTTGGGGAGGAACCCTTACTGTAAGACCGAAGGACCCCTCTGGGCCGTGCCCGCAGTTTTGGAAACAGCTTCCCTACTTTTAACCAGGCAAAGGGGGGTTCCCAAAACAGGAAACAAAGCAAATTCCTTTGTGGTGATTGTTGTTCTTTGCTGCTGTTGTTGTCGTTGTCGTTGTCGGTGTCGTTGTCGTTGTCGTTGTCGCTGTCGCTGCTGCTGCTGCTGCTGCTGCTGCTGCTGCTGCTGCTGCTGCTGCTGCTGCTGCTGCTGCTGCTGTTCAACCTACCACACGTCTGCTTGGTGAGACCCCCTGGTGCTAGACAAAGCATTCGGTCAGACGCTTCAATCGAAAGGTTGTTTGGTTCAAGCCAGCAATACCGGGGGGTTCCGGAAAATGAAAGTCCGCCGCAGTCCAT
>CAUJNA010003477.1:549249-581676 GCA_963377175.1 Effrenium voratum
CAACCCCCTTTTTCTTATCACCACAGACCCTTTCTTCCGATTCAAGAGGGGCCAAATCCGGCCTGGTTGTTTCTTCACATACGTTGCAACCAAGCCTTTGCTGAGCCACGAACAAACAACACAAGTCGCTAAAGAAAAACATGCCCTCTGACTTGAAACCATCTCAACCCACCAACCAACCGACTGATCAACCAAATCCGCCGACCCCTTTGCAAAAGCAAAGTTAGTCTCTGCAAAGGGGCGAGGCGTGTTCTAAGTGGTGGTTAGGGGGAGTCTGAGGGGGGGAGGGGGGGTCCCGCAGCGGATTTTTGACACGCCTAACCTCTAACCCTAACCTCTAACCCTAACCTCTAACCCCTAACCTCTAACCCAAACCTCTAACCCTAACCTCTAACCCTAACCTCTAACCCTAACCTCTAACTCTAACCTCTAACCCTAACCTCTAACCCTAACCTCTAACCCTAACCTCTAACCCTAACCTCTAACCCCAACCTCTAACCTGCTGAGAGACGGAGAAGGGCCAGAGTTTCTCCAACGTGTGTGATGCTGTTACGGGGGTCGGCGGCATCAGGCGTCAGCCTGCTAAATAACCAACCAACCCAAACCAACCCATCCCAACCTATTCCAACCCACTCCCAACCCACCCGCCAACCAACCCCATCTTCACAAAAATATCCACTTGGCTATAAAAAAAGCCCAGCTCAGCTCAAGCTCAGGAACTCTCCACCTGGCAAAGGAACTCAGCAACCCCACCTTCCAGGGGATGGACAGAAACAGCACGCTGCCCTTCACCCGGCTCGGCTTCAGCCAGAATGGCCGGGTACCTGCGAAAAAGGATCCCCGAAGGCCCGGTTCGGCCCCCGGCTCGGGGTTTGATCAAACCGCCACACAAACCGAGCTGCCCCGGGTTCACTCTTCCCCCTAGCAAGGTTCCTTGACACCCACCAAACCTCAGCTTCCCTCTAGTGGGTGGTTTGGACTATGCCAACGGTGGAGAATGACCGGAAGTCGCCAAGGTGGCCACCACTGACCACTTTGACACAAAACCAGGAAGCCCCCGAGCTACCACAGACCGCCCTGAAACCCAGCCTGGATCAACCGTGCCCTTCAGAGGGATTTATCCTCCCCTTTTGTGCGGAATAAATATATATATATATATATATAATGTTTATATATATATATATCATGTTTTTTTATTATCATTAATATTATCATCATTATCATTACTATTATTATTATTATCATTATTATTATTAGTAGTAGTAATATTATTACTATTATGATTGTTATTGTTATTAATATTGTTATTGTAATTATTAATATTAATATTATTATCATTATTATTATTATTATTATTATTATTATTATTATTATTATTATTATTATTATTATTATTATTATTATTAATATTATTGTTATTGTTATTAATATTATTGTTATTGTTATTGTTATTGTTTTTGTTATTATTATCATTATTACTATTATTATTATTAATAATATTATTATTAATATTATTATTATTAGTAGTAGTATTAGTATTACTATTATTATTATTATTACTAATATTACTATTATCATTATTATTATTACTATTACTATTATTATTATTATTATTAATATTACTATTGTTATTATTATTATTACTATTATGATTGTTATTGTTATTAATATTGTTATTGTTATTATGAATATTAATATTATTATTAATAATACTATTAGTATTATTAATATTATTAATATTATTATTATTAATATTATTAGTGTTATTGTTATTAATATTGTTAGTGTTATTAATTACTATTATTATTATTATTAATATTATTATTATTGTTATTATTATGATTGTTACTATTATTATACAATAAAATAATAATAAAAAAATGTTCAGGATTCGTCCCACTTTTGGCCGGATTGCTTCTCCGGGTTGCGTGCTAGGAACCAACTGAGGAATAAACTACGGCACCAAATTTGTTGTCCCAAAAGTGATATTACGGTGGAACCCCCCAATCAAAGTCAACCAGAAGTCTGCCTTTTTCCAGGGTTCCCATTGACAAACAAAAACCAAAAAAGGGGCCATCGAAATACTCCTCTCCCTCTCCCCGTCCCTTGCCTTCGCATTTCACCACCAGGTCACGGCCCTGTCGATAAGCTCAACGAATCGAGAGAGCCACATCCTCGAAACTGAAAGCTGCTCAAATCATGCGTTTGGCATTTTTCCCGGCCCTTTTCCTTGGAAGGGGGGCTTTCTACGCTGAAAACCAAAAAAGCACCCAGTTTCCACTTGAACCCGGCGTGCCTGTCACTTTAAACCAGGATTTGGATCCTCGTCAGCTGCAAGAGTGCGCCTAAAAGGATAATAAATGCCCAAGTTTGTACCCTAGTGATCCTGAAAAACGGGGGTCAAAAGCAGCATCAGCATGGGAAACCCGGCGTTTGGTTCAGGACAGCTGCACAGAAGGCCTTCATCTTGAGGCTGACCCAGCCGCTGGCCGGACCCTCCCCGCACACCAACTCGAAGTGCAGCCGGTCGGCCTTGAGCTCCTGAGAGGGGGAGTTCGGGTCAAAACGTGAGTTTTCCACAAAAGATTACACCAGCATAGACCCCAGAGAGCAAAGACATGCCCATGATTGCGCCTTCCATGATTGCGCCTTCAGGCGCAAACAAAGCTGTCTGGGGAATGATGGTCTGGGGAAAAGAATCCCACAAACAGTGAAAGGTTGAAGATCCACTCAAAGCAAATGAGCAGCCAAAACAAGCGCAAGCAATCCGTTGTCCCCTGAGACATTCCTCCTTGAAGTAAGAAAAAAAGAGGAACCCTGAAACCAAGCGTCGGCCTTGGGGACAACACCCAAAGCGGATTTCATCACGTCCAGGAAGAAGCAAACGTCGAACAGGAGATCCCCCCTCTACTTGGTGGCTTTGGATTGGTGATTTGGAGGTTTGCGGTTCTCCAAGGGGTTCGAATCCCCAAACCACACATCCAAGCCACCAATACGGGATTTGCCTGAAGAAAGAACGGATTTCGTCATATCCAGGAAACAACAGACCTCACCACGAAAAGCGCTCCCTTCCCCACCAGTTGCCCCACCCCCCAACCAGAACCAAAATCAAAACCATCAATCCCGCCCTCCAAATACCAGCCAACCAACCAACCAACCAGCCCAGCCCAGCCCAAGCCCAAGCCCAAGCCCAAGCCCAAGCCCAAGCCCAAGCCCAAGCCCAAGCCCCACCCCTCCCCACCAGGCCAACCACAAAAGCAAGCCAACGGTCAAACCCCCCACAACCCCCCGCCTTCTCTCGCACCACCGCGCCGGTACCCAGTCGCGCCAGCTCCGGGGAAGCTAGCTTCTCCCCTGCCGCGCGCTGTGGCGGCCGAGATTTGGGACCCCGAACATGGGGCGATTTGGTAGCTTCCCTTGGCCCAGTTTGAGGCTGATGATAGAAACTTGGGTTCGGTCACGTGGCTCACGCGCTGACTTCCGCTGGCTCCTCCCATTTTGGTTTCACTCTAAAGCCTAAAATGCTTGTTTTCCCTAGAAAATCACCAGCCCGGCCGCCGCTCCGTTCCGCTTGTCGGCCTTCCCGCACCACGATGCCGCCCCCTGCGGCGCCTCCCACCACCTGACCAGTCGCGTGCCCGGTTGGTCCACACATCTCTTTTCGTGCGGGGTGTGCGTTTGTGTGCGCGTATATCATTGGGTGAGTGCCCATTGTTTTGGTTTTTTTGTAGGGAAAACCACAAGGAAACCAGCCCTTCGAAGGGGTCCCTCACAGGAGAAAACATGTGAAGGCCAAAACGGGCGTTGGTGGCTGGGTATCTCAATGGTTTTCATCCACCTTCTTGTGCCTTGGCGGTAGAAACCACCCGAAATCTGTGATAACATCGTTGATTCCCACGACTTCTTCATCACCTTGAAGAAAATACAAAGAGAAGACGACGACACTGCGGGCAACAGGGCAGGGGGAAAAACGACATGCCCCTTGGCTTTTGTGCCCAACATGCCAGTAGAGCCGGCGAAGCCGGTGGGCAGAAGTTTCAAAAATATAAACACTATACTTCTCTTTCCCTTTCTTTTCTTGATTCTGTTTTCTCTTCTTCTTCCTTTTCACGGTTTCTCTTTGTTCCGTAATTCTGTCTTTCTTCCTTCAATTCTTTCGTTTTGCCTGTTTTGCGCTCTTTCTTTTATCTCCTCTCTATCTATTTATCTCTCTCTATGTGTCTATCTATCTCTCTTTGTAAATCTCTATCTCTCTTTGTATCTATCTACCTGTCTGTCTATTTAAATTTCTATCAATCTATCTAACTCTCCATCGTTCTATCTATCTATCTACCTATCTATCTATCCATTTATCTATCTTTCATTCTTTCTTATCTATCTATCCATCTATCTATCTCTCTATCTACTTGTCTTTCTATTTATCTGTCTATCTATCTATCTATCTATCTATCTATCTCTTTATCTATCGTCTCTCTATCTATGTATATATCTATCGATCTATTATCTGTTTATGCATTTAGCTCTCTATTTATCTATTTATTTATCTATCTCTCGTGTTTCTCTCTCTCTCTCTCTCTCCATCTATCTCCCGTGTATCTATCTATCTCTCTATCTGTCCATCCATCCATCCATCCATCCATCCATCCATCCATCCATCCACCCACCCATCCATCCATCCATCCATCCATCCATCCCTATCTCTCTATTTCTCTATCATCCACATGATCATCTCTCTACCCCACCTCCCTATTCGAAATCTGTACTTGACCTTGCGAAAGTGCTGCGCCTGCCACAAAATCTGCACTTGACCTTGCGAAAGTGCTGCGCCTGCCGCAAAATCTGTACTTGATCTTGTGGGGGTGCTGTCCCTGCCACGGAATCTGTACTTGACCTTGCGAAAGTGCTGCGCCTGCCACAAAATCTGTACTTGATCTTGTGGGGGTGCTGCGCCTGAAACGAAATCTGTACTTGACCTTGCGGAAGTGCTACCCCTGCCACGAAATCTGAACTTGACCTTGCAAAAGTGCTGCGCCGGCCACGAGATCCGTAATTGACCTTGCGAAAGCGCTGCGCCTGCTACGAAATCTGTACTTGATCTTGCGAAAGCGATGCGCCTGCCACGAAATCTGTACTTGACTGTGCGAAAGTGCTGCGCCTGCCACGAAATCTGCACCTGACCTTGCGACAGTGCTGCGCCTGCCACGCAATTCAAACCTTAAGAAAACTTGACCTTGCGAAAGTGATGCGCCTGCCACGAAATCTGCACCCGACCTTGCCAAAATGCTGCGCCTGCCACGCAATTCAAACCTTAAGAAAACTTGACCTTGCGAAAGTGATGTGCCTGCCACGAAATCTGCACCCGACCTTGCCAAAATGCTGCGCCTGCCACGCAATTCAGACCTTGCGAAACCTTCGCGTTGCCGCGCCAATGGGCCGGCGCTCCGAGAGTGGCCCGAACGTGGTCCGAGACTGGTCCGACCAGGCGCCTCCGGAGACGCCAACTCACGCACAGGGCCATGCTTTTTGCACATTTCTATTCTCCCACCACACGCGCACGCATATTGTCTCGCGGGCTTATTCCTTCTCTTGTCATCTGTCTCAGAGAGCTAGCTTTCAATTAGTTGCCGTAACACGGAAGTTCCTTCTAAACTTCCTTTGCTAAACTTCCTTTGACAATGTACTCTTACATACTGAATAGCTTAGATGCACCTGCACATCTTATACAGGCTATCTCCAGCCGAGGGAATGTAATAATGTGGCTGTGGGTCCAAAATAGGTACCCAAAATGGAACCCTGGTAGAAGGAAACATAGACTAAAACCTGCGGTCCCCTGGTTGTTTCACTTCGACCCACAGCCATAGACCGGTTCTGACACAACCTGTTGATCGAAGAAGTTCCGCTGCTCCGCTGAAAGGTTTCGAAGTGACATCCTCAACATGACTTGCACTCTACATGGTGGCTTCAAGCCAAAGACCCCCCAAAAGACATGTGGGGAACCCCACAAACTGTAGCCACTTTCAGCTAGGCCCACTTGTACACCCTGTATGGGAAGACAATTACGTTTGAGGTGGCTCCCATTAGCAATAATGGCAACATGTGTATCGAGATAAAGTCACTATCCCTACTTGAGGAGTATCTTAAGGTTCCTTCCTATCTCCTTTCCGCATCGCATCCAGAAGCTGTCATAGGATGAGGGAGACAGGGAAATGAGAGAGATGGAAGGTGATGGAAGAAGAGAAGAGAATCATTCCTTCCCTTTATCTCTATCACCCGGCTGTCTTCTCCTATTAATCTCATTCTGGAAAAGATAACGAGAGGAGACAGGTAACCATCACAATCTCATCCCTTCATTATCTTCCTCAGGAGTGAAGAATGAACGGAAAAAGAAAGGGAGGAGATAATGGGATGAGATGGTGTGGTGAAAGGAATGTCTCTCTTGGTCGTGCATTGAGGAAGAGATAGAAGAAGCACGACCATCTATTCCTTTCTCCATCTCATGCTGTCTCCCTTTGTCATTGCATTTGAGAGAGCACGAGCATCTCTTTCCTTTCATCTGTTGTCTCTCCCATCTTTGCAATGAGAAATACCATCTGTTTGTATCACTTCCCTTCCATCTCCCATAATTCTCCAAACTAAGAGGTGGGAGCTGGGGAAGTGAGAAGCTTCCGGACGGTCATTCAATTGGAAATCATTTGGCCTCGGAAATTCATCCGTCCGTCCCACTCTTTTCCTTCTTCCTTCATTCCCTTTCTGTAGCGGTGCCGGAAGGCTCCAAAAATAGAGAGATATAGCCCTCCCTTCGCTCGGTTCTTATGTTGGAGTGTTAATGGAGCGAAGGGACGGAGAGAAATGGGACAAAGAGAAAGAGAATGCATCCTTTCCTTTGTCAAGTCCTCACCCATTATCATCTTCCCTCTCCCGCCTCCCACAGCGGCATGGCGAAACCGCCGGGCGCTCACGCGGCTAAAAGAAACTCCCCATACTGTGCATGGTTGCGAAATTGGTTCGCACCACGAGATGGAATCATGTTTGAAAATTTCCAGGGAAACCATGGACAAAATCCATTTCGCACCACTTTGAAACCATGGTTGAAACCATTGTTAGTTTATATTCACAATCGAAACATCCTTCCAGGGCGTCTTAGGTGCTGCGCGAAACGGAAAATTTTGTCGATCCCCAGAGCTCAGCGATAACTCTCGAAAGTCGGCTGTGCTTTTTGCAGGTCATTCAGGTCTCATATGTTTGGAGCTTCGCCTCGTTTAAGATGCGTTCTTTGGTGGCAATCTGCCTTGAAGCCTTCAGATCACGCGACGATTTGCATTGGGGTCTGTCAGGTAGACAGCGGACGGGAGACCGGCAAAGTTTCGTGCACAATGATGCTTCTTGGTTCAAGAGGGGAGGAGAAAAGCAAAGCAACCAACAAAGCAAGGGAAGGAGAGCATTTTCTACCAAAAACATAAGCATGGACATTGAAAGAGGGGTTTAGAGGAAAATGGTCCAAAACAGGGACCCGGCAGGAGCAGAACAGGAGCTTTCCAAAAAAAAAGCAACCCTCCAAATCTCATGAAACCAAGAAACATATGGGTGTGGCTCAAAATTTAAGAGCTAGGGTTACGCAGGGTTTGGTCTTTGTTTCCATTTTCCTAGGACCCATTTTGGGTACATCTTTTTGAGCCTAATATGGAGACGGCCCATCGGACCGACCACCGGGTCCCTTCGCCCGCCGTCGAACCGTCGAACGGTCGAAGCGGCAGCGCGGCTCAGGGCTGAGTCGGCACCCGTGCAGCGATGCGCAGGGAGTCCATAAAGTCGAAGGGCTCCTAAGCCGGGCTGAAGGGCGGTGGTTGAAACGGAATCCACCAAGCTGTGATACAACAAATTCGGGCTTCCCAAAGACGAACCCCAATTAGGTCCTCCAGTAGAGAGGTTAGAATAAGGGTACCCTTTTTTCTGTTGTCTATTTTGGTAGGGGAACCCTCCCCTCAAAAAGGGTACAAGGGCACTATTGGGGGGCCTAGCCAATATAAAGCGGGAGATTCTATTGCATCACCGTGGGGATAAATGCCTGCAAACCCACAACCCTTGGCGTGAATGAATACTGCGTTTGTCAACATGGAACCCATGCCATCCTTTCGTGGAGGCCAACAAAATGTGGGGGTTGGCTCCGCCGGAGAAAAATTGGAGACGCCCGGAAAGGAATGCAAGGTGTGCTGTCCGTTTCCCTAAAAGCAACACACTTAAACTCCAGATGGAGGGTGCTAATCTTTCGAGTACAACTGATGAGTCTCGAGTACAACTGATGAGGCTCGAGTACAACTGACAAGTCTCAAGTCGGATAAGGCTCGGCTGGCAGGTCACTCGGCTTCACTCTAGTTACTTCAACAGGGAGACAGAGAAGCAACAGCGGTTCAGGGGAGGGACCAAAAGGACGTTCAGAACATCACGACTTTCTCAAATTGCAGGTACGTCCAGAAGGCGTCCCTTCCGGATTTCACGACCAAACCATCACTGTCTTCGTTGGGCAGTGAGTGATGGCGGTCCACTGCCCCCTGCTACTAATTGTGGTGACAGGTATTTCTGCCACTCCGCACACACACGCCCCTCAGTGAGGGGCGAGAAGTCTCTTTTTCAGCAGGAAGATCACGTACTCAACTTCATATCTCTATCGTTTACCAAAATATCCACAGCGGCGAGGAGAACGCGAAACTGCCCGAAGCCGCTCAGAAGACGGGAACGAAAGATCACCACGATGAGCATGACGTGTGTCGCCTTAGAAGACCGGAGGAAGTTGCAAAGCAGTCGAGCGAACACCGTCAGAAATAGGGGGGGCATAGGTGAACATCTCCTCGACTCGGATGATGTCCGAATTCTGCACGTCAACAAGTGATTGATCCTGGGCTTGATGAGTGGAGAAGGACTCAAAGCGAGAAAGAATGCGTTGGTAACCTTGATGTTGCCAGTCGCGGATTGTCCACGCCTGACTGTGTTCACCAGTCCCACCACTGGGATCAGTTACCCGCTTCCACTCCCGAAACGAGTTGTCTGGTAGGTCAGGTACGGCTTCTTCTGGTTGCCACAGCTGAGGTTGTCCTGGAGTATAGATCCGCACCCACTCCTGATCCTGCCAGACTGAATATTCGAGCCATGGGTGCTGCTCAGCGGTTCTGCCCGACGTCTGAGTTGCATCCTCGATGTCCATGCCGAAGTGAAAGACAGGGCGTACCGCGGGTTCCGATCCAGCTAGCCAAGAAACAGTCACCATGCACAACCATGACTACACAAGAAAGCACGAGCATGAGAAAGCACCCTTTTGTGCCATGATCAACACGCATCAGTCTATTCATCATTTAGCCCGAAGATAGGCTTCTCCTTGTTGGTGGAGCTGCATGGTTGGGTCGTAGGTAGATATGGATCAGAGACCCCGATAGACTCAGGTGGTTCAACTCCACGAGACGCACGTACTGGTTGGTGCTGATGGGACGCTTGACGCGCGCGATCCGACAGTTGCTGAGAGATATCTTGAAGACGAGTGAGATCCTCAGTGGAGAAAGCCGCAGCATCCGATGATCTAAGAATCGCATTCAACATTTGCGGTGACATACACAAAGCCGATGATTGCGTGGCCACGCTATGTTGATCAGGAAAAGACATCGAATTGAAGCCGTGAACAGCTTGAGGGGCAGCGACTCGCCGGTAGCCCTCTGTGGCCCAGTCCCTTTTGTACCAAATGCTGTTGTTGGGCTGCCCGCCTTCTTGATCAAGATTTGGGACATAGAACTCCTTCCACTCTCTGTATGTATGGGGCGGAGGCGGATCATCACGTTCGCCCTGTGGAGTCCATGATCCCGGATGAAAAATCTTGACCCATTGAGCATCTGGTTGTTGAGGATCCGGACACCACTCCAGCCACGGCATGACAACTCAAACCCTTGATGCAAAATCGAGAGGTGCACGGCTGCAGACTACAAGCACTACATGTGACACAACAACAAACATGCAAGCAAACACTTTTGTAGCAAGGCGCGGCTCAGGCGTCGAAGTCACTCGCCCCAATCAAATTGAATATCATGGAAAGACGAGGACGAACATCAGCCACCATCCGAGTTCGAGGATGCCGACGAAGAGGACAGCCCAGCGTACATGAGGTCTGGTGATCCCGAAGCGAAAACTGGACGTGCAATGTTGGGGCGCGGATGGCCGAGCCGTTGATATCCTCTGGTGACCCAGTCACGATACTGCCATGTGTAAAAGGATGCATATGAGACCGGCTGGGAAACAGAGCCCATAGTGGTGCCTCCTGTGCAGGCCAATACACGTCGAAGTGGTAGAACCTGCGCCATTCCCGATAGGTTGTTGTGTCATCCGGAGCCGGTCCCAAGGTGGATTCGGCGACTGGTTGCCACGGACCGGGTACATAGACTCGAATCCATTCAACGCTTGTGCTCGCAGGGCCATTGACGATGTCGTACTCAAAATAGCGTGGTAGGGACCATCTTGCAGTGCCACATATTGTGGAATTGAACATACCAACCAGATAAGCCGCTTTGAGGCAAAAGGGAGCGGCGAAAACATGGAGAAGGAAAGCACAACACAAGCCAAGACAACCCAAGTTGATGCAGCAATCAAATCAGGCACAATCGCATCGTTTTAACCGACATGTTGCTCAAGCATCAATCCGATTCGTTCCAAACAAAATTAGGATCATAGCTCGGTGGGGGAGAAGGTTCCCGCCACGCCCCATCCGGAACTGAAAAATTACTTCATTCACGAGCTCCGTCGATCCAATGGTTGGTCGTGGATTGCCAAGGCGTTGATAACCTCGCGTGTTCCAGTCTCGGAATTCCCACACGTGATATGACACGTACAACATGGGCATGACATTGGGGTCCGCAGCTGTCCCCCCACTGCTGTCTGCGGGCAAGCACACGTCAAAGTGATATGACTTGCGCCACTCCCGACACGTGGAAGCGTAGTCCGGGGCACGTCCCACGGTAGCTGTGGCCACAGGTTGCCACGGGCCCGGTGTGTAAATTCGATTCCACTCCACGCCTCTCTCGATGTGGTACTCAAAATAGTGCGGGTACATGATAGCCAAATGTGTCGTCACAGTGCTGTTGAAAGAAAGCGCAAAGCCAAGGGATCTGCGGCGAAACACTCATGCCATGACAACCCTGACTGCAATGTGAATGTGTTGAGCAACGCAATGCAAGGCAACTTTTCAAACTGAAGGCGGGACGAATCAACAAAGTCTGTAGTAAACGACAATTATGATTCACCGCCGCTGATGCGGCACACACCTGCAACGGTAATGTCCTGGTCGGCGACGAGCACAGTGAGAAAGACACTTCCGTCCATGATGTAGAAAAGCATGACAGTAATGCTTGCAACTTGTCGATGCAGACCGTGATGGACGAGTAGCCCGTTTTGAAGGGAACACAGTGAAGGGTCGCCGAGATCTCCGCATGACCCAAGCGGATGTTGTTCGAGAGCGTTTTGGAGAACGCGTAAAACTGCGTAGATCATCATCACGGAACTGGTCAGCGCTGCGAACAGAGCGGCGTGCGCGCTGAGATTTCATGGTGGCCGGGCATGACTGTCCTCGAGGAGAGGGGCTCGAGGAGGCTCGCAATGAGGGCATAAACTGTGGGTGAAGAATCACCGGTGGTGGTGGTGGTGGAGGAGGTGGAGGTGGAAGAAGTATTGGAAACCGTGGCGGGGTTGGAGGTGAAGCAGTCAATCGAACTGGTCTGTCAAGCAATGTACCAGGCCGTGAAGCTGTAACCACTTCGGCTGCGCTCCATGGGTCCAAGTTATGAATGTCTGCACATCTTGCTCCAACATGATTTGAACACTCAAACCCGCAAGTCGAAGAGATAAACGCGGTAGCAGCTCTGCCATGCATGATATCCAAGTCATCAACAACTTCCATGACAACCAACAATGCCCTCAATGTCAGAAATGTCATGAATGTCTTTCAAGTCCTCACTGCAAAGTATGCCAGCCATGTCATGCAAGCAAGTGAGAAAAGAATCATGCGATCTACCATGTCTGCAAATCAAACCATCTCGTCAACTTGCAACGCTCACGGAATGCACTGCCACCTTCCGGGAGTCTTTCGTTCTCTTGATGCAAAGTGCCCTAAGCGCGAGCCTCAAGCTGCTGGTAGACCTTCCAGGCTTGCTTGGGCTTCTGAAGGAAACGGGCAATGGTTTTGTAGGTGGGCCTGGAATCCTTGTCCTTTTTCCGTCTGACCATCTCATCTAGTTCACCCTGTGTCCATGCCGTGAACGGTTCAAGATGGGCATTGCGAAGGGCAATAGTGAATTCTTGTAGAAACGAACTGAACCATCCGAATCCGAATCAGGTGTGGTAGGCGATGCCTGTCCTGGTTCACGACCGCTGCGAGAGGGAAGGGGAGCAAGAGGTCTTGGCGGTGGTAACCGATCCAACATTGTCTCCGGACGGCGACCAGAAGTACTGTCAGTGGCATCCCGATGTGCCTCACGAGGTGGGGATAGTGCAGGTATATACCAGGTGGAAGAAGTATCCATAGGCCGGGTTCGGATGCGAGTGGGAGTGCGAGACCGATCGGACGAGATGCGCTCTGTGATGATGCGAGGGCGCAGCCCATGCCTGGAATTCCGTGGAGCCCTGGGAGACACTCGGGTGTCGGACTGCTGGTTTCGCTCTGTCGCCAGGGCAAAGTTCAGGGTGTCCAGGGCAGTCGCCACTTGGGATGCGAGGACATTGAGTACCGCCACCAGGTTGTTCACGAACTCCACTGACAACTGCATGGTAAATGAAATCACTGCAAGGCCAACCCAAGCAAGAAAGGCTGCGGAACAGCATAAACAACTCATGTTAGCAAGACTGGTGTACATCGGTGTGCTGAGGACCTTTTGCAACGGTCATATGAAAGACCAGATGGTCGACACGCCGGCATGGCCTTGACTGCCGGTGGGGGCTTTGGCATGAAACTGCGATGGTCAGACGTGGAACCAGTGTGGGCAGGGCGGCCAAGAGGACGCCTGTGGTGGCTGCGGCTGCGTGACCGACGCCGATGAGGGTCTCCGGTGTCGGGATCTTCTTCTCCGTCTGCGTTCTCTGGAAGTGCTCTCACCGGATTAACGTGACCGGCTGGTTCCATCCGGTTGTCTGAGGTGGCCACAAGCGTGATGGGCACCGTTGGATAAGTTGGTCGGACCGATGTGGCCGGGGTGGCAGTGGTGATTGCCCGTCAGGTGCTGGTGGCGGAGGAGGCGCTGCGGATGCCGTTGCTGACCTTCGAGACGTTGGAGTCCAGCCACACGAATACTGATCTGCGACGAGATGGCGTGCAGCATAAGCCGGCATTCTCGTAAAAGGTCACCATGATCCATTCCAGTGTAGAATATGGCTGGAAAGGAAGGGTGCTTCAATCAGTGGGCAACTCAAACTGCGGAAGCAGCAAGCAATGCAACAAACATGCAACAAGCAGCGCCAATACACAATCATGCAGCAACACCACACGCTTTTTTCGGAAGAGGAGCGTCATGATGGATACCATGAAAACCTGGACACAAACCACGGAGGGCCAGCGCAAAAGGAGGTGCCGGACTGCATTGCCGAAGTCATTCACCAGAACATTCCCACGTAGCTGGGAACCGCAATCGAGCGGAGTTTCCACCTGCCATCTTTGGCATGAATGCAATCATAGTAGTGGGAAGCAGCAATGTCGGCGTACGTGCCGCCTCGGGGTGTAGTGCAATGAGGTTGGCGGAGTCTTGCAGATCCACCTATGCGTATGGGGCGGTCACTGTGCACTCCAACGAACTGGGCTGCTGCCTTGACCGCCGCGTCATGAGACTGAAGGCTGCCTGCAGTAGAAGCCCATCGGAGGCAACCACACTTCGTTCCAGTTCGTGTAGAAGAGGCTGCATCTGCCATTTCGAAGGTCTGACAAGCTCCTCATCTCGCAGAATGTTGATGGCAGCATGCATATTGGTATTATGGGCCCAGAAAAACGGCGAGTTCGACTGTGTGCGATGCTTATCAGGTAGCAATCGACGTGGCTCGAACGAGAAGAGGATCCCGAAGAGGTTCTTCCGGGCGTTCTTCTTGTCGGGCAAGAACTGGTGATACGTCCGTTTGGTCTTGCGAATATAGGGCCAGCCCTCTTCGCAGATGCCAAGCTGAACAAGGAGTTGTGACGGCAGGGACTCCGGGGAGATCTGGAATTGGCTGGAAATCTCCTTGACTACATGCGCCGTCCAGGGGCCTGGGTTGCCATGGGGCAATGGAGAAAATGGTAGTTCCGAGACGGACTTCGCCCGCTGCTCATCCTCGATCATGTTGTGGCGATGCGGCATGAGGCTCCTGTAGACCGTCTCCCAAGATTTCTTCCACTTGTCATTCTCACGAAACACTAATGTTCCAATGCAGGGCAATGTGCAGAAAAAAACATCGTCAATCATCTCAATTTCCTCATTCCGACAGCCAGTGCGTACGTGTTGGCGAACAGGGAGATGAAGCAACTCAACCTGGTTCACGGGTACCCTGAGGTGAGCAGGCGGCAGTGACGGCGATCGAGGTCTCCTCTGATCATCATGAGCGCGACGACCATCACCTTTCCATTCTCCCCAGTCCTCTTCATCCTCAGACATCCCTTGTGGTTTCGGTGTGAGCTTGACCCGGGAGCGACGGGATACAGGAGAGCGGGAACGCCTCCCGATTGCATGATTGCGCACCGCTCTGACGTTGGTCGATGAGCTAAGTGCTTGAACATCACGTGAAGAGCTGTGCGCCTGCACATTGTGCTGATGTACAAGGCCGTGTGTCTGGACAAAGAGCTGCATCTCATTGCCATTGATGAAGTTTGGAAGGTGACCCAGCGTCACTTGGCTCGAGGTTTGGACCGTGCCGTCTGGGCATAGTAGGCTGCTAACAACATACTCCGCCATGTTCAGGTAAGGGGCGCCGCCATGCAAGGGGCCAACACATCCGAGCCGACTGCATGCAGATACATGAATGACACAACAAAACGCCCCGACAAGCAATCGCAAGTGAACACCACAAGCAACACAGCAACAAGGCAGCATGCAGATTTTGTCACGAGTCGTCGCCGAACATCACGAAGGAGATGCGGATCGAAACCTTTGGCTTCATAAAGGCGTTTGAGAGCGTCAAGTCCAAGTTGTTGCTGAACCGCAGGTTGGGCACCACGTATAATGAGCCACGAGCGGGAAGACCACGAAGAGTAAGTAAACATCTGATCATTGGCACTCCGGATCCCTTTGATTTGAGAGGGATGATCAGGTAGTTGCGGTGTAATAGTCCTGGACGATGAATCACATTGGTCGCCCAGCACTTTGTCATCATTCTGAAACTCAAGCATCACAGGCGGTCGATAAAATTCCAGGGAAAGAAAATTCCTGAGCACCGGTGATTGCGGGGCAGAATCACGTAGCAGGATGAAGCGATTGTCGACATAACGCTCGTGCCAGATCACCCCGACATCGGGCATGCGAAAACGTAGAGAGCACATTGTTTGGCGCCAGAAGAAGTCCTCCACCGTGGCAACCAGATTGCAGAGAGGGGGTGCTGCAGGTGATCCCATAGCGACTCCACGTTCTTGCCGGAACAAATAGCCATTGATCTCGAAGTGACTGTTATCAATGACAAAGTCAAGGAGGCATCGAAGATCTTGCTCACGAAAGGTTCGAGGAACCTTAGTTTGACGGCGCCATTTTCCTTTGAACATACGGCGTCGATGATCGGACTTCAATTCGTACACCGACCATTGTGAGGATCGGCGGAGGCCAACTACTTGATCATAACGATGAAGAAGCACCTGTAGTGCCTGATGGAAACGCTCCGTGGGAATGGATGTGAAGAAACCGGAAAGGTCCTGAGACACCAGGTGGATGTATTCGGCGGGATCTGTCTTTGACAGCGCGTCCCAAAGCTGTTGGACAAGCTCCTGAACCGAAAGCTGACCTGGTATGTCTGGAAAGGTGACTTTGGTAAGTTCAAATATGAGGGCGCCGAAGACCGTGAGGAAGGGTGCTGCCCACGTGCGAAAGAAAGAAATGATCGGTCTTGCTTTCTGCCAGTCCTTGGTCGGTTTGGGAAGGATGCGGGCTGTAGGCAACGGTGCTTGGAGTCGAAGTCCCCACGCGTAACGCTGATGTAGGAGAGAAGGTATCGTAGTGACCACTTCTGAGCGAAAGGATGCTGCAGATTCACGACACAGCGAAAAGACTTCTCCCGAGCAAAAGGTCTTGTGCATCAGTATGGCAAACAACGAAGGACAAATCACATGTGCACGAGAGGGAAAATGATCCGCTGGAATTACAACCCACGAGGACAGAGAAACCACGGTGCGCTGTAGTGATTCGGATGTCCAGTGAGCACGATCATGAAGGTTGGAGCGATGGGCATCAATCAACTGAGTCATAACAGGCCGTAGATCAGTAAGGAGACTGGATCCATGTACATGCCACCGACGAGCTAGTTTGCGAAGCTGTGTGGTAAAACGCTGATGCAATATTGATCCTTCATGGACGCGGTCATGATGTCAATGTCGATGTCTGCATTGATGCGTGAGAACTCATCTACCATTACTACATGTTCATGTGCACGATGTAGGAGGCGGTCATCAATGTCTGAACAGCGACACGGAAAAGATATGTCAGGTGTCCACCTGCGTTGCCATGTGCGGTAGTTGTAGATCCTGTCCCCCAAGGTAGCACTGCGAGTTTCCACCACCCGGATCTTTGGAAGAAATAGGGAGGGAAACAAGTCACGATGCGAAGCAACCCAACGTTGTAACCATGTGCCAAGCTGAGCTTTCCAATTCCGTACATGTAGAGGTGGGAGAAGTAGTTGTGTCAAAGTGCTTGGTGATTGAAGTTGTCGTTTGTGCATTACCTGGGTGAGGAGCTTCTGTGCCTTAGAACGAAAAGGCTCGTTGACGAAGACGGAGAGTCGTAGGAAGTAGTAGAGCTGAGTAGGTGGAAAAGCCGCCGACAGTAAGTCTCGCATAGCCTGGAACGACGCACCTGTGTTGGATCCCAGCTGATAAAGAGTGGAGTAATGCGCTTGAATGTCATCCAACATTTCAGGTCGTAATTGCCGTTGAAGATCCGGATGTAGTCGTCGTCGGAAACGTTTGTGTAGCCCGAGTGAGGTGGGAGATGACAACGAATGACGCCGAAAGTCAACCAGATGCTCACGGAAGCCAATTTTTCGAAGAAGTCTATGTACCCAGGGAGCATTCAAATGCGGACGTAGCAAGTATTGCCACTTGCTTTCCTGGACCCAAACCGAGGAAATGGGAAGTTTGATCTCAACCGGAATGGCACAGAAAAGCCAGTAAGTGTTGGATCGCTTCCAGTAGTGAAGTGCAGGTTCGAAGTCGCAGTCTTATCACACTGTGGCCAACAGGTATCAACTTCACAGGTGCCGGCGCACTGCCTATTTATTGATCAGTTTCTTGCAGCGTCTCATTTCTCAAGATTATGGGTATGTCCCGCCGTTTTTCGAGGTTCTTCACTTCTACAAGACGTCTCTGTTGTGTGAAATCATGCATTCCACTTTTGCGGATACAAGACACCTTCGCTCACTACGGACACGTTTCCCGGACCTCTATGACTTCATTCAAGCGTTGGAGCAACTGATCAGGATGTTCTTCGACGAGAACACTCACGGGATCTGAAGTGCGATCCGAACCACAACTAGTACTTCCAGAATAAGGCCCAGCCAAGGTAGCCGCTAACTGACTCATATTCATCCATTGGTATCGACGGTGGTGGAAGTCCAGGAAAGCAGTATTGCCAGCACGTAGAGAACATTGTCAACGAGTGCAGAAAGGTATCTAAGGAATGCCATTGTGCAACATCATCGTAGATTCCACAGCGGCGAAGCTCAGCCAACATGGTGAACACGCAACCAATGAAATCTACAATGCGGCGGCGACAGGAATGCAAGCGGCAATTAACACCAAGCAATTCACAACGCAAGCAAAGACAAGCACATCATCAAACAAGTGCAGAGCAAGAAGAGGACGGACAAGTTTTGAACCATTCATCAATCATGACACAGCTGCCACTCCGGGCTCAGAAGTGAACGAAGGTAACTGCTCACCCTGTGAGTAAGCGGGCAGTCACGATGAGGTGACACAACGCCTTGTCAGTGAGCTTGGTGAGGCCAAACGTAGGCGCGTCTCTTTTTGGGATGCGTTGACGCGCCTGAAAGAGCTGGGTCGACATGGATTCCAAGGACTTGTTGCCGTTGAGACGGGACGGGTGATTGGCCCACTTGATCAGTGACGCCAAAGTAGTGGTAGTGGGCGATTGCTTGAGATACAAGCGTGGTTGATCACTAGTCCATGTGTAGTACTTGGTGACGTCTTCAGGCGTGCTGCGCATGGTGAGCAATTGTGACGCCGCCGGCTTGGAAGGCGGTGAAGAAAGTCCGTGCAGAGACTGGATGATTCGGGGTTGCACTGCGCCATCAAATGACTTGCCATCAAGGGCTGCTGCACTGACCATAGGTAGGGAGCTGGTCGGTGACGAAGATTGTGTGTGATTGGTCGGTGGTGGTGTGACCAACTCTGCATCATCCTTCTGGGTTGGCACCGTAGGGGAAGTCGAAGCGCGTAGCGATGCCGAATACTGAGCCTGTAGCAACTCATGAGCTCGATTTAGATCATTGAACTTCTTGACCATGTCTTCCGTTTGGGTAGAGGGCGTGAGAGTCGCGTGTTGCTGCTGAAGGAACTGAAGCACCAAGTTGGCCAAATGGTCATGAACCTTGATACGCTGGTTGAAGTCGTCAAGGTTGAGCCCCAGTGAGCTGGCAAGGTCCTTCTCTAAGGTGAGCAGGTTGATCGACTGTGATCGTCGTAGTAGTTTGGAACAGGTACTCCAAAGTAGGGCCTCGGTGCGAGTGCGAAAGCCTTCCCATGTCACGAACCTGCCGTGAGCAAATGGTCGGAGCAGCCAGTTGGTGATGCCCCCGTGAATGACCTGAACCAGGCGAACGTCACGAATGTCCATGCCGGACATGTCACGTAGGTTGTTGTGCGGGGTGTTGGCGACCGTCATGGGCAGGCTGAAGTTGTAGAGCTGGTTGATGTCTAGCATGCCATCTCCAGGTGTCCAGTCAACCGGTGGTGTAAGCCATGCTTTCTGAGGTCGAACTGGCAGGGCTGCAGGGTATCCAGGCGATGGTGTAGCTTGAGAAGGAGTGACCGGTGGTGGCATCACGGGCGTGATGAACTTCGCTGGCGTGGGCTCTGGAGGAACCGGTATCATGTAGTTGACCGGTGAATGATGGAACTGCTGCGTGGGGTTTGGAATCGATTGATAATTGCCTGGCATCACCGGAAAGTTGTTGCTGGAGTTGTAGCCTGAATTGTGTTGCCAGGATACCAGGTTGTTCCAATCCATGCCCTCCGAGACCTGATTGTCATTGTGTTCGCGTCGGCGTGCTTTGCGAGCTTGAGGGGAAGGACTCCGATCCCGTCTGCGCCGTGTTCTGGATCTGTCACGATCATCCCGTCGAGACATGATGGCACAACAAACTCAAAACTGCGACACCTCAATCTTGAGAGAATCGAATCCGACAAGATGCAAGTCAACGCAAGTTCAAGCCAAGCACAGATCAACACGCGGTCACGCAGCCACCAGCAGCGATTGTGAGACCTAGCTATGATCTGACGGCTGTCTTCCCTTTAGTGAAACCTCGTTCCTGGTTAAATCAGAAATTCCGCTGTTCTATGATAAGCGCGTTGAGGTCAAATTTTCCGACAGAGTCGGCCCGGGGTCACACAATGGGTACACCCGAGGATTCCCCACGAATGGGGTGTACACACTTAAACTCCAGATGGAGGGCGCTAATCTTTCGAGTACAACTGATGAGTCTCGAGTACAACTGATGAGGCTCGAGTACAACTGACAAGTCTCAAGTCGGATAAGGTTCGGCTGGCAGGTCACTCGGCTTCACTCTAGTTACTTCAACAGGGAGACAGAGAAGCAACAGCGGTTCGGGGGAGGGACCAAAAGGACGTTCAGAACATCACGACTTTCTCAAATTGCAGGTACGTCCAGAAGGCGTCCCTTCCGGATTTCACGACCAAACCATCACTGTCTTCGTTGGGCAGTGAGTGATGCGGTCCACTGCCCCCCTGCTACTAATTGTGGTGACAGGGTATTCTGCCACTCCGCACACACACACACTTAAACTCCTGATGGAGGGTCTAATCTTTCGAGTACAACTGATGAGTCTCGAGTACAACTGATGAGTCTCGAGTACAACTGATGAGTCTCGAGTCGGATAAGTTTCGGCTGGCAGGTCACTTGGCTTCACTCTAGAAACGAAAACGTTACCCGAAAGAACAAGAAGCACAAACAGCGCCGCAACCAAGGGGGCCAAATAGACTTTCAGAATCACCGAAGCAGCTCTGGTGCACATCGGGCTTGATGCAGGCACGTCCAGCTGGCCAAGCTGGATATCCCACTTCACTGGTAGCTTCGTTGGACACAGTCCCAGTGAAGTGCTGTGTCCCCCTGCTAACAAATTTGGTGGCAGGATATTCTGCCACTCCGCACACACACACACACACATACCTGGTGTATAAACCCCCATACTTGGACGCCACTTTCCGATGCTGCCCGTCCCCAACTGATCCTTCCTCTCACTTTGTCATGTTTCAAGGAATAGAATGCTACTGAAACATGATCACATAGTTGCAAACGAGGTCATAAGAGAGGGCGGTTTTGGGAGACCTGCTCAAACTTTTTAGGACGGGCTTCGGGAGACGTTTCGGGCTTGGGGAGGGGAGAGAAGGCCTGCCACTCACACTTTAAAATGGCGGGTTGCGGGCAACGCCTGAGAAGGCGGGTTGAAAACTAAAGAAAATGGGTTCTTTCTCATTTGATCGTGCTGCAATTGTCGCCTGGAGATGGAAAGAGATGTTTAGGCAACAAAAGGAGGAAATGAACTGTCAAAGCTACCAAGCATTCACCATCCGAGTTGTCATTGTCAACACTCATCTGACTTCATTAGAATCAACGGCAATTATCTCTTGTTCATGCGCTTGCCATGCGTATATCTTTTGGTTCGGGTGCCGTTCGATATTCATTTATTTCCTACAATCACAGCAAATACTAAAACGAAGCCCAGTTTGTGGGCTCCACCTCACATCTTGAGACAAACCCGCACCACAGAAAGTGCCCTTTGAGTCCTCCCTCGTAGATCTCTTGAAGGGACCCGATATCACCCCAAGCGAAACTGCCCCAATGAGCCAAAAAGGCTCACGTCGCATGCGGTCTTGTAAACCAGCGATCCCCTTCAGAAGCAGGTCCTCCGAGACGTGAGCACCGGCATCGCTCTTCTCAGGCTGGGCTCGCACATAGACCTGGACCAAAAATGGCCCGTGATGTTTTTTGGTGGGAACCCTTTGGTGGACATCATTTAGCTTGGGATTCATGTCCACCAACTTCACTTGAGATGGGTATACAATTTTCATGGCCCCAATTCCCAACTTTGATACTCCCTGAAAGTGGAGCCAAAACTCGTAAAACGCCTTGACTCTTCGCAGGCAAAGGGGTTGGGATCTATCGTCCATACTGCTATGAATGCAATGGCCATAGGGCCTCGACTGCTTGCCGGCTAACTGATCTATGAGGGGCCCCTGCGGCCAACAAAAATGCATTATTACTTGTTGCCAACCGCCACAAAAATCGAAGAAGTGAACTGGTGGACGTGCTTGGCCCGGGACAAATCGTATTGCCCCGATTCTGCAAGGCCCCCCAAGAGGCCCCCCCATCGCATAGAGTAGTGTACAGGTTTATGGCTCGCGCCCCGGCCTTTGAAATCCTTGGTATTTGCTGGACATCTTCGAGTCTTCACGGCGTGGAGAAAACTAGACTTCGCCCTGATTGATGAACAGACCTTCGTCGTAAATTGCCCCACCCTCCCAACAAACAGAGCATTACACCGGTTTCGGTCCCCAACGAGGGGCCCTCCAACAGAGAGAGAACATGAGCCACAGTCACATGGTTCCCCTAGCTCACCCTTGAGATTCCTCTAAGCATGGTGTGCTGTTGAGCTCATTTAAAAGTGCTAGTAGCGAAAACCCGATTTCCTCCTCCCCTCTTGGCACGAGCTCTCCACCGCAAACTTTTGAGCTCAAAGCCGCCCATGGCCAAAAAATAACGGCCGCCTGGGACCTCTCGGGGGTCTGGTTCGGGTGCAGCTTGCCCGCCAGGCCGAAGCTCAAGTCAGACCTGGCAGACTCGCCACTCACGACTCGAGGTTCAAACGAGTGAGTAACCCGCAAAAAGCGATACGGGTGTGGGTCACAATTAAACCACCAGGGGACCACAGGTTTTACTCCTTGGTTCCATTTACCAGGGTTCCATTTTGTGTACCCATTTTTGACCCGCAGCCATACCCTCGGAGGGCCTGGGAGTTGTTTCTTCCTTTTGTAAGGACCCCCTGTCAGGTGTGCATGTTAGGAGTGGGGTACCACTTCTTGGTCAAAAGGGGAAACAGAAAGGAAACCCAAAGGGGCGTTCAGGGGAAAATCAAAGCCTGGCAGCAAAGGAATCTACTCAAACAGCTTGTACATGTATTGCAAGCGGCCCCGAATCCAAGACCCATGATGAACAATAAAAAAGACAGACTGACTTTGGCAAGGGGACTGCCCATTCACTTTCACTCACTTGGGTTTAGATTGTGACTCAACCATGGCTTAAACACCCCAATGCCCATGCTGACAGGAGTGTGCGACCCAAACGACCCTTCCACCATTGATGCCCTGGCCGTATTTCTCCGCAGGCTTGTGAATCTCTACTGCTTGGAGGCTAACTCACCCTCTCAACCTTGACAAAGGCAAACCAAGCTCAAATGCACAATGGGTGCGTCACGTATGTACAGGATGGGTGCCCCAATTTGGTGTCCAAATGGTGGAGTTTCGGATGGTTTCAGATGCAAGCCGCTGAGATGCCACCAAAGCAAGCTGGGGTGAGGAAAGCAACCCAGAATCATATGCCACCAATCTGCTCTTGACCTCTCGCCATAATCTTCGCAAGGCAACACACCAGAACAAACGGGAACCCTCACATGTCCACCAAAGAAATTCTGTCAACGTGCCCCAAACAATGATTCATGATGCTCAAATAACTCAAATAAGCAAAAAAATCAGACGAAATGAATAGTTTCAGTGCCCCCCTTTTAAAACAAGAGAGTTCACGAAGACGCGAGTCTCATTTTGTCAGTGTCTGTTCTAGCAAGCCTTTGTTGTTTTTCCACATTGCACTGCCAACTGAAGACCGACACCGTTCGTCCGTCACAAGTTAGCTCTCAAGTACCAGAGAAACAAATGTCACACTTGAGGAGCATCCAAATGAAGCCGAGCAGCTTGCTGACAAACGCTGCCAATGCCTGGTGATGCGCGCAAGGAGATGAACACTTGAACGGTGTCCAGGCAATTGTGAACACAGCCCTGCTTGCTCGCTCTCTCTCACACACTGGCAAAGACACACATGAAGCACAGCCCTTCATCCGCCCATGCTGCTCAACATCTCAAGGCAACTCAAAGTGGATGGACTCATGGACGATACAACCGCCTGCCTGTCCCTCTGAACCCGAACATGTAGGCGCATGTGGGCAGACCACATCACTCATGCTGCATTTGGGATCTCACCGATAGTTTTAGCAACACGTGGATTGGCCTGTCTGAAGGCTCTCTCTTACAAAAACGTCAGTCCAACTCCAAAAGTGGTTCCTTCTTGTTGCCAACACGCATCTTGAAATAACCCCAAAACAACCCCCCCCCCCCCGAAAGGGCACTGAGCCGAGCAAAAAGCACACCACGCACGCCCAACGCCCGACGGCAAGCGACAGCCCAAGGTCCCGGCGGCAATCGCCAAAATAAAGACAAAGCCTCGGGCGGCCCTTCTGGACCAGGTCACCCTGGCAGGCAAAAAGAGTCCCTGCCGCGACTCGACTCCTCCAAAGCTAGCAGCAAAGTCACAGTGTGAAAAAGGGAACTCCCAAAAAATGTGGGGTATGTGTCTGCTTTGCGCGTGGAACAACCAACAAAAAACGGCGAGCCCGGCCTGGAGGCAAGAGAGCGAGTTTTAGCCAACGCCATGGTTGTCTGAGCCACACAAAATTGCTGCGTTCACATCATTTGCGGCTTCTCAAATCGGAGTCGGCATTTTGTTTGTGTGCCTGGCATGGATGACGGCAGGCTCAAATGAAACACATTTCCAAGGCATCAGTCTTGCGGAGTGCTTCGCGCTGAAGGATACCACTTGCTTTTGCTTGCTTGGCACAAGCTACTGCAGGCTCCATGACAGACATTTCGAAGTCAACATTTTCATGGATTGCTTCGGGCTCAAGGACTTGGCATGCATGACTGGCTGAATAGCAGACATTTTGAAATCGGCAGTCTCGTGGATTGCTTCGGGCTAAGGACGGACATTTCGAAGTCAGTATTTTTGTTTATTTCCTTTTGTGTTTTGTTAGAATCTTGATAACTGCTTCAATCCGTAAGGGAACATGCGTCAAGAGACAAAAAAGAACGACCGACAAAGGGTGCGCTTGCTCTTTTTCATCATAAGGCGTTGCTTGGAAGTCAAGGCTCGGGGGTGCAGGGGGAAAGACAGTGCGTGTCCTTTTCCCGTGTCTGCACCCCCCTGCGGAGCCTTCTCACCCGCGGTCAACAGAGCGTGTTCGACCAAGCGCCAGGTGTATTACCTGTGAGGCGTTAAACAATCGAAGGCATGGGTTGTTGTAGGATGCTCTGCGGGCAACCTACTGGTGTGCATGCGGCACACACCGCAAGTTTGAGACCTGGCTCTGCGTGCGGCACACATTGCAAGGTTGAGACCTGCCGAGGCAGTGACTGCATGCGGCGGCATGCGATGCGCGGTACCCAAGGCACCGCAATGCGCTGGCCTCTGGGGCGCCAGCTGCGGCTGGGCCCTGGAGGATTTACCTGAGCTGTGACAGGGTGGGTGGGAGGGCGCAAAAAAGAGATGACCCTTAGGTGGCTTGAAGCAGGAAAACGGCCACGTGTCCGAAGATTCAATCAAGATTAAAACATAAGGGAAAATGAAAACCCTAAACGTTAGAATCTTGATCACTGCTTCAATCCGTAAGGGAACATGCATCAACAGACAAAAGAGAACGACCGGCGCAGCTCGTCGCCGCATGGGCTTACAAGCACAAATGGTCAGCGCTCGCCTCGCACATCCCGGGCGAGCACAACGTGTGGGCTGATCAGCTCAGCCGCGGAAATACTTCCGCGCTCGACAGCAAGCCGCATGCTCGCTTTCGATTTCGCCCGCATGATTTCTGGCCTCATAAATCCGCGCTGTCATTGCATCCGCCCGACGCACCGTGGCGGCCGGAGCATAAGAGTGCTTCGCAAACGCTCTGAAGAGGGGGCAACAGATTAGGCCGTTTGCTTGGAACCCTGCAGCGGGGGCGTTTGAGAAGGCTCTGCAGGGGGTGCAGACACGGGGAAAGGACACGCACTGTCTTTCCCTGCACCCCCGAGGCATGCAGAGGCCGTGCACGGCTTGGCCTTCGGTAGCCCAAGCGATTCGCATGAGTGCAAGCTGGGCCAAGGTTTCAAAGCATGCTATATAGCGCTGGGCCTCTTTGGTGAGGCACGGCCGCTGCCGTTGGACATCCCAAGTTTCTGCAAACCAGGAAACGGACCGGCTGGATATGAACCAGCCGCCTATGCCCACTGTGGTGCCTTCGGCACATGCGTCTGCTGCTGCTTTGCGTGCCAGGATTGGCTTGCTTTGCAATGGGCATGCTATTGGCCCTGCTTGTTTTGGACAACCGAGTGTGTTCGGCAGCGGGGTCTGCCACGCGCACCCTTTGCGACTGGGCACTACACTAGGCAAGTCTGATGGGCTGCGCACCTTTTGAACCCAGCGGCATGAAAATGCCGTGCACGGGCAAGGCCAGTATGGCCTTGCCGTTTAGTGCCGAGAGGAACGCAGGCCACAGGCGTGCGTTTATGGAAATCATGCAGCCTGGTGGTGAACGCAGATCCGCATACAAAGGCGCAAGCCAAGACCTCAATTCCAGGCAGCCCCAGGACTTGCTCCAAAAGCTTTCTCTTGATTCTTTTTGATCGGAGCAGGGCATGCAGCTGCTCCTTCAGTTTCAGAGTTTTAGGCGGTGTGAGTTCGATGGTTTCCAGGAGGAAATTAATGGACCATCCGCACCAAGTTAGGCAGTGCTGGAATTGCACATTTTTCCAGGAAATTGGCGCACTGATGGCCGCGAAGAGCATGACAATTAGAGCAAGTTGTTGATGCGCGTCCGGGCGGTGCAATGCGGCCAAAAGGTCGTCCACGAACAACCAAGCTTTGTGTGGGTGTGCTGATAACACCCCGTGTAGCAGCCTGAGTAAGAATGCTCCAGCGCGTTGCCACCAGTACGCGGAGAATCGGGCTCCGAAGTGGCACACTCGGTAATGGTACAGAGTGTCTGCAAAAACGGAAGAGTAGCAAGCCGTGCTCAGGCTAGCGCCTATGAAGGAGGCGTGCGTGTCTCCCGGCATGAATGCGAGGCGAACATCGGATGCCATTGGCAAACTGACTCGCTCCGGGATATTGCATTTGGGGTTCACCCCGCACACTGTGCTGTCTAACACCAGGCGTGGTTCTTTTCCCTCTGCATGCACGACGTTGAGTTTACCAACTGCAATGCCCTTGTGCCAATGCTGTCGGGCTTGCTCGACGGACATGTCCGTGCGGACAACCCGCCCGTTGGAAATTTCCTCTTCTAACAGGGCGGACACTGTTTCGGGCTCCGCGTCGGCGGCCTTCTTCGTGAGGCAAGTCTGCGTTTTCTTTGGGCGGCCACTGCATGCTACGCGGCAACTCTGAGAGTGCACCTGTGGGGACCCCTTCTGCGAGCAATGGAAGGAGTCTAAAACCTGGGTCCGCGGAGGCCAATGCGTGCAGGAGGCATGCCGACCGCCCCAAAAGCAATGAGCGCTGCCTCTTCGGACTCTTGACAACGGAGGCTCTGGCGTGTCGGCTTGGACGTGGGCCAGAATTTTCGGGATCAGCTGTTGCTCCCTGGCCCACTGCAACCAAGCCTGCGCCACCCCTTGTCAGTGGATGGTTGGTGTGAGGCACTGAGCGGTCTGCTGTGGAGCGCATGCCTGCCCCGTCACAAACCTTGAGTCTGGCGGGGCGCAGAGTTGCGAGGGAAGGTTTTCGAAGTGACTGCAAACGACTCCAGGGCTTGTTGCGAAACAACAAGGGCGTTATAAATTACGACAAGGACGTTATAAACTTCTCACACTCCACGAACACACTTTGGTCACTCCTAAGAAAACATGTTTGAAGGACCTGTCACCGGGAACATCCCGGAGGTCCTGGACAACGGAGAGGTAACGGAAGGCACGCACGTCACCGCAGGGCAGCTTGCCCTCGCTCTGACGCCCTACGCTCAAGTGGCAGACCTGGCAGTGAACACGGCAGCATCCGGCAACAACGCAGCCGCCATCCCTTCGACGTGCTGGAGGGCGTGGTGGCCACGAAGAGCACCCCCGACGGCGTGGACCCACGGCAGCCATGAACGGCTCCATCGCCTCGGCCAACAACGCCACGCTGGCCACGGTGGCAGCCAACTACGGCCTCAAGACGGTGGTGGACCAGCACTCCCTCGACATCGCAGCAAGGATCACGCCGCGGAGGTCGACACCAAGCTGGCCAACGCTCTCCTGGGCGTCGTCACCGCCGCAGGCCTCCGAGCTTGCAAGTCGAGACGGGGCTGCAGGCCTCCAAGGCAGACGCCAGCGCCCTGACCGCATACGCCCTGCAGTCGGCCGTCGACACTTCCTCAGAGGTGAGGCTGCGTGGCGTTTGTTGGCGGGACGTCCTGCACGGCTGTGTCCTCACTGCCCTGCTGAGGCCGAAGGGCGTGTCCTCCAGCACCCAGCCCGTGCCGCGGGCGAGACCGTAGGCCCCACGGCCAGCCCCGCCGTTGCCGCTGCGCCGACTCCTGCCGCGCCCCAGCAACCTCACGCGCGGTGGGTGCCAGGGCAGCCCCCTCGGCCAGGCCGCCCAGGTACCCGAAGGCACCGCCACGCCCTCAGCGGCAACATCAACCTCTCCCTCCTCCGCAGCCACGGCTGCCGTCTCCTTGACGGCTTGCGCTGCGCCACGCTCCACCTCCTGCGCACGCTGCCCCGCCTCGTCCAGGAGGCGCTCGACGTCGTCGGGTCGACCTATGATCTGCGGAGGCGGCTGCGGCTGCGGGCCCCCGCGGGGCAGGCGCACGTACTCGGCTGCGTCCTGGGGGAGCTGCGAGCGGAAGGCCTGCGCGGCTGCGAGCCCTGCTGCCCCTGCGCCTATGAGGTCCGCTGCCGCCTGCGCGCCGTCGGCCGTGCTGCGCAGGCGGTCCGTGATGGAGGGCGGACCGTTGCTTGCCAGGGCGCCGGCCTCGGGGTCTCCTGCCAGGTCGTCCTCAACGACGCCTTGGTACCTCCGCACCAGCCGCACATCCTCGTCCGTGGCCTCTGCAAGAGTGCGGAAGCCGTCTTCGGGAATTCTGCAGGGGCGTGCGCTGCAGAGGCCGAGGGTTGGGGTCCTCGCTGGACTGCACGAAGTCGTGCAGGTAGAAGCGGCTCGTGACGAACGAGGTGGCCTTGCGGTCCGGCTGGTCCAGGGGCAGGGGCTCACTCCGCTCGATGTAGCCCACAACCTGCTCGAAGCGCGGGCGCTGGTTGAAGCCGTGGGCCCAAAGCGTCTTCATCTCTTTACCAGTTACTGCGCAACTTCGTCCGCCGCCCGTTCCACGCCCCGGCGCTCGGCACGCGCGTAGCGCAGCTGAGGTACCTGGCGGCGCACGGCCTCCGTCAGCCGGCTCACGTCGTCCAGGTGTCGTTGCCCCTCCTGCGCATCCGGCGCCCTGTCGTGTTCGGTCGGCTCCATCCTTTTTAAATATACGTGGTCGAGATTTGGGACGAACGACAAGGACGACCCTCGAAGCCGGACGACGTTGCCGTCCAGGTCGGACCGGGCGCCTACGCGCTGCTCTCGCACGCCGACGGGCATGACCCGGGCTGGCCAGCACTACTACTTGCACCTGGGCCTGCGGCCTCCCAGCAGGGACTTCGACTACAACCAGCCGCTGATCCGCGAGGGCCCGCACGACTCAGGGCCATGAAGTGTCCGTCATCCGAGCCCGTCTCCACGATTATCCCACGCCGCTCTTCAGCGTGATGTTGGACAGGATGTCGTCCCCCAGGTTGCCCAGCACTCGGCTGGCGTTGCTGCCCGCCGGAGACGAAGCTCGGGCCCAGCATGTGGTCCACGCTGAAGGGCTTGGTCGGAGAGGCGGCCGGCGCAGCAGAGTAGTCCGCCGCGTCGGGGAATTGCTGGCGCAGCTGCAGGTCGTTCAGAATCAGCCGGTTGCCGTCGTAGGCGACGCTCAGGCTGTTCGTGGTCTCGCTGTAGGTGGCGGTGGTGAAGTTGGAGCTGACCCAGGCTGCCAGCCGGGCGCCCGTGTAAGCCCTCAGGCAGCAGCGCCCAGTTCAGTGTGCCGAGCGCCAGTAGAGGTACCGGCCCCGGTCAGTCGACAGAAAGCTGTCGGCCAGGTGGATCTTGTAGACGGCCAGCCGGGCGTCGCTCTGCAGGTGCAGGGACTCTCCTAGGTCGACCTCGAAGTGGTGTCCGAGACTTCTTGCGACGTAGATGATCGTCATCCTTTTCAGGAAGCCCCCCGTCCGGCGAACGACGGGCGACTGGACGGCTGCGACGGAAGTGCAGCAGGAGATGTTCTCACACCTCGCGTTGATCAGCGTGGAGCTGGCGAACAGCTTCTGGCCCAGGAAGCTGAGCGCCGCCCCCATCGGCGTCTTTCTCAAGCGCGAAACGCTCTTCGAAGCGCTTGTAGAACATTTCGTTCTTCGGCTTCAAGTAGTACACGAAGAGGAAGCTGTAGGTCGCCTGCTCGTACAGCCGGTACAGCTTGTCCTTCGGCAGCAGGGCGCTGAGCTCTTCGACGACTGCGTCCAGCTCGTGCTGGTTGCGCAGCCTCCAGCAGCCACTCGGAACTGCGAGACGCACTCTTTGCGAGCGGCCTGCCCTTCGTCGCCAGCGTCAGCGACGTGCCAGAGGCCCGGGAGCTCTACAGCCGGGCCGACTCCATCACGAGCCTGTGCTCGGGCAAGAACTGCTGGTAGTGCACCGGGGCAATCCTGTTGCCAGCGCAGGATTCGCAGGATTGGCGGGGGCAATCCTGTTACCAGCACTGGCCTCGGTCTCAGCACACGAGCACTCCGAGCACACTTCCTCTTCTTTGCAGAGCACACTTCCTCTTCTTTGCAGAGCACACTTCCTCTTCTTTGCAGAGCACACTTCCTCTTCTTTGCAGAGCAGACTTCAGCATCTTTGCAGAGCACACTTCAGCATCTTTGCAGAGCACACTTCCTCTTCTTTGCAGAGCACACTTCCTATTCTTTGCAGAGCACACTTCCTCTTCTTTGCAGAGCACACTTCCTCTTCTTTGCAGAGCACACTTCCTCGTCTTTGCAGAGCACACTTCCTCTTCTTTGCAGAGCACTTCCTCTTCTTTGCAGAGCAGACTTCCTCTTCTTTGCAGAGCACGCTTCAGCATCTTTGCAGAGCACACTTCCTCTTCTTTGCAGAGCACACTTCCTCTTCTTTGCAGAGCACACTTCCTCTTCTTTGCAGAGCACACTTCCTGGCAGACCAAGCTCTCTCTTTAGAGGGATTCTATTCCACCTGGTAGGCTCAGGAAACGACCTCGTCCTGCGAAGGATTCGAAATCTAAAATGCTGCGTGCAGGCGTGTGGCTGCAACATAACGACCCCAAGATATGCGCTGCAATTCTCCAGGTTGCATTTCAAGCAAGGTCAAGCTTTGCCACAGGAAACCCCTTTTCCCTTTTTTTCGGGACCCCTTTTTTTGGACCCTTTTTTTCATTTTTTTTTGTTTTTTCTTAGCCCTGCAAAGGTTGGCTTGCTTGAAACGCAACCTGGAGGCAAATTGCAAGCATATCTAGGGGTTGTTATGTTGCAGCCACACGCCTGCACGCAGCATTTTAGATTTTGAATCCTTCGCAGGACGAGGTCGTTTCCTGGACGGACGAGTGTCAGGAGCCTACCAGGTGGAATAGAATCCGTTTGGGAAACTCCCTCTAAAGAGAGAGTGGCAGGCCCAGCAAAACCCCCAAGAACAAGTAAAATGGAGGCGCTGAGGGACCTGGCCGACGACTTCAACGTGCGGGACCCACGGAAGCTGTACCGACTCGCGAGGCAGCGAGACCTCGACGTGACGCAGGCCATGGCCTTCGAGGCGCTGAAGGCCGACGTGGGCCGGCAGGTGCAGGCCGGCCGCGCGCGCTGGGCAAGTCGGCCGCCGAGGGGCCGAAGGCTCTGCCGTGCAGCCCCTGCAGAACAAGAACGCCGAGACGGGTCGGCCGGGCCACCAAGCGCGCCGCGCAGGAGCTGACGGGGGACGACGAGAACTTCGTGGTCACGACCGACCTGGGCAACGAGTCGCCACGCTGGGCCGGGACTGCCCGAAAATGCCGTGCACCGGACAATGCGCCCCGAGGACCGCAACGCCACGGCGTGGTGGACCGGGGCATCCATACGCTGAAGCAAGGGCGGGCAGTGGAGCGACCACTTCGAGCGGGCAGCTGGGGCCTACAACGCCCGGCCGCACGAGACGGTGTACGCCACCCAGTTCCGGCTGCTGCAGGACAACGCCGACAAGTTCCAGCACAACAAGGACCTCACGGACCGCCACAGAGTGGGCTGGGGGGTCTGAAGCCCCACCCGGTCGTCAGTTTCTGTGCGGGTTGTGGTTTTCCCGCTTCGCGTTGTTAATCTCGCTGAATTTCTGCACGTTTTCTGCAGGACCGTCTTGAAACCGGGTCGCGCGTTGCACAACTCGGCATGTCGCGGCACATTAGGTTGTTTTTTCGCGTTTAACGCTCTCGTTCCGGTCGTGATCCGTCAGTTCCGGTCGTGATCCGTCAGTTTCGGTCGGGATCCGTCAGTTTACGGTCGTGATCCGTCAGTTTGCGGTCGTGATCCGTCAGTTTTCGGTCGGGATCCGTCAGTTTACGGTCGTGATCCGTCAGTTTGCGGTCGTGATCCGTCAGTTTGCGGTCGTGATCCGTCAGTTTCGGTCGTGATCCGTCAGTTTGCGGTCGTGATCCGTCAGTTTCGGTCGTGATCCGTCAGTTTACGGTCGCGATCCGTCAGTTTCGGTCGTGATCCGTCAGTTTACGGTCGTGATCCGTCAGTTTCGGTCGTGATCCGTCAGTTTAAGGTCGTGATCCGTCAGTTTGCGATCGCGATCTGCAGTTTACGGTCGTCAGTTTACGGTCGTGATCCGTCAGTTTACGGTCGTGATCCGTCAG
>CAUJNA010003478.1:0-165000 GCA_963377175.1 Effrenium voratum
CTCGCGCGACCCTCTGCGGGGATCGGCGTGGTCGAGGTGCAAAAACCATGGTTTTTTGCGATTTCTAACCTGCTCGCGCGACCCTCTGCGGGGATCGGCGTGGTCGAGGTGCAAAAACCATGGTTTTTTGCGATTTCTGCGGTGCCCGCGCAACCCTCTGCGGGGATCGGCGTGGTCGAGGTGCAAAATCTCGAGGTTTTTTGCGACTTTTGTTGTTCGAACTGGTCCTCGGGAGTTGTCTCGTGGTTCGCGCGCCTGCTCCCGGAACCGGCGGGTCGCGGGTTCGATTCCTCCCTGGTCCGCGGGCGAGCGTCGCAAGATGCAACTTGCATTTTAAAGCAACTTGCGCAGAGCAACTTGCGCAGAGCAAGTTGCACAGAGCAACTTGCGCAGACCAACTTGCACCGACCAGTTTGCGCAGAGCCTTGCCTAGAGCAACTTGCGCAGAGCAACTTACGCAGAGCAACTTGCACAGAGCAACTTGCGCAGAGCAGCTGCACAGAGCAACTTGCAGGGAGCGCAATTTGCACAGAGCAACTTGCAGGGAGCCACTTGCAGGGACCAACTTGCCGGAGCAACTTGCACGGAGCAACTTGCGCAGAGCAACTTGCCAGTGCAACTTGCGTAGAGCAACTTGCGCAGACCAACACCGACCAGTTTGCGCAGAGCACCTTGCCTGGTGCTGTCTCGCGCTTGCTTCACAAATGCTTCGTGTAGGGAAAAAGAACGCATCCTGCAGCGTTGGGCCGACCTTGCGCGATGTTCTGCTTTCCGGCCAACCGTGGTCTAGTTTTAGCTTGCGGGGCATTTTGCAAGCATATCTAGGGGTTGTTGCAGCCGCACGCCTGCACGCAGCGTTTCGCCGGTCTACCGCATAGAAGAGACGAAGCCCCTGCTGGGCAGCAGCAAGGCGCCGCGCATGGAGGCCGAGCGCCCGGCTGAGAGAAGAAGGTGGAACGAGACGGACGACCTGTCAACCACTGCCTGGCGGGCTTTCCGCTGCTCACGGGCCTGCCGGGCGCCGAAAGACGCACCTGGCCCGAACAATCGGCAAGACTGCGCGAGCAGGGCAAGGCGGTGCGCCTGGTCTTGAAGACGGACTGCTCGCAGAACCTGGGCCTGGGCGCGCAGACGGCCGACCGCTGGGTGCGCAGGTACGTGCGCGGCGGCAGCGCGCAAAAGCTGATCGCGCAGCTGGACATGGCGCTCTGGGCGGACCTGGCCTGCGTGGGGCTGAACCGCGACGTGTTGCTGCTGGGCGACTTCCGACAGCTTCCGGCCGTGCTGGACTTCTGGGCCGGGCGGCCCATAGTAGTAAGGAAAGACTGCCTATAGGGACCAATCAATTTTGGTTTTTTGGTCCCCAAACCCTGCAAAACAGCCAAATTCTCCAACCAGCTGAACGTTTTTCCGATGTCACCGGTCTTTGTCACCACTCCGTTTTTGGTGCAAAAAGTGCTCAAAACGGTCAACTCCGAAAAGTGCGTTTTTTCGTGTCGTTTTCCGCCGAAAACCGGCTCCAGGCGTTCGCCGTGCTCCGAATTCCGTCTTCTGCCCCGAAAAGCCTGCGAATTCCAGCCCGCTGAACTCGTCGCCGCTTGTCACCGCTTTGTCACCACTCGCTTTTTGGATGCAAAAGTGCTCAAAACCGGGCCCAGTTCCCGAGCTCCTTCTCCGCATGGTTTTTCGCGGCCCGACAGCCCGCCGAGGACCAGACTCGGAGCCCGACAGCCCGCCGAGGTGGTCCGTCAGCCCGCCGAGCTTGTCACCACCGATGTCACCGCTCCATCCGGCTCCGTTTTTGGTGCAAAAAGCGCTCAAAACGGTCGAGTCCGAAGAGTCCGTTTTTCGTGTCAGACTGCAAGTGGGATGCCCGAGCCTCCAAATTCGCTGGTTTTCGGTCGAAAGCGGGCTCCAGACTCAGTTTTCCGGAAAAGCGGCGAATTCCAGCCCGCCGAGCATGTCACCGCTTGTCACCGCTTTGTCACCGCTCTCTTTGGGGCCGAAAAGTGCGCAAAAGGCTTGGAAAAGCGACCGCGGCTTCGGTCCGACTTCGCTCTGGCACGGCCCTGGTGCGGGCCTGGCGCGGGCCTGGCGCGGGCCTGGTGCGGGCCTGGTGCGGGCCTGGTGCGGGCCTGGGCCCTGGTGCCCCACCGGAGTAAGAATTCCGACTTCGTTCTCCGCAGGGTTTTTCGCGGCCCGGCAGCCCGCCGAGGACCTGGCTCGGAGCCCGGCAGCCAGCCGAGGTTCTCCATGTAACACGTCAGCCTGCTGAATTAGTCACCGCCGATGTCACCGGTGTCTAACACGTCAGCCCGCCGAGGTACCGGGGTGGAATCGAACCTCCGAAACGTCGCTCCGGAGACCAACGCCTAAGCCATTCCCCACCGAGGTCGGATTTCCGACTTTGCTCCAACGCTTCCAAGTTGGTTTTCAGCCCGAAAAACCCTGGTGCGGGCCTGGTGCGGGCCTGGTGCGGGCCTGGTGCGGGCCTGGTGCAATCCTGCGTTGGGCACAGGATTGCCCCTTCAATCCTGCGCTGGCAACAGGATTGCTCCACCCATTCCTGCGCTCACAGCTACTAGCAGCTCGGGCTTGGAGCTGTTCTTGCCCGAGCACAGCCTCGTGATGGAGCCGGCCCTGCTGTAGCTCCCAGGCCTCAGGCACGTCGTTGATGCTCACGAGGAAGGGCAGGCCGCTTGCGAAGAGCGCGTCTCGGAGCTCCGAGTGGAAGGCCAGGTCATGCCCCCGCCTCCTCGCGCCAAAGTAGTTCATGCTGCGACCTGGGAAGATGTAGGGAGGATCGGCATATATGGCCTGTCGGGGTGCCTGGCGGGGCAGAGCGCGTAGATAGGCCAGCGCGTCCTGGCATCGCACGGTCACATTCCCCGGCGGGCGCTGCATACGCCGCACGCTGCTCAGCCCCAGTGGCCGCTGCTGTGTGAAGGAGCCCCACTTTCCCGAGAAGCTGTTGCGCAGCAGGACGTATGAGCAGGCAGCCCGACGCCCGGCGCGGCCTCTCTGAGTGCCCGGCAGAAGGTGACTGAAGTAGAAGCGCCTGTCTACCTTGCGCCCCGCCTCCTAACCTAGGCCTTCGTACGGTGAACACCCAAGAGCTTCTGTCAGCTGATCGCAAGCTCTGGGCAGCCATATCCGATTCTAGGGCAGCAATGGTCCCTGGATGATGCCTTGTACGAGCTGACGCACATGCGAAACGATGTGCGCAGCCTCCTACAGCTGCGCCCTAAAATGTCCAAGCCATCCGTGCCAGCGCCACCACGCCCTGCAACACCAAGGCAAAGGGGATCCAAGCGCGACCTTAAGCCAGCCCACACGCCTTCACGCCCCACCAAGAAAGGCAAGAGGAAGTCCAAAGGAGCCTCGCCTTCGCCAAAGCCCAAGGCAGAGTGGTGCACTACCTATAAAGGGCGCGAGGTCTGCCGGCGCTACCAGACGGGCAGTTGCACTAATGACCAGTGCCCTTTCGCCCACGTGTGCGCCATAGTAGGCTGCCAGCAAAAGCACCCCGCCATGGATCGCAATAAACACACGTGAAACAGCCCGGATCTTGGACCGGCGCAGGATCGGGCAGCCATGCCTCCGCCGGCCTTGGTCTTCACCATTGCATGTGCCAGGGGAAACTGCCCTGACTCCAGCCTTGCCTTCTGCGCACCGTAGCGAGCCAAGCGCTTGGCCAAGGCCACACACGCCCGCCCAGGCAAGCTTGTCGGACTCACCGTTGCACCCAGCCTCAAAGCGGCTCTTTTTGGACGTGTTTGCAGGTAGGCTGCGCCCAGTGACGTCGGCCGCCATTAGCCTTGGCCGTACTGCAACTTTTGGGAACAGCAGCTCAGAGGGATCCAATGGATTGATGGCTCTTCCTGCGGTGATGGATATGGTTGCAGATTCACAGGATGAACCTGGGAGCGGAGGTTCCGCGCTATTCAGCGACATATCTACTCCCACAAGATCATGGAAGCAGATCGATGTTCATCAGGAGTCGAAGAAAAGAGAATCCCCACCGAGAAGATCATCATCTTCGCCTGCGACACCACGGACGTCGCAGAAGGGCGTGAGATCGACATCGAAGGGTGGGAGGTCAAAATCACCCACCAGTGCAGATTTTCGCGCCGTGATCAAAGAGAAGAATAAGATGGAGGTGGAGATCGGGGAAAATCAGAAGACACTTGATGAAATGTCGGCAGCAATGGCGAATCTTAACCAAGAAGACTATGGAAGCACCATCCGGATCCAGGAGCTGGAAAGACGATGCGAGATTGCCAGCAAGCAGTCGGGACATCTAGTGAATCACCACCAACACCACATGGCTGAGGCATGGCGCAAGTTTGAGGAAGAAGCTCAACAGATGCGCAAGGTGGAAATGAACGCATTTCAGTACGGGGAGAAGAAAGACATGGAGTCGAATATTATGATGCAACAGATGAGGCAAGCTGAAGGAACTATCATGGAGCAGAAGCGGGAGATTGCATTGATGAGATCCTACCTGGCAAGCGAGAAGTCGGCCGCGCAGGAATCAGCTATACGTGCAAATCAGATACACCGTGAGGCTTCACAACAGATATCAGCCTATCAGCAACAGATCAGAGGCATAGAATCTTCTACGTCTATCGAGAAGTTCAACGAAGAGGAGATGGTCCAAAGTCTGAAATCACAGTTGGAGCATGCACTCGTCAAGCGCCCCGAGACGTACTCTTTGGAGGACTCCAGGGAACAGCTGATGGCGAGGCTGAATGACGTTACAGTATTTGCGGAACAGGAATCGAAGAGAGCAGATTGCTTGCTTCGTGAAAAAGAAGAGATCGTCAAACAGTATGAGTCCGACGTGTCGATGAAGGACCAGATGATTGCTGTCGAAGGTGGTCATCGTCAGGATGCGATCTTGGAGTTAGCCCAGGTCAAAGAAGAGAAACCAGAGGAACGGTGCACGATGGACGAGAAGTCGAAGGAGGCTGAGTACTGGAGATTGACAGCTAAGGGAATGTACGATGAGTACCTCGAGGAGATGCATGAGCTTCAGGGACAACTGAAGGAAAGAGAGGCGACGCTCAAGCAAGAAGAGAGTTTTGTACGCCAACTCGATGCTGACAACGAGGAATTACGTGCACACAAGAAGCTGGAGACGCAGGAAGCCTCCAGCAGCAAAGATGGACATCGTGAACGAGCAGTAGTGAAACGCGCTGAGGGAGGAACCCAGGCTAATTCGAATAGGATAGACAAGAAGGTGGCTGGGTCAGTCCCGTCATCGTCTTTGAATCAAATCCCTAATTCGTCGCTGATGCCAGGTTCGATCCTCTTTCCGTCTTTCGGTGATCCAATGATCGATGTACACCTATCCCAGATGCAAGGGGTTGTTGGGCCTGTCCCACAATCCACTACTACGACTGGTGGTGGTGATGGGGGGGGAAACAACGGTACTACGCCCCCATTGGATTACGGTGGATTCCCGCCCAATGGGAATGGGCAGGGAGCAGGTCGACGTCAGTTGAGCCTCGCTGGTGGCGGAGGAGGACCTCCGGATGATCCACCCGATGATGAGGATGAGGATGACGGCGACGAAGGAGATGAAGAAGACGAGGAAGAAGAAGAGGAAGAAGACGATCGAACACGGAGGAGACGAAGGAGATCGAGAGATAACCGAGAGATCAAGAATGATCGACCGAGAATCTCGAGGAAAGAGGCCGAGAGAGTATCTATTCCGGCCTGGCCAAAGATCCATCAACTTGACACCTGGAAGATGCAACTGCTGATGAATGTTCTGAGAGCATGTGCAGATCCAGATACCGACGCATGGACGAAATGGCTGGAGCAGGCTCTTGGGTTGAACCCAGACCTGGTTTTGCTTAGCGATTCAGGTGGCGACAGATTTGCTACGATAGATATTAAGATGGCCATGGGCATGCAGAACATGCTGAAACAAGCACCTGACGAAGCCAAGGACGTATACCTCGATGCTACACGACACTCTGAAATACGACATCAACAAGGGGTGATCGTGAAGGGACGAGAGTTGGTGGCATTAGTTATGCAATCATTCAGAACTTCCGATAGAACGGATCTTGTCTACCACATCGAGCATATATTCAACCTTGACTTTCCTGGCGACAAGAACTTGGTCATGTTCAGGAACAAATGGTATGATTTGCTGCTGAAGATGAGGAGCGAGGACAGACCCAGTAAGATGGCTCTCAGAGACATCCTTTACAGGAAGATCAAAGGGAGCAAGAAGATGGAGTTCGGCCTCAATGCCTACCATAGACTACCGGACAAGCATCCTCAGAAGACGTATGAATTCTTATTGGCGTTGATCGACTCTCAGATCAAGGCAGATCGGGAAGACCTGATGCTCGACATGAAGGAGAAATCGGTCAAGTCGATGATGAAGTCAGGCGGGAAGGATGCGGCTCCAGCAACTGGCAAACAGGAGAATCAGGGTGGCACGGGCAGAAAGGGGAAACCCGGTGGACCTGATGCCGCTCCTGTGCTCCCAAAGGCCAAGGCAAAGGGCCACGCTGGCAAGAACGGCAAGTCCGACGGTGCCAGCGACAGAGGCAAGAGTCCGGGCGGAAGCAAGGATAACCCCTGCTGGTACCACTTCAAATCGGCGAAGGGGTGCGTGAAAGGGAATGAATGCACTATTTCCCACAGCAAGAAGACGGAGCATAAGTTGGAGAGCATGTCCAAGGGGAAAGGAAAGGGCAAATCCAAGTCCAGATCATCGTCACCAAAGAGGGATGATGGAGCATGCTTCGCGTTTCAGAAGGGGAAGTGCGATAGGGGAAGCGCTTGCAAGTATAGGCACGAGCTCATTAAGAACAGTTCAGCTCCAGCAACGTCAAATGACAAGGCGCAAGCCAAGTCGAAGGCTACCGCCAAAGCCGCAGCGCCTGCCATTGCGAGGAGGGCCATCGCAATGCCCGCGATAGTCCTGAAGCAATCGGCTCCTGCAGGGAAGGTAAGCTTCAAGAAGGACGTTGATCAGGTCGAACCGGACGAAGCCGAGACTGTCTACCACGAGCACGATTACGACGCGATGAGCGAATCATCGAGATGGTCTGGCGAGTCCGAGATCCCCGAGAAAATGGTGTGTTTCAAGGAAGTGCTCGACGTCGACGAGAATGGGGAGATCACCTACCTCGAAGACGAGAGAAGGCAATGGGAACGAAAAGGGGAATGGTACGGTTATGAGGACAATGAGAATGAGCCTTATCTGTACGTGTACGTCGACGAGAAGAAGTTCAAAAGCAGTGATCATCGTGAATTATCAGCCTATCAAGTCCAACGATCATTGATACGTGCGAAGATACTGAGAGAAGTGGTGGATGATATATACAAGAAGCACTACTTCCCGGTGACCAAGGAAAGCAGCATAATGTTCGAGTATGATCGGACCAAGGACGAGATCAAGGAATCGGCTGTCGACTGGAAGAAGCAGCATGGTATGCCGAAGAACGTTTTCGCCATGTCAACGTGCATCAGCAAACGGGTGAAATGGTTGATGGACCCCGGATGTGGTCATGATCTCATTGGAAGAGCCAAGGCGAAGAGCCTGGGTGTCGACATCGTGAAAGATGACGACGAGATCGTGTTCCAGACCGCGAATGGTTCCACTTCCACATCTGATGTGGCCAAGATAGTCGTGGACGAGTTGGACGAGACTGTCGAGCCGCATGTATTGGATGAGACACCTACGGTATTGTCAGTGGGGAGGAGATGCATGAAGATGGGTTATGCATTTCACTGGATGCCTGGTAAACTACCTTTCATGGTTACGCCAAAGCAGGGATTCGTGCACTTGCAGGTCAAGGACGTCATCCCGTACCTAGTGAGTGATGGTAAGCTTCGGAGTAACAGGCATCGCCCTACGATAGACGACCTCAAGGAGCACTTTTCGGAAGTATTGGCGATGGTAACGAACGACGAGGCAGATCAGGGAGGTGACGATGAGAACGACGTCACACCCGCCGCTGTCGGTGAGTCCGCAGAGGCCGAGGGCGATCACCACGACGGGGCATTCGACTTCGGGCCACCCGGAGGAGCCGGTCCGGTACGTCCGCCTCCCGTGGCTGAGGAAATACCTGTAGATGTTGGGTCAGTCCCGCATCGACATGGTTATGCCGAAGCTCACGAGGAAGAGGTTGATGAAGATGATCCAGATGCCGGAATCGAAGTAGACGTGTACGAAGGATCATCAATAAAGAGGAAAGTGGGAGTCCTCAAGAAGGACGCCAACTCCATAGCTAATTTGCTTACACACAGATACCGAAATCCCTTCTGCGAATCATGCGTCAAGGCAAAGATGAGACACTTCAGATCACGAACGGGAGCATTCAAAAGAGAAGTGAAGACGTTCGGTGACCTGGTGACGTTCGATTTTGTGACGGCATCAGGAGATCATGAAGTGGAAGGTAGGTATGCGCTCATCATCCGGGACATATATACCGGAATTATCATGGCTTATCCCACCGCGAGAAGAGACACTGACTCAGTCGTCAGGGCTATCAAGCACTTCTGCGGGAGGAGGAAATTCAAGCAGGTATATTCGGATGACGGCCCGGAACTGATCAATGCGTGCGTGGAGCTGAAGCTGAACCACGACCTATCGCTGCCTGGACGGCCGCAGAACAATTCCCTTGCTGAAAGAACAAATCAATTCATCATCGACCAGACTTCGGCTTGCCTAGTACATGCCGGTCTACCCACGTGTTATTGGGTGCAAGCCATCACCACTCTGTGCCATCTCATGAACATCGAAGAGGTGAACGGATCGAGTGCATGGATGAGGCTGCATGGCGAGGAGTTCAAGGGCGAGAAGATACCCTTTGGCGCGCTAGTGGACTTCAAGCCGAGTGAAGCACGAGGGGGAAAGAGGGAGAAGTTCGAGCCGAGAGGGGAAACTGGTATATTTGCTGGTTATGTGTTGAGCACTGGCATGCATTGGGCAAACAAGTATCGTGCTTGGGCACTTACTGCATTTGCGGGTGCAGAGCTGAACATCAAGAAGGCAAAGGTTCCACCTCGGCTGAGAATGCCACATCAGACGGAGAGGATGATTCTGAAATCTCCTCTGACATTCCCAATACAACAGAAGTACAAGGTTGCCAACGAGACTTTGGAAGGGATAGGGATGTCTATCGATGCAATCGGTCTGGATGCGCGTGACCGCCTGATCGAAGATGAGGACTACGAGCCTGAATTGCTGCAGAGTGACGAGAAGCGACTGCTTGACGATGAGGTCGATCAGATCGCTGGTCTACTGCTCGACGATGGCCCGGAAGTAATCGCCGGAGATCGGGGGGATCATGCAGGAGAAGAAGATGCTGGACCGAGCTCTTCAAAAGGGAAGGGAGATGGACACCCTAAGGGCGATGAGAAGGTTGTAAAGTCCGACCTTCCACACGTGTCAGTTGGACTACCTGGGGATGGCATCACGTACGTCAACGACGATGGCAAGGAGGTTAAAATCGACAAGGCCGGAAGACCGTATCCTGTCGGGAAGGATGGATTCAGGCTAATGAAGACATCGAGACCTCCGGAGTTCACTCCTGAAGAATGGAAGATGATGAGTAAATATTACACCAAGGAAGAGAAGGCCGAGGTGAAGGGCGGTGGCAAAAGGAAAGAAGAAGATCCCAAGGATAAGGAGTCTGAGGTTTCCGCGCCGGCAGAGGCACGGACATTACAGATGCCCGGTGGTAAGAGAATTCGAGCGATGCTTCGGAACCGCTGGGGTGGAGTAGAATGGCAGTACAATTGGGGATTGCGGAAGAACATATCAAAGATCAAGAACCAAATGGATGGGAAGCACTTGGCTGAGCTTGAATGGGTCAGGATTGTTGTTAATCCTGTCGACGGGGTGGTTGTTCTCATGGATTCCAAACAGTCCCAAGACGTCATGAGACGAAACGTTCAGCTAGAGAAAGAATTTGAGTGTCTGGTGGTAATTTATGCCTGGAAGTTCAAGTCTGAGGAGCGATCAAAGTCGACTCCAAACTGGACGAAGGCGGTTGCATCAGTCATGGAGAGTCATAAAGACGAAGCTGATACAGCATCGGGGACGGATCCATCGGTCGACGAATCGACGGACCTCACCTGGTATGAATGGGAGGAGTCTGCTGAGATAGTTTCTGGAAAAGTGCCACTCGCAATGCCTGCAATAGGCGAAGACGGTGAAGCCAAGAAGTACCCATCGATGCCGTGCGTGACTTCTGAGCGAATACAGCACAGAGAGAAGGCTGTGAAAGTTGTACGATTCTTCGACGCTTTAGTATCCAGGCCGGTAGGCCGGAAAGAGATGTTGACCAACCCTGATGCATTGGCATCAATGAAGAAAGAGTGGTCGGGATTTATCGACCAGGGGGTCTTCGATCTTGGCGCGGTGCGTGAATATGACGCTGTAGCCAGAGAAGCAAAAGCGAAGGGGGAGGAAATACACATGGCTCGCGCACATGGCATTCGCGTTGAAAAGCACTCACAGTTGCCTGTTGGTGATCCTAAGAGGAAGTTCAAGGGTAGAGGCGTGTTGCTGGGGAACCAAGTGAAGAACCAAAGCTTTGAGGCTGCGATGTTTCAAGATTTGGGGAACTCTCCTGCTTCATTTGAAGCCTCGCGTTGGGCGGATCTTCTGGGTTGTCATGATGGCTGGGATGTGCAGATGGCCGACGCTGTTCAGGCGTATATACAGGCCACCTTGAGAGGCACGCCGTGTTGGATTGAATTGCCACCGGAGGCCGTGCCAAGTGATTGCAAATGGGATAAGTACAGAAGACCAGTCGTCCCGTTGAGGAAGGCGCTGTACGGACACCCAGATGCGGGAACATTTTGGGAGCAGCACTGCGATGAGTCGGTGCGTGCCGTTGGTTTTGAGCCCTTCGGCGAAGAATGGCCTTCAGTGTACATTCACGAAAAGCTCCAGCTTGTTCTGGTTGTGTATGTCGACGACTTCAAAATGGCAGGGCCGCAGAAGAACCTTGCCCAAGGGTGGAGCATGTTGCGTACACGTTTGAAGATTGAGCCCGTGACTGGACTTGACATGTACCTTGGTTGCAATCAAAGCAAGGGAAACGTCACTCTCGGGAACGGACACCGATTAACAACGGTGACCTATGACATGGAACAGTTCCTACGTTCCTGTGTCGACCGCTATCTTGAAGTGGCGGGCGACGTGAAGTTGAATAAGGTTGTCACCCCTGAGTTGCATGAAGAAACAAAGAATCACGTCTCACGGAAGCCTGCCAGAGAGGGGCCGTCAGTCGAGTGCAATTGGTGTAACAATCTTGTGCCCACCGACGGTTCTGCCACAGTGCCGGACCAACGGGGAGGGACTCCTGAGTTGGCCATGAAGGAGCCCGTGCGTGGACACCTTGCTCCGCATGCCGCTAGCGTACTGATGAAGTTGATGTACGGTGCGCGGATTGCTCGCTTCGATTTGTTGCGGCAAGTGAATCGCCTAGCACGGAACGTGCATAGGTGGACTGACTCCGATGATCGGGGTTTGCATCAATTGATGTGCTATGTGCATCATACCAAACATTGGCGCATGGTCGGTTGGGTTGGAGACCCTATGGACGATGTGCACTTGGCCTTGTATGCGGACGCTGACTTTGCAGGGTGCATTGACTCGCTGCGTTCCACCTCTGGTGGACACTTGAATATACAAGGGCCTAATACCCGGTTTCCGTTGTCTGGCAGCTCTAAAAGACAGGGTTGTGTGAGTCACTCCACTCCCGAGGCCGAGATTGTTGCGGCCGATGTTGCCATGAGATCGATGGGTATGCCCGCTTTCAAGCTGGTAGAGCGGATTCTCAAGAAGTCACCGAACTTTGTGTTCTATGACGATAACAAGGCTATGATCGGTGTCGTGCGATCGGGGAGAAACCCCACGATGCGCCACCTTGAGAGAAGCCATGGTGTTAGCATTTCGTGGATGCATGAGATGTTCACACGTGATTACATGTACTTGGCGTATGAGGCCACCGACAGGATGGCGGCCGATATTTACACCAAGGCGTTCAATGATGGGCGCAAATGGAAACATGCATGTTTGCAGATTGGTCTACTTGACCCGAGCTTGCTGTCTGACCCGGATACCCTCAAGGCGCTCACACCCACGTGTGATCCCATAAAGGGGACCATGCAGACTGCTTCGGGGACAGTCGACGGAGTTCCAACATTTCCGTACACACACATTCCGATCATGCCCCCGGACCTATGGTGGTCTGGATTAACATCCAAAGAGGGATTGCATGAGCATGAAGGACATGATCCGGTTGTTGTTGCCAAGGGACCCAGATTGATGCGTGTGAAACCTCCACTCGCGGTTATGACACCGTTTGGGAGCAAGTGGCCTCGTTCCACTTGGTTTCTGAAGAATGGGTCATGGCTCAAAGTTGAGGATAGAGTTGACCCGGGGCTACAATGTGTGCGAATTGATGGTTGGGTTGAACGCGCAGTTTGGCAGTTTCATCCCGTACCGGTCGCTGCACCGGCGCGGGAACGGTCTCCACGACCACGACCAATTCACGTCGGGTCCGGGGATGTTGACATGCAGTCCGTGCTGGCCGCATTTGTTGAAGAACTGTCGAACGAGCGCATAGAGTTGAAGTGTGTTAACGAACTTGCTTTGGAAACGTTGCTCCGATTGAAATTGCTCATGCGTTGTCTGCATATCAATCACGAGCAGCTTGTCCCTGGTCGTTGTTTTGTTCCGTATCGCATTGCTGTGAAGCACAAGCCACAGTTAGCGCCGGGTATTGAACTCGCGATGGTCAAACACGACGGTGGTGTGCTTCGCGCTCCTGTTCATGTCTCGCTTCCTGGTATGAGAACTCGCACAGTCGTCACTCTTTACAGTGTTGACTTGGCTCGGCCCATCGTGCTGATGGCATGTTCCGAACCACGTAACTGGTTCAATGCTCTTGCCCGCCATGACGGGCCGCAGGTTGTCACCATAACTCTGGTTGATGACTTACTGAGCGAGTACGGGGGGAGAATCGCCAGACATGTGCTTACCAAACCTTCCGATTTGTTGTTCTTCGCCGGGCCTTGCACGGGGGGATCATCATGGGCTCGCCTCAACAAGACTCGCGGCATTGACACCGCAGAGAAAATCGAGGCCAAACAAAGAGAATTTTGGAGATTATTTGAACGGTTCGTTGAAATTAAACGGCATGCCATGACTAAACGAGCTGCGATTTTGTTTGAGTTGCCTGGAAGTTGTGATTATTGGAAAGATGAGAGACTGCATGAGGTCGTGCATGATGGGACTAGTCACGAGTTTGATGGGTGTCGCTATGGCTTGAAACAAAGATATGCAAAGAAAACCATGCCAATCAAGAAACCATGGAGAGTTGTCTCATGGAACTTTGAACTTGGTGGCTCGTTGTCTAAGAAATGCAATGGAAACCATGAGCATGGACCTTGTGCTGGTCGTGAAACCAAAGAAACCCAGTTGTACACGTCTATAATTGTGGGTGTGATCCTTCGCCGTCTTCGTGCTCGAGCAAGGTGCCTCAAACCGGCACCGTTGAAACTCGCTCTTGCTTGCATTACGCGAAGGAGATCGCGGAAGCGCCAAGCTACTGCGAGCGAAATCTGCACCACCCCAACTGCACACCCGAGGTGCTGGGCCAGTCCCGAACCTCTGGTGCATACGGGGAGCTGGGTCAGTCCCGAACCCCAAGCTTCAAGAAGGAGCTGGACGAGTTCGTCACCTCAATCTGAAGCTGGGATCGCATTGGGACAATTCCGTGGCTTCATTTGCAGCTGCTTATTTTGGATTTTTCTGGTTCTGGAGAATATCATCAAGATGACTGCCAATCCGAATGTCGTCAATACGAATGAGTTCTTCTGCGTGCCTGTTGGGAAATCTAGGCAAGCAGCAATCTTCTTGGGAAATTTGGTGAAGAACGCCATCGAGGAAGGCAAGAGGATACCCAAGAGGATGGAGATGAACAGCGACCTGGGTATGTGCGTGAAGTGGATCGCGGACATCGGCGTCCCCGCTATTTATGCATACTCTGCGTACTATTCTGCCAAGGGCCGCGGGATGATGAAAGGTGAAGGGCAGTCTATGAGGGTTGCCTTAGAGTTCATCAGCAAAGTTTTCGGACAGCTTTCTGCCGACGAATGTATGCTTATTCTGCAGCAAGGGAAAGAAGATCGTGTCGGCGCTGAACCAACTTTGCGGTGAGGCAACGATGCTAGCGAAGAACCCCGAGTTGCTCGACGTAACCAAGTACTGCATAGAAGGGGCGGATATGTTGAGATCAATCGCGAACATCTGGGATCTCGCATTAGGCGTGGCCGAGGACAACGATGAACGGTCGTTCAAAGCAGCATTCCACCAGAACACCCCGGGTGGGGAGGTGTACAAAGAATTCATCAACGACGAGTCATCTAGGGCATCGTCATCGAGAAGGTGGAGGAGCTCTGAGGAGTTCCAGACAACTGCAGAGTTTGAGAGTCACGACCGGAGAATCGCAAGATACAGAGATCGAAACTGGGGGAAAGTGTTCACGTTGAGCGTGATCAAGGCTCCAAAGATCGACTCCTACGGTCGTGGTTCCAAGGACGACTACCAGAAGAATTGGGACCTTGGGTTGGTCTACCAGAATGAGCTGCAGGCATCGATGAAGAACCTTGCATATGCACTGAGGAGGGATGAGAATGCCAGCCAGAACAATCTATTGCGCTGGATGATCTGTGGGTCAACCCCCAGTGACATCTCTGATGCGTGCATCGGGGCGGTCAATTCGCTCATGTGCGTATCGTTCATCATGAGGAGATTGCAGCCATTGCTCGGTGAGAAGGACTCCAAAGATCAGTCGTATACAGATTATTTCCGTCCAGACAAAAGGGAGCTGAACGATCTCTACCGGGAGATCGAGTACGCCAGGGATTTCCTATGGTGCATCGATATGAACTATGAGTCGAAGCTGCCTGCGATGAACATCAACTCCATCAGTTTGGCACCGCACGCGGCTGACAGGGCCGCTGAGAACCAAGATCGGCGCAAGTGGGTAAGCTGGATGAAGGAGATCGAGAAGAAGGCCGAAAAGGACGTCATGATCGAATTCTTCCAGAATAAATACTGCACGATTCATGAAGTCGAGAGGGAACTCGAGAAGTACCCCGAGGATTTCGTGGTTGGGGAAGAGCCGACATGGTGGGTGATGGGCTCATCGAAGACGGAGCCGCCGCGGAAGACGGAGCGACAGCAGAAGTCGGCATCAAGCTCCGGACAAAGGAGCCAAAACGCTGGTGGGCCAGTCCCCCAGCCGGGAGCTCCAAGTGGGGGGTCGCAAGCCAGCGATGCTGTCAAGATCGACAACGAGATCATCGACTCCATTTTCCGAATGAACTCTGGCGGTGACGACGACAGATGGGTAATTATCAACCCAACTGCTGGACACGATACCTACACTTCATTCGAAGAGGGTACCACTTTGGGCGGCGCGACTGTCAATGTGAAATTCAACATAGACAACAATACGGGGTACCCAATCATACAAACTGTATTTGGGCCGTGTCTTGCAGAAGGCAAGAAGGCAACGTATTGGGAGTGTATGCTGAGATGCCTGACCTCTTCGCTATTGCAATTCGAGGAGAAGACCAGCGCGGAGAAGATCATTCTTTCCTATGTTGGGAAGGGAAATGCGGCATGGCTACAGCTGTATGCTTTCTTGTGTGCCCAAACAGGATGCTTGATTACTGGACGCCTTCCGGGCGCCAAAGCCATCAACGCGTTGATTCAGGCGGAGAATAACCCGGACAACGCACCTGGACAGTTGAACCGGATTATCAATAGGCAGAAGAGGAGCCCCATTGGCGAGGCGACGATTCGCGACATGATGATCCACAAGAAGAGATTCTTGGTCCTGGATTGGCCCCTGAGGGCCGTCAACTCGAAAGGGAGCACGAAGACCTTCCAGATGATGGTCAACGAACAGGGATGGACAAACATCGAGGAGAGATCATACTATGGGTCGAGTGAGCAAGTCTCCTCACCCAACGACAAGTTGAATATCATCTCCCGATTGCAGAAGCTGGATAAGCTCATCGCTGAACGGCGGAGGCGAGACATGGATGACTCACCAATGTCGGTGCACATCTGGATGTCGCTATATGATTGGGTGTGCATGAGAGGATGCGGGTGGCAGGTGACCGCCAACCCCATCATCGACTACCTGCAGAAGGCGATATCTGACCTCGTCAATACATGCAAGGGCCTGGTCGTGGTGTGCGTGAATCGCGATGTTGCTTTCCATGGTGGAAGAGGGGACTTGGGGACGATCGCCAACAAGGTTAGCGAGATCTGCAAGGCGGCAGGCGCGATGGTGACCGAGAACGATCGCCTGTGGCGCGTGGTCCATGCGCTCACAGGAAAGAACTACAAGATCCCTGGGAGCTCGAACTTGCAACACTTCCTCCTGAAGCGACTGCTGATTGAGAAATCCATCGATGCGGTCGCACCAAGCAACGCGTTTGTGTGTGAGCTGGAGGGGACGTGCATAAACGAGCCAGACCTTCGATTCAACATCCCGAAGAACATGGAGGAATCGAAGGTGAAATTCGAGTACAAGCCGACCTTCACTGCACAGTCGAAGAGGAAGCAAGAGCAACAAGATGAAGGACACGGCGAGCAGGACGCTTTTGGGAAAGCCGATGCCGGTGATCAACGTCTTCGATGGTATACGGTCACGGTGCTCAGCAAGTTTATCTGCGAACTTTGCGCTAAAGAGATGCAGATGAGCAAGTCGAAGGTGCTCGGACCGAAGTCGAAGTACAATCCCTCTTCTTGCGTGAACTGTTGCGCGAACTGGAACGCGGACACGAACGGTATTGCAATGTCTATCGAGGGGAAGAAATTGTACACGCGCCTCTTCGCGGAATGCGTGGTGGCAATCCCCGACCTTCAAAACCTCATGGTGGACGTCAACAATATCCAGGCCATGATCACGATCATACGGGAGCTCGCGTACTCAAGGCTGAAGAAGGAGCTTTCTCACGTGGGATTCGTGAGCATGACTGTGGATCAAGCAGCGCAGTTCTACAACAACGGTCACGGGAAGCAATTGTGCACATCCCGGGATGTGATCGTGTGCAAGAATTCCGAGGGAGTCGAGGAGAGGATGTCCATCTTCGTGATAGGCAAAGATCTTGGCAATGTGGCATATTCGTCATGGATCAAGAGTGTGCTCGACCAAGGAACGATGTATGAACTCCTGGGACAAACCACGAACGAGGAATCCTTGGGAGACGTCGTCGAGATGGTGTTGGGATTCTTTGAGGTGATGTAGTACTTCCAGCACGAACTGCCACTGTGGAAGGATGCATGGAAGATCAAGAGGGAGTTCGAGCAGTCAATAGTGCGACACCTCGCTGGGAACGTGACCCACACGACGGGCCAGAACAGGAAGCGGAACAAACCGTCCGCACAGCTCGGCGTACCCACGAAGGAGGTGCTTGACATCATGAACAAGGTCAAGCCCAGACATCCACGATCCCTGATCACCGAGCCCTCTGCACAAGGGTCCAAGAGAAAGGCCACGGAGGGCGAAGATGAGGGTCTTGGTCAAGCACCAGACCCGAGTCGAAGTTCTCAGCCCAATGCTGAGAAGGAAGATAGGAAGCAGCGAGTGATCGACGGGCGGAGAGCGGCACTAGGATTCCTGGAGTCAATGGAGAAGTGCATGGGAGATATGGGGATCTGTAAGAAGTGCGCGAACCTGGCCCACGACGGCGACTGCAAGGACATTGAGGAGGCTGCTGGAAATGAGAAGGCGATGAAGGTGCTCCGTGAGCTACTCAGCAGTGACCCTGTTTCATCTGATGAAGATATGGGGGATACGGAGGAACCGTCCTCATCAACGTCCAAGGAAAGAAAGAAAGGGGGACAAGCAGGGAAGGAAACAATTGAGATGTACAGCTACACTATTAATTTGGTGGAGATGGCTGACACGGCTGAGGGAGGAGAGCTACAATGTGGTGGCGTCGACCTCACCTACAACCCGTGCGGGGACAACAGGACATTCAAGAAGACGCTTGAGATGGGATGCGACACCATCCCGTGCTACATCCCGAAGTTTGGCGATGTGAGTGATGTGCACTTGCCATGGGCGTATGCGTCCATCGTTGACCCCAAATACTTTCCCAAAGGTGCAATCCTTGAGCAAGTGGACGTGATGCAGCTTGGCAAGAGTGTCAACTTCTGCATTGCTCCTTTCGACGGTGCTCCACTTTGCAGGATTGGTGATGATCGCTCGGTATTTACTACAAGGGACCAAGCAAACCAGCTATCTCACGACCTATGCAGAGTCCTTCGACACAAGATCGGCAATTGCCGAGGAAGTGCTTTCAGGTGCGACGAGGGTGGATGGGTCGACATTGATGCTGTCATTGACGACCGGAACAACGACATATTCCCACCATACACCACGAGAGCGAAACGATACATGGGCATCATGGAGGTGGTCAAGTGGCAGGAATCCGGAAGCAGAAAATCGAGATTCCAGGTTTTGGCAGCAAGGTTTCCGAGCATCATGAACCCGAACGACACGAGGGCAGCCAGGGAGGAAATGACCAAAGCTGGCGTGGATCGGGACGACATCGACAGGATGTTCAACAGATGCGATGGATGGTACAGACCTTGGTGCATCCGAGTCACAACCGGTCACAGTGATTTTGGATTCATGATCTCATCCGCACTGGCGAATAGGTATTCCGCAAGAATGGGTGATTCTCTCGGAGGAGCATTCCATGTGACGTATGTGGAAAACCTGCCAAGCATCGTACGCTGTGGGCTAGTCCCCGGCGGAATCGATGGCGGTAACAGGCTAGCGCTGCACTTCGGGGCATTTGCTCCATGGGATGAGATGAACGTGGCGACGAAGACAACGCTACGGAACGTGAGGAGAGGGGATCCGATTGCGATCATCTATATTCCCAGTGCAACCCTCGCGCGGTATGGGGCTGGAGTCGCGGCTAATGGGACTTTCAAGGTCTTTGACGTGATCCCGTTCTATGAGGTCAAGTCCATTTGGATTGGCAAAAGCAACGGAGGGAAGCGCCTGGAGTACGCTGACATCAAGAGGGCGTACTCGAAGTGTGTGGAGAACGAGATCTGCCCTGGCTTTGTCAAATCTTCCCAAGAGTCGGCTGCGATGTTCCTCCAGAACGTCGCAAAGATCAGCGAGAGGATGCCGGAGACTGAGACAGGTGCCGATAATCTGCACTACATCGTTGACATGGTTAATCGTGCTTGCGAACTCTATCGAAACAACAAGATGGAAGAGTTCAATACACAGGTCAACGAGGTCCGGGACGAAATCAGCAAAGTCGTCATCCTGAATGACGAGACATGGGAAGGACTGAGGTGCCGGATATGTCCATCATGTGCGACCGCGATCCCCACCTGCTTCTGCTTATGCCTGGAATGCGAAGCGCAACTGATCTCCATCGGAAGGTACTACATTCACATCAATTCCGACGACGAGGAGGACAACCAAAACCCCAACGTCTCTGGAGATGCCAGGCGTGCACAGGAAGAAGCTAACCACGATGCGGCAGCACAGGAGGATGAGGACGAAGCGGTGGAAGTTCCGGGAGAAGATGACGACATGGACACGCAAGGATATACATCCGGCTATGCGTCAGAAGAAGAAGACGGCGGTTGGCATTACCGCGACACCGATCTGACGTCACGGGACATCATAAGTTCCCAACGGATGGCGATCTGCCTTGACGAGCCGCGTGAGGCCCAGTACATGGCAGGATTTATCGCACTCCAGCTGTCCAAGATGTGGGGGATGTTTGAAGGTGGTGAGGAGAGAACGATGAATGCCGGACTCGAAGGGAATCCGGGCTGCCCTTATCACAATGATTACAAGAGGTACCCCAACATCACTGAGCATGATCAGGAAGGTATACTTTTGCCATCAACAATAACGAAGATTTCTCAATCGGAGAATGTTCGGACAAGAGCCTTCCGATCGGTTGAGGAGCGTGACGAATATATTCGTTTGATGGTGAACAAATGCGAGGGACTATACACATTCTACAAGCTGTGGATTGCAGCAAGAATCCTCGATGTCACCAAGGAAGAAATGAAGCTCCTGGTCAAGGACCGAGTGCACCCGGTGGGTGATATTATTTTCAGATGTTTTGCACTAGCTTTCAACTGCAAGTATATATCATTCGTGAGGGATGGCCTGAACCTTGGCAAACATGGTTACACGGTCAACGTGAGCGCCATCATCTCGGCCGTCGACCCGAACAAATGCGACACACCCCTGCTGGATTGGTGCCTTCGGAAAGGGCACTGGTTGCCAGAGGACTACAACAAGAAGTGTGACCGGGCACGAGAAGCCCAGAAGAACTTGGACGAGGAGTTCCGCCGACGTACCCATAGGCTGTCCATTGGGGACAGATATGCTTCGTGAAGATGATGATTGCGGTACGATGTGGGCCAGTCCCCATCTGTTACTTGCGTCACATCGACACTGTTTCGGTGGAACGACTTATGTCATGATTTATATTCATGTGTCCAAGATGAATGGATGTGTACATGGTTACATATTCCGACGACTATGACGCTCTGGATATTCATGGATGGAGTTATTACCTTATAGATGATATCTTTTCATTATTTATGCATTGTCCATGGTATCTGGAATGGCTACGATTTGCATTGATTACTCACCGATGTTTCTTTGCCGGAGATATGCAGACCGATCACAAGCGGGCGCGTCTGGTGGACTTTTGTGGCAAACCCATTTATGGATGACAGCTGCGCGATGCGCAAATGCGGCAGCTGGAATGTTCACTGGCGGTCAAGTGAAGTGGCCACAGTGTATTATATACACCTGCATATGGATGTGTGCTTCGATTGGAGGATGAATGTTTCACTTTTCGTACAATCGAACCCGGCATGTTTCACAGCGAATGAACGGTGTAGTGATAGCAAGTAAAAGAATGCACGACACGATTTCGTAGTTGAAGCCGTGGCCAGTGGAACGTTTTGTGGTGTTTGGACCGCATGATGAACAATGCGACCCAAATGGGGGATGTTAAAACCCTCTAGGCCCCGTGCCGAAATTGGGTAGCTGTTCTGAGGTCCTTGTTGGTGTTGCTTCCCAAGTTCCATTGATCGCCATTTGGCTCAAGACACAATTGAGGTTCAAGATCTGATGTGTGACTGCGTACATACGTGACGGGCATTAAGAGCAAAACAACTGCTTGCGCTGTATTCGTCAGGACCACTGTCGTAACTATCATTCCTTCTTCCTTACAACGTTTACACGGGTTCGGCTATAACGGCATCGTCCGTATACACCTTTCTACGTGGTTGGTATTAAAGCTTGAGGGTTCGGTGCACAGCGTCCCACGGGACGTCACCTTGCCGTCTCTTGACAGGATGCATGAGCGCAAACGTGCCACGAATCCTGGCACACGTTAAAAGCGGTTCTCCGGACTGCCCTCTCGCCGTCCGAAAGCCTGGAAGTGGCAACTCTAGCACACACCGCTCTAAAATTGCCCTGCCCTTCGGACATGAGCCCCGAGGCAGGACAGCCATACCGACTCCACCTGCTGCAGGCCCTGGCCAAATCTTGGGGTGACCCACACATGGCCCTCCTGCCATTTTTGCAACACGGAGTACCGACAGGAGCCGTGTCAGCCTTGCCACCCAGCCTTCAATGGCCGGCAAAAAAGCCAGACTCCGCGCTGCCGCCGGATCTGGAAATTTGTGAGGGCAACTGGAAGATGGCCGAAGACGAGCCAGAAACCGTGCAAGGCTTGCCGCGCAAGGAAATTGCCAACAACTGGATTGTTGAAACCAGCCTTAGCATAGCCGACGCTCGGGAAAAATGGCCCTTAGGCATTGCCGTAGGCAAGTTAAATGTCGTTTTTGCAGAAGGGAAAGAGCCGCGCCTTGTCTTGGACAGCACCGTGTGCCAAGTGAATACCAGATGCCATCTGCCAGAGCGCCTGAGCTTGCCAATGGCATCGGACCTGGCGCTGTCCACGCAGCCAGAAGACACTCCAGGCGCCTTCATAGGCGCCAGCATTGACTTTAAAGCCGCGCACAAACAGGTGCAAGTCCGCCCTGAAGAGCATGGCCTTCTACTCTTCGCCTTTCAAGGAAAGCTCCACCATTACAGAGTGTGCCATTTTGGGGGCCGTTTCTCGGCTTTCTGGTGGCAGCGCACCGGCGCATTCTTGCGTCGTCAGGTGCATGGGTTGCTGGCCTGGAAGCCCCACAAAAGCCTTCCTTTTTGTGGACGACCTTCTGTGTGCACTCTTCCGGGATAGCGCGCCAGACATGTTTGCCGTGGTGCTCTTCTTTTGCGCCATTGCAGCGCCCATTTCATGGAAAAAGGCGCAATTCCAGGACAGCCTTGTTTGGTGCGGTTGAGAGATCAACTTCTCCCACGACACCATTCAGCTCGTGTCCGCTAAGCTAACCAAGCTGGACGCCTTGACCAAATCACTGCTGGGCAACCGACGGGTACCCCGCAAAACACTCGAGCAGTGCATAGGCCTGCTTATCTGGGCCACCAGCATTGCCCTACATCTCAGATCCTGGCTAGCGCCACTGTACTCGGACCTGAACAGCCCACCAGGCTCGATGCGCTCGATACCGCCTCAAGTGTGGTCAGCCTTTAGAGCATCCTTGAACAAGGATCTCAAAACTAGCCATAGCCTCCCGGGCTTGTGGATCACAGTGGGCTCCAAAATCTTGGAAATTTCAGGCCGCACCATGCACTGCCCTCAGGACATCCCGCAAGTGCCTGGCCACATGGGTGCGCATCGCGGACCCCAACAACCCACACACTAGCCTTAGGCGCAGCAAGGAGCGCAGGAAGACCGGGTCTTGTCTCAAGTAACAGCGGTGCAGGTTTGCGACGGGCTCGAAGGCGTCGACGCCGCGCACCTTTAGGGCCGGACGCCGGGTTGCGAGGTAGTACTCCAGCTTTCCAGAGCCGAAGAAGGGAGAGTGAAGCACAGCGACGTCCCTTAGCAGCCGGTCCACGTGTGGAGCCAGCCACGATTTGCTTCCCATGTACTTCAGCCGCATGCCAGCCTTTAGTTTTATCCCTGAAAACTCCGCGAGAGGCATGCCATACAGCAGGGCGCTCACTGAAAACTCCGTGAGAGCGTCGTTACACAGAGACGCTCTGACAGACTTGCCACCCGGCTTCCCAGCGTCGAATTTGGGAAGTAAGGCAAAGGACGAACGGGGAAGATCAAGCTGTTTCCCACGGCTGAGTATAGCAGTAAGCAGCCCTCGGACCCCGTGGTGCCCCTGGTACCATGCACAGGTATCTTTCGGATCAGCATGATTCTGGAGCTTCGAGAAAATCTACATATTTAGCCCTTCCATCAATATCGACGACAGCTGGGCCCCTGTAAAGAAGTACATAGAGGAGGGCCTGGGGGTTAATACCGAGCGGGAACAGGCCTACTACGACGAGTGGGACGAGGCAGCGCTGCGGGGCATCACCCAGAGGCAGCGCAAGATCACCGAGACATCCAAGAAGTTGGAGATGAAGAGGCTGTATCAGGTGCTGATTATCCTGGACGACTACGCAGATAGCCCACAGCTCCACAAGCCTCACGGCGCGCTGGATACGCTCTTCATCCGAGGCCGACATATGCAGATCAGCACCTGGGTGAGTTCCCAGAAGCTGAGGTCATCAGCGCAGCCGTGCGGGTGAACATGCAATTTCTCTGCTGCTGGAGGCTGCGCAACCAGCACGAGCTGGACGCCGTCATCGAAGAGCTGAGCGCCCTGCTGCCAAAGGACAAGCTGCACAGGATCTACGAGCAGGCGACTCGGGAACCCTACAGCTTCCTCTTCGTCTACTACCTCAAGCCAAAGAATCAAATGTTCCACATGCGCTTCGAAGAGCGTTTCGCACTGGAAAGAGAAGCCGATGGGAGCGGCGCTCAGCTTCCTGGGCCAGAAGCTGTTCGCGAGCTCCACGCTGATCAACGCGAGGTGTGAGAACATCTCCTGCGCCTCAGGCGCTCAGTGCTGCACCTCCGTTGCAGCCGTCCACCCGCCTGTCGCCCGCAGAACGGGCGGCTTCCTTAGAAAAAGGATGACGACTATCTACGTGGACAGCCGCAAGAGGGTAGCCGGCTCGGACAGCGACTTCGAGGTAGACCTGGGAGAGTCCCTGCACCTGCAGAGCGACGCCAGGCTGGCTGTCTACAAGATCAGAATCGCCAACAGTTTCCTCTCGACGGATCGCGGCCGCTACCTGTCGACGCCGCGCTTGGGGCTCTGAACTGGGCTCTCCTTCCGGAAGGTGCGTACACGGGCTCCCGGCTGGCCGCCTGGATCAGCTCCAACTTCGCTACTGCCGCGTATAGCGAGACCACGAACAGCCTCAGCGTAGCCTACGACGGCAACTCATTCTGAACGATCTGGAGCTGCAGCAGCAGTTCCCAGACGCTGTGGACTACCCCACCTCGCCGGCCGCCTCTCCGAGCAAGCCCTTCAGCATCGACCACATGCTAGGCCCCAGCTTCGTCTCCGGCGGGCAGCAGGTCTTCGAGTTCGTGCGCGGACAACACCACTTTCGACGTCTGACACGAAAAAACGCGCTTTCGGAGTTGGCCGTTTTCAGCGCTTTTTGCACCAAAACGGAGTGGCGACAAAGACCGGTGACAGCGGAAAAACGTTAGCTGAGGAGAATTCGGCTGTTTTGCAGGGACCAAAAAACCAAAACACTGTGAATGAACATACCAGAGACGTGTCTGCGGGGTCGCAATTCATCCCCTAAAACAGTGTTGCAGAGGAAGGGCCGACAGCGTCCGCCAAAGGCGGGTTCTGGTCGCCCTGTGAGTTTCACTGGCTTGGGCGGAGTGCGTGCAGCGTCCGTCAGTGGATAGCGCGAATCCCAGTGACGCTGTTGCGCGTCAAGCGTCTGCCCATGCCCAAGACAGGACGTGGCAAAGCAGGCTATGGCGCGAAAAGGATTTTGTTCGGAGTGACTGTTCAGGCTTTGTTTTAGGCTGAAGAGACGTTGTCTTATCAGGGCTGCGGGGCGCTTGAGTGCCGCTCTCGAGTGGCTGATGACGCGGCAGCAGCCATCCGCGGGCGCAGCCAGCCGCCGAAGAAGCTCAAGTTGCCTCTGATGTCGAAGACTATCAGAACGCAGCTGAAGAAGTGGACGACACCACCAACAAATGAGGCTGCGTGTCAAGCACATTGCCTTATTCTTGTAGTTGTGCATGACCGCAGCTTTTTGGCCAGAGCAGTGAGCAGGCTACCATTTACCTCCAAGCAATGGCATGCCCATTTTGCAGCATGAACATAGCGCACAATGTCAGTGAAGCTGGGCTTGCAGCGGGTGTCCACTGCATTATGCGAGTCCGCTCAACCCAGCCGAAGTTTGTGGAGCTGGTGCAGCAAGCGCAAACGCAATGCAACTGGCTGCGCTGCTGGGCCGTTGACAACGGGCTGGCAGCTGTGCCATGCCCGTGGCGCTGCTGCCGCGAGCGCCCAACGGCAGAGAGTTCGCGAAGATCGGCCGCCGCAGCTGCCCCAGCCTCGAGCCAGGTGCCAAGTAACTTTTGTTGGCCGCCGAGTATTCACGAGCCAGCGTAGGCCAGACCGAAGATGCGCTGCTGCTCACAAACCTGCGGGAGGACGGGTGAGAGCCAGACCGAAGGTCAGGCAGGGGTGCGAACTGCGAGCGCACATACCTGGCTGAGCGTCCACAACAGCACCAGCCTGCCTGGCAGCCGACAAATGGGTATGGCTAGGATTATGATCCTTGGCATGTGCCAGAGCCGCGGCGGCTCGCCCGCGTGATCTGTTTTCTTCGCCTCCGCCAAGCTTCCCAACTCCCGCGGCCTCTCCTTGTGCGCCGGCTGCGCCGGCTCAGCAGCATCCAACTTCGTTTTTTTTCACGCAAACACCTGCTCAGCCGCCAGCGAGACAAAGGCGAAAGCCCCCTGCGTGCAGCTGACACATCTGCCAACCAAGGCGCCGCCGCCATGTGTGCTGCGGCAGATTCCACCAGGCGCCGTCATGAAGTCGCCGCCGCCCAAGCCAACTTCGGCCAGACGAGCGGATGAAAGAAGCTGCCCAACATGATCCGCCGGTAGGCGAGTTGTCGGATTTCGTAAATGTGACGACTGAAGATTATATGATGATCAACATGACTTCTCGGGATCTGACAGAGACGACAGCATTTTATTGCACCGGGCTTGGCTGTCAGAGTTACGAGGGATGTTTTGTTTTTGGTTGTGCGAGACGAGCAGTGGCCATGTGAACCTGTTGCGACCAAGGACGATTGTCGCCACTGCCGGTACGCGGTCGTCTGCCAGCAATGCCGCGAAATGGATGTCACGCAGCTATCCTTTTTCCTCTCAAACAAGCCCTCCAAACATGCATTGCTGATGCACATGGATCGCGATCGGCTACAGGACGTCCTGGCGGAAGCCCGGGTTTTTGAAGGCCTGCAGGACCTCGTTTTGGCCAGAGGTTTTGACTGCCCTTCTGACTTCGCCTTCGCCTTCCCCAACATTGCAGACTTGCAGCCTTTCATAGTTTCTGCCAGGGACTTCTGGACAGCCAACAACATAGAGGATCCAGAATCCAGTGTGGCAGCAGCGCGCCTTAGGAAAGCCCTAGCCGAGTGCCATCGGCTCAGCCTGCGCTCAGAGCCTCCCGAACCGGCCGCCAGCTCCGGGTCTCCATGCACGCAGCCCAGTCAAATTGCATCTTGGGCAGAGCACTTGCCACCCAAACTCACATCCGAACGCGTGTCAAGCCTGGTAGAGACCTTCAAATCCAATTACCCCGGTGAGCTGCTGGACGCGGACACCACGCCGTCCATCCGCCTTCTGAGCCTTGTGCACGAGGGCCTGAAGCCCGGGCAGTCCCTGAAGTGGGTGCCCTGGCAGTATCGCCTTTCATCACGGCAGTACCAGGAACGCATGGAAGCCAAGTCATCCCGAGCAGTGCGCTCAGAGTTATAGCTCCTGGCCTTCTTTGACGACACACCGGAGGTGTCCGTGGAGCACCACTCGCTGTCAGCGGGGTGGCTGTGTCTCACACAGCCAGATTCCAAGTCAAGCCAACAATGCCTTACTTGGCTGGCGTCGTGCTTTCGGCACTCGCCTGTTCAGCCTTTGGCGCGGCCACACCAGCTGCAAGCTCTGGCTGCCGCGGATGCGTGCGCCGAAGACGATTTGGTAGGGATCGGGGGCTGGGCAATCGCATCCTCCCAAGTAGTTTGGTTTGCCGAGACCTGGAACATGCAAGACATAAGAGCCGTGTGGCCTTGCCTTGTCAAGCCTGGACAGCGGTACATCGCATGCTTCGAGACGCTGGCACAGTTAGCACTACTGCAAGCAACCCACAGCCACATTGGTGGTGGGCACTACTCGTTTAGCATGCCTTCAGGCACAGACAATTCCGCCACGGAAGCAAGCCTTAACAAGTTGTTCACGACCTCCTGGCCGTTGCAACTCTTCGTGCAATTAACAGCCTTCTGGGCTCACGCTCACAATGTGCTGCTGCAGCCGACGCACGTTCCAGGAAGGTGCAATGATTGGGCAGACGATCTCAGCAGAGGTCGGTTGGCCCGATTCAGCCATCGCCCAGAAAGTCGCATACGCTTCAGCCCTGCAAGCCTAGCGATGTCAGGCCGAGGCATTCAACTGTGTCCGATGCATGCGCCCTGGCGCCCGGAGCATTTGGCAGCAGCCTCCGTCACTGCTTAGCCAGCCTTATTTGCATCCCGGCATGCCTTGCGACCAAATGGCCGTCGTCGCCCTGTCAGCCAGAACAACTGGCAACGTCAGCCAGCCGCTTACTCAAGCCGCTCTGACCGAAAAAAGTGCAGACCCTGCGTAACAGGCTGCTCACAGCCCAGCGTGCATGGTCACGCTAGCATTTGCCCTGCCAGGTACAACCCCACTCTGAAGGGCGGGTGATGAGGCCTGCGGCCCAGCGGGCTCGCTTATACCGGGGTTGCCTGAAACACTGAAGGGGGGGTCAATGCACCTCCTGTTCCAGGCGCACCAGTGCCCTGGAAGCAGTGCTACTTTCAGCAATCCCGGTAAAAAGAACTGCGGCCGCTTCGGATGAGCTTTGTTCTTTTGGGGTTTCATGTTTGGGTTCAAGCTAGGAGCAGTGCAACATGCCTTAACGCTTAGGGTTTCTTTTCCCTTGTGTTTAGGGCATGTTGTGAATCGAACTACGCGTTGGCCGTTTTGCTCCTAGCCCCAAACCTGCGGTTTCATTTTGAAACCCACCCACCCACCCTGCACTGCCCTATACCAGGCTCTGCAGGTATAGGTAGCAGACGCTCTGCACTTTCATAGGTGGCCTCCGCGCCTTTTGGTCTCCGACCAACTCTGGTCTCCGGACCTCAGGTCTCCGGACCTTTCGGTCTCCGGACCTTGGGGCGTGGGCACGCATGCCGCGCCCCGCGAGCACTGCCTTTATACGCAAGGACACGCATTGTCTTGCCTTTTTAATTTCGGGGGGGTCAATGTGCCTCCTGTTCCAGGCGCACCAGTGCCCTGGAAGCAGTGCTACTTTCAGCAATCCCGGTAAAAAGAACTGCGGCCGCTTCGGATGAGCTTTGTTCTTTTGAGGTTTCATGTTTGGGTTCAAGCTTGGAGCAGTGCAACGCGGGCAACACGTTCAGGTTGGCTCCAATAAAGCCAACGTACAAGGCAGGTGACAAAGGACACCAGGCCAGTGTAAAAACGTGTCCATGGCGCCGAAGGCACAGGGAGCGGTTTCAAACGAAACCAGGACTGCGAGCCCTAAACGTGAGTTTGAGGGCTAGGAGCACCACATGGCGGCGGCGTAGGAGATTCGCCCCAGACCTATAACACAAGGGAAAAGAAAACCCTTAGCTTGTGGTCCGGAAAAGCGCAGGCTGGTGAGACGCTGCAGTGGCTTTGCGCGGATACAGATTCTCCAAACTCAATCAGCACTGCCTGTTCCAATTGCAAACACTACATCCTCAAAGCAATGGTGGGGCTTAAACATGTTCACTGCTGCACTGCTCCTAGCTTGAACCCAAACAACCCCCCAACAAACCTGCATAACCGAATGCGCACGTTAGAATCTTGATCACTGCTTCAATCCGTAAGGGAACATGCATCAAAAGACAAAAAAGTACGACCGACAAAAGGTGCGCTTGCTCTTTTTCTTTATAAGGCGTTGCTTGGAAGTCAAGGCTCGGGGGCGCAGGGAGAAAAACAGTGCGTGTCCTTTCCCCGTGTCTGCCCCTGCGGAGCCTTCTCAAAGGCCCCCCGCAGTCAACAAAGCGTGTCGGCCGTCCGCGGACCGCGGCCGCTACCTCTACTGGGTCGACGCCGCGCTCGGCGCGCTGAACTGGGCGCTGCTGCCCGAGGGCGCCTACACGGGCGCCCGGCTGCCCGCCTGGGTCAGCTCCAACTTTGCCACCGCCACCTATGGCGAGACCACGAACAGCCTGAGCGTCGCCTACGCCAGCTCATGGCCGTCGGCAAGAGCCCCAAGGCGAGAGGTAAGACCCTGGCCGGGCCGGGCGGCAAGTGCGCCCTGTGCGGCTGCGGGCCACTGAGAGAGAGCGCGCAGCCCGCAAGCCTGGAGAGCCAAGTGGCGCGCGGCGGCCCGAAGCTGCCTAGCCTCAAACCACAAAGAACCCAGAACCCAAAAGCCGACAGCAAGGCGCACCTTTTTTACCAGGTTGCTTGGGAAGGTGGCACTTTGGTAGGGGCACTGCGGTGCACCTAGGACAAGGGGCAAGATGTTCCCCTCCTTCAGTGCTTCTCAAGGCGACCCCGGAAACAGGCGATTGAGGCCCAGGCGCAAAGTCCCCCTCTTCAGCGCGGGGTTGCACCTGCGGCGGAACAAAGCGGACAATGCATTTTTTTTGCCCCTTAGCAGCGATCCGCGTCGAGCGCACGTCTGCATCAAGCAACTCTGTGTGAAAAGGATGAAACGGCTACAAACCAAAAAAGGTACGGGCATCGCGAGAGGTGCGTGCGCCTCAAAAAGTGCCCAGGCTCGATCAGCACACAACAGGGAAACCACACGAAACAAGACAGGCAAGCAAACAGGCAAACAGAAACACAGACAAAGACGAGCCGACAAGTGTGCAAATCATGCAAAAAGGGAGTACCGCAAGCCGCGAATTAGCTCCAGCGCGCCGCCAAGGGCAAGCGCGTCAAGTGCAAGATCGACTTGGAGCGCTGCCTCTTCTGGGGCCCGGCCGGCAGCCGCGTGCCGCGCCCCGCGGAGTTCTCGCGTCGCAAAAGGCCGTGCGCTCGTGGAGGCCCGGCACGTGTGGCTGATGGGCAGGCAGTGGGGCGTGCTCTTCGAGGTGCGCCGCCTCATGCTGGAGCCCCTGAAGACCCCGCGCTGCCCGTTCGCCTAGGCTGCCTCCAGTAGCTCGGTGGCGCAGCGTGAGGTGGCGCGACTCCAGGTCCAGGCAGACGCGGTTGTGGAGGGTGAGCCCGTCGCTCGGTCGGGTGGCTCCTGCGGAGCTCTTCAGCCACATGCCGTTGTCCAGCCTCACTCCGTCCGGCTCCACTGCCGCCACGGCCCCGATGAGGCGCAGCCCCGGCGGGCTGTTTTGGGGTAATTTATCACAACCATTTTGGGGTGTTGTGGGTTGACAGCACCCCATGTCTAGGCAGAGCAGCTTCGAGGTTTCTGGCGCCAGGGCCCGGTTTGCCGCTGCGTTGACGGCCATGCGCTTGCTGTGGCTGATGACCGCTTAGGGTTTCTTTTCCCTTGTGTTTAGGGCATGTGGTGAATCGAACTATGCGTTGGCCGTTTTGCTCCTAGCCTTGACCCAAACCTGCGGTTTCATTTCTTGAAACCCGAAACGCCGCCATGGACGCTTTGCTGTGTTTCGGAGTGTGCCTCGCCATTTACACAGCCCTTGTGTCCGGCTTAGCCTGCCTTGCCATCTGGTGCCTTCTACGCCAGTACCGCAAGGCCCTCCTTGGGTCCTTTGATTTTCAGCCGTCATGCCGCCCCGAAACCGTGTACATCCTGCCAAAGCGCAAGGTGTTTCATCATCGGCAGTGCCACCACTTGGCGCAGCGCGATGTCTCAGCCCTTACATTCCAACCATGTGACAACTGTCGCAGCCTGTGGTGATGCACATGCACTGGCGACGCTCTGCCATTTGTGACAGCCTTGCCTTCCTCACCATAGGCTAATGAAAAAAGTGACGCGACATCGCGGCTGGATCTTGAGCCCACTACATTGCACTTTGCCTCCTTGCACTCGACTGGCTAGCTCGCCTGCAGCACTCATGAGCCTCTGCAAACATGAGCTGCAGTGCACGCCTGTCCCTCCGCTACGGTCTTAGTTGTTGCATTTCAGGCCGCCATGACTGCTACCATGACTCCAGTGTTTAGGCATTGTACAGCTCCTGCGGGACATTCCCAAGACGCACTGACTGCAGTCAGGACCCAACTTGAGTCCGCTCCCTCCGGGGTTGTTGCCTTGCGCCGCGAGCCCTTGGCAACTGAGGCTCCTCCGGGACCTCCGCACGGGCGCACTGACTTCAGTCAGGACCCCAGCCATGCATTCTGGAGTCCGCTCTTGAATTGCATCCCTCCGCGGTTGTTGCCTTGCGCCTCCTCCGGGACCTCCACACAGGCGTAACGCCTTCAGTCATGACCTCAGTCATGCATTCTTGAGTCCGCTCTTGAATCGCAGCCCTCCGGGGTTGCTGCTTGCGCCGCGAGCCCTTGGCAATTGAGGCTCCTCCGGGACCTCCACAAGGCGCAATGCCTTCAGTCAGGATCCAAGTCATGCATTCTTGAGTCCGCTCTTGAATCGCAGCCCTTCGGGGTTGCTGCCTTGCGCCGCGAGCCCTTGGCAATTGAGGCTCCTCCGGGACCTCCACAAGGCGTAATGCCTTCATTCATGACCGCAGTCATGCATTCCTGAGTCCGCTCTTGAATCGCAGCCCTCCGGCATTGTTGCCTTGCGCCGCGAGCCCTTGGCAACTGAGGCTCCTCCGGGACCTCCACACAGGCGCAATGCCTTCAGTCATGACCTCAGTCATGCATTCTTGAGTCCGCTCTTGCTCCGGGGTTGCTGCCTTGCGCCGCGAGCCCTTGGCAATTGAGGCTCCCAAGGGACCTCACCAAGCCCTGCGATCAGGTTTATCCGTCATGACCCCGGTCATGCATCAAGCCATGCAATCTTGAGTCCGCTCTGCAATTGCATCCCTCGGGGTTGTTGCCTTGCGCCACGAGCCCTTGGCAACTGAGGTTCCTCCGGGGACCTTCACAAGCCCTGCTCTCCAGGCCTAGAAATTGTGTACACCGTACATGGTACTTTGTTTGCATTCGCGCTTGGATATCAGCCGAATGTTGATTTGCATTTCGTTCACTCTCCGATCCAACGCCTTGCCTTTTGTGCCATGGAGTGTGACGGCGACACCTTAGACGCCATCCACACCACATTAGCCAGAAGCTACTTAGACCTTGAGGTCATGCTAGACGAGTTCTACACAGTCCTTCTGCGCATTAAGCTCTTCTGCCATATCATCGCCGTTTGCCTTGTTGCCCTCACCCTGATCGAGGGCACTCGTGCATTGTCATGCATTGTGGATTCTGTACAGCGCTGGGCGGCCTTTGCATACCACGCCCTCACATGATGGGGCGCTACTCTTGCCGAAAAAATACAGTGTGCCTACTACACACTGCACCTGCACATGATGGCTCACATCTGGGCCAACACGGTGAGTCTTTGCCGCCAGGTCAGCGCAGCCGGCCAGGAACCTAGCAGTTCCCAGCCTTCAGTGCTCACCTCAATGTGCCTAGACACCATAGCCATTTCGCCCAACACGCCGTAATGGCGCTTTCACCCCACGAGATTCAGCCATGCGCTGAATTGGTGGAGCAATGGATTAGCCTGCTTGCCTGCTGGGCAGACTCATTCTTTGCCAGGCAAAGCAAGCTGGCCCTGCTGAACCACCTTCATCGTTACCTGGACTTCATCATCCTGCGAATTGGCCTTCACGAGGGCTCCGTGCATATTGCCCGCCTTTTGACACTGTGTGCCTTTGCCATTGCATATGCCAATCAGGGCCAGACTTTCACCGTGGACAGCCTGGCTTTGTTTGCACAAACCTACAGCATGTTTCTTGTGCCAAACAACAAGTCTTTCAGCCAGGGGTCTCCTGACAGCCGCCTGTGACCCTAATTTCAGGCGCTTTGCAGTGCAGCACCGCTGGCACGAGCACTCCGAGTCAGCCTTAGTTTCACTCTTGCACGCATGTGTTGGCCCTAAGACAACCCGCCTTCTGAACGCGGTTTTGTCTTGCCTTGAAGACCTTGAATTCATCCTAGTGCGTGTGCAGCCTGCAATGCCCGCATTGCCAGCTTCGGAGATGCACTCTCACGAGCCAGTGGACCTCACATCATGCTCACAGATCTAAAAGTGTGTGGCTCGCGCTCTGCTTGACGCCCGCTCTGACAAGCACTGTCGCTCGGCGGACTCAGGCACTTTCTGCCGTGGCCTCATTTGACAGCCGTGCTACAACCATGCCATTTTCGGGTCTTTGTGCATTGGGCAGCATGACAGGCTCGCGTCCCACTCACTTGCCTTGAGCATGTCGGACCAGGTGCCCTCCTCAGTGCCAGACCTGATGGGCATTGTCTCCAGCATGACGGAAGAGAACCAGGCAGCCCTGACCGCCATGCTTGCAGCCTTGCGGGAACGGACGGCCTCGCGATCCTCGTCGCCTTTGCCAGAAGCCGCCCTTCCCACGGATGAGTCCTCAACACTGCCGCCCGAAGGGGCGTCTACTCAAGACCTTCCAGAGCCTTGCACTGAAGAGCCGCCCTTGGTGCCGCTCTTCGACCCTGCCAGGGCAGAAAATTTCTTGTATCAGCCCTGCAGTAAAGATGAAAAGCCTTGGGCCGACCAGCTCGCACCTGAGCTGCCGCCGGCAGACTCTGCACCTGCACCAGTGCCTTCTCAAGACGTATTGCCGGCAAAGCCAGACTGCCTCAACCAAGGCTCCAAAGCCTCGCCCTTCGCCGTCAAGTCCGCAATGGCCCAACGCTCCAGACTTGCCAGACGATGCCCTGCCGTCGGAGCCACAGAGGCCTCCGCCCGGGCCCCCGCCCAAGGCAGCCCTGAGCCCGCCTTGCGACTGGCCCCCTCAGCCTTCCTCCGGGTTCCACGAACCCAAGCCTGAGCTGCAGCACTTGGGCCTTGCACCGGACACGCCTCTGTATGCGTGGGACGGCAGCTGGTGGATGAACTTCTATGACTTGCCTTTCGGATCCCCCCCCACGTGTGCTACGCGCATTGACGAAGACCATCACGCCTTCAGCATTGACTCCTGCTGGAAACGCAATGAGCGGCAGTTTTATCGCAAGCCCGCGCAGCCCTGGCCAAAGCCCTCCCAGCCGCAGGAGAACACACGCGCCATCGCCCAACTGGAGCAGTGTGCGCAAATTCCTGCCATGCGACCGCCCTGCACTATGAAGGCAGCGCGAGTAGGGGGGGTCGCCAAAGCATGGTGCCTGGACGACCAGTCCCGAGTGTGCTGCGCATTGCCTTGTGCGTCATCGCCCTGCCCTTTCCACTCCCTGCGGCCGCATCATCAACGACAGGATGCCTTTGTGTGAGGACACGCAGACTTCGCACTATTGCAGCCGGTGCTCTGAATCCATGCAGCCCAATGTGGCCATGTATTGATGCCTTGCCCTGTGCATGACCGCGCAACTCAGCTTTAGGAGGGCAGCGCAGTGCGCTCTTTTCATGTTTCTGTTTAATACTCACTGTCCTTAGTACGCATTAGCATTGTTTGCAACCCATCGCCTTACTCGAGCCGCCTGCACAGTGCGTTGGCCCTTCTTTCGACCGCTCCGTATGCAGCAGATGCAGGAAAACGGCCTAGCCTTGTTGTACTCCGCCCTAACATTGCGGACTGACAATAACTCTACGGCGGCGCAGGTACACCACGAGCCTTCTGGTCAACACCTCAGATGCATCGCTTGTGCGTATGCCACGATCTTGACCGGCGCTGCATTTAGGCTCGATGCCTTATCGCAACAAACAGTTCTGGGGGAGAGCATTTTCATTCTCCCCCGATGGCCTTTCAGATGAAATGGAAGCAGACTGCCCTGCCTTGTGCCCACACCAGTGGTCAGGCCCTCGAGACGTACGCCCTGCAACTGCCGCTGATTCCACATCGCCCGGAACGACTGCCAAGGCCAACCCGGAGCTCGGCTTGCCTTCAGGCAAGGATCATGGCACTCGGTCCAGACCTTACCCAGTGCGCGCCTATGTTAGTGATCTCCGCTTTCAGCTGCGGAGCCACACAGCACTGCCTCCTTGCCCCAGGCTTTCAGTAGTAAATCAGAGACCAGGGTGCCCGGTGCCAGAGTGCATCCCACTAAGGTCCTGGTAGACCCTGTTTCCTGCCTGCAGGCCTTGGCCGCGCAGTCTAGCCTTGCAGTCTCACTTCAGCCACAGACCAGATTCGATCCCTGCTCAGCCCGCCAATCACAGTGATGCCCTCACACCGCGTGTTCGGCGCCAGGCCCACAATGCCCAGGCCGTATGGCCCTGTCCGCCCGGCTGAGCCCTCTTCTACTGCTCAGCTGCAAGCCACACTGAAGGACAAGTGTACGGCCGAATGGGTTTTGATACTCAAATCCTGCGTCGCTAGCAGCAAGCTGGCGCACGCCCTGGAAGCCTCGCAGCACCCGCAGATTCTTGTTGAAGCACGTCGCAGTACCTCCGTGCCATCCGCCTTTTTCTCACCTTTGTACATCAGTGCGTGGGTGATTTGCTGAGCCTTACCCTGGCCCACCTTTCAGATTTCATCGCAGGCTGCCATGTGTCCCAAGCAGAGGACCGCACAGCACTTAAATGCAGCGCCATCATGATGAGCAAGGCGCTGTCTTGGTTTGCACGCATTGGGCAGATATCAAGCCTGCTAGACTTGATGGGTAGCCCTTTAATCAAATCCTTCGCCTACAACCCCAAACCACACGACCGACGGGAAGCCTTGCCCTTGCCACTGGCCATTCTTGCAGCATGGGAGGAACACATAGTTTCCCCCACTTGCACGCCCGCTGTGGGCCTGTTACTAGGCGCCCTGCTTTTGTGCGCCCATTGCAGCCTAAGATTTGGCGACATTCAGAGAATCAAGCCCTCTGCTTCGGGGCCTGTGTTGGGCCACCAAGACTACCTGCCAGGGACAGCCCTTTGCATGCTTGCCTTTCGGTTTCCGAGGTGAAGATATTAGCGCATCCTGGCTAGTGAAGTGGCTGGCCCTGCTCAGTCAAGCCCTAGACGCCACCCACGCCGAATGGGGAGACTCATTTGTACCCGACTTCATTTTGCCCTGCATTGCAAACCTGGAGTCTCACGTATGCCCCAGCCTTTCGCGCCCTATTTGCAGGCACTGGTTTGCCTTCGTTGGGCCATACAGTTGCCATGGAAATCGGAAGGCGGTCAGCTGGTTACCCAGCACGAGGCATCGTCGTTTACCCTTCACAGCCTCAAATGCGCAACGCCTTCCGGAAGACAGCAGAAGGCTTCAGGGACACCATCGCCTCTCGTCCGCATTGCTGTACAGCAGGGACGATACCATAGAAGCCCTGTGGGTGCAGTCGGAGCTCACCGCCGCCGTCCGAAGGGGCTGGAGACCCCCTCGACCAATGGCTCGGGGGGGGCAGCACCCAACCGTGGAACCAGCCTTTCAGGTCCCACAGGACAGCCCTCCAAGCCATCTGCAGCTTCAGAGCCTCCCTCCCAGCCTGACAAGATTCCTGTATTACAGGGAGGTGGACAATTTGCTGTCCACAGCCCTGGATGCAGATGAAGAAGCACTTGCCGTGGCAAGAGCCGCCTTGGAATCTTCGGAGGCCGAATCCGAAGAAGAGCCACCAGAGGAGCAGGCATGCTCACCAGATCTCTCGCCTTGCACACAGGAGCCAGCCCTTGCAGTCGACTCAATTGGCCGCCTTGTGCCCTGGGGATCCGTGCATGCCGTGCAGTGCACTCACGGCAACTCAGTACAGACAGCTTGTGGTTTGCGCCTGAAGCATTGCTCGTACCCTGTGCATCAGATTCATCCAGACATGCAGCTCTGCAAACGCAAGGCGTGCATGGCCGTGCTGTGCTAAAATCAACGTTCATGCCCTGCCTTGATACACACAGCGCCGCCGAAATTTGGCACGATTCGATACTTAGGTACGCCTTCTGAGAGGTCGGCGACTCAGTAGTGCTCAAGTGCCGGTCCAGTGCCTGCCATCTGCACTGACTGTACTCTCCTTTTTCCGCTCAACTCAAAGCATTCATTGCTGATGCACATGGACCGCGATAGGCTACAGGACGTCCTGACAGAAGCCAGGGTCCCTGAAGGCCTGCAGGACCTCGTTTTGGCCAGAGGTTTCGACTGCCCTTCTGATTTCGCCTTCGCCTTCCCCAACATTGCAGACTTGCAGCCTTTCATAGTTTCTGCCAGGGACTTCTGGACAGCCAACAACATAGAGGATCCAGAATCCAGTGTGGCAGCAGCGCGCCTTAGGAAAGCCCTAGCCGAGTGCCATCGGCTGAGCCTGCGCTCAGAGCCTCCCGAACCGGCCGCCAGCTCTGGATCGCCATGCACACAGCCCAATCAAATCGCATCTTGGGCAGAGCACTTGCCACCCAAGCTCACATCCGAACGCGTGTCCAGCCTGATAGAAGCCAACTACCCAGGTGAGCTGCTGGACGCGGACACCACGCCGTCCATCCGCCTTCTGAGCCTAGCGCACGAGGGCCTGAAGCCCGGGCAGTCCCTGAAGTGGGTGCCCTGGCAGTATCGCCTTTCATCACGGCAATACCAGGAACGCATGGAAGCAAAGTCGGCCCGAGCAGTTCGCTCGGAATTACAGCTCCTGAGTCAGGCCTTCTTTGACGACACACCAGAAGTGTCTGTGGAGCACCACTCGCTGGCAGCGGGGTGGCTCCAGACCGTGTTTCGCAATGCCCTGGCCCTGTGCCAAGCAGCGCACCTGTCGAACCTCAAGGCCTTCGACAAGAAGATAGCCGACCTGTGTCTCACACAGCCAGATCCCAGCCTGGGCCTTCGCACGGTGAATACCCAAGACCTTCTGTCAGCCGATCGCAAGCTCTGGGCAGCCATATCCGACCTTCTAGGGCAGCAATGGTCCCTAGATGATGCCTTGTACGAACTGACGCACATGAGGAACGATGTGCACAGCCTTCTACAATTGCGCCCAAAAATGTCCAAACCATCCGTGCCAGCACCACCACGCCCCGCAAAGGGGACCCAAGCGCGACCTTAAGCCAGCCCGCTTGCCTTCACGCCCCACCAAGAAAGGCAAGGGGAAATCCAAAGGAGCCTCGCCTTCGCCAAAGCCCAAGGCAGAGTGGTGCACTACATAAAAAAGGTAGAGAGGTTTGCCGGCGCTACCAGACGGGCAGTTGCACTAATGACCAGTGCCCTTTCGCCCACGTGTGTGCCATAGTAGGCTGCCAGCAAAAGCATCCTGCCATGGATCACAATAAACACACGTGAAACAGCCCGGATCTTGGACCGGCGCAGGATCGGGCAGCCATGCCTCCGCCGGCCTTGCCCCACGACGGGCCTCATGAACCGTGTTCACCATCGCAGGGGCCAGGGCAAACGGCCCTGACGCCAGCCTTGCCTTCCGCACACCGTAGCGAACCCAGCGCTTGGCCAAAGCCACATACGCCCGCCCGGGCAAGCTCATCAGACTCACAGTTGCATCCAGCCTCAAAGCGGCTCTTTTTGGACGTGTTTGCAGGTAGGCTGCACCCAGTGACGTCGGCCGCCATTAGCCTTGGCCTTGACTGCTTTGAGCCGTTTGACCTGGATGGTGACACTGCGCACGACATCCTGGATGACAGAGTCTTCGAGGCACTCCTCAGACTCTGCTGGTCGGGAATCGTGGCCCTGATCATGCTTGCCCCGCCTTGCAAAGAATACTCCAGACTCAAACTTCGCCCGGGCGGGCCCAAAGCCTTGAGAACGCCGCAGCACATGGACGGGGTCCCCGGCCTTTCGCCTGCGCAGCGTAAAAAATTGCTGGATAGCAAAACCATCCACGACCGTGGTAGGTTCAGAGCAGTGGTCTCCAAAGGGGGCGTGGGCATTTGGGAGCAGCCACCCTCAGCCATGTCCTGGTTGGAAGAGGCTAACTTCCAAATGCTACGCGATCAACAGTGTGCCCTGGTGTGGGTAAAGTCATGGGCGTTCGGCAGCAACAGTTCGAAAATACGGGCCCTGCAAGCGCTGCAATCACTCATACAAGCATCAAAGCATTGCAGGCGTGAAGGAACAAGGGGTATACCTCAGCACGCTGACCGCCGAATACCCCCCTTCCCTGGCCCTGCAATTGGCCCAAATAGGCGTAGGAAGGGTGAGTAAAACAGGACTGCCACTGCACTCCAACTCCGCTAGACCCGTCACTTTGGCGCCTTGCAGGCTCCCCGCCTGCGACGGAGCAGGAATGCACTCATCCGTCAGATTGGTGTCTCCCCAAACCCGAACACCCGCTGCAGGCAGTCGCCAGGCCCTGGCTGCACTGGTTCTTCGGACTGCCCACTCTCGCCGTCCGAAAGCCTGGAAGTGGCAACTCTAGCATACACCGCTTTAAAACTGCCCCGCCCTCCAGATATGAGCCCCGAGGCAGGACAGCCATACCGACTCCACCTGCTGCATGCCTTGGCCAAATCTTGGAGTGACCCAGACATGGCCCTCTTGCCATTTTTGCAACACGGAGTGCCGACAGGAGCCGTATCAGCCTTGCCACCAAGCCTTCAATGGCCAGCAAAGAAGCCAGACTCCGTGCTGCCGCCGGATCTGGAAGTTTGTGAGGGCAACTGGAAGATGGCCGAAGACGAGCCAGAAACCGTGCAAGGCTTGCTGCGCAATGAAATTGCCAACAACTGGATTGTTGAAACCAGCCTTAGCATAGCCGACGCTCGGGAAAAATGGCCCTTGGGCATTGGCGTAGGCAAGCTAAATGTCGTTTTCGCTGAAGGCAAAGAGCCGCGCCTTGTCTTGGACAGCACCGTGTGCCAAGTCAATACCAGATGCCATCTGCCAGAGCGCCTTAGCTTGCCAATGGCATCTGATTTGGCGCTGTCCACGCAGCCAGAAGACACTCCAGGCGCCTTCATAGGCGCCAGCGTTGACTTTAAAGCCGCACACAAACAGGTGCAGGTCCGCCCTGAAGAGCATGGCCTTCTACTCTTCGCCTTTCAAGGAAAGCTTTACCACTACAGGGTGTGCCATTTTGGGGGCCGTTTCTCGGCTTTCTGGTGGCAGCGCACCGGCGCATTCTTGCTTCGTCAGGTGCATGGGTTGCTAGCCTGGAAGCCCCACAAAGCCTTCCTCTTTGTGGACGACCTGCTGTGTGCACTCTTCCGGGATAGCGCACCAGACATGTTTGTCTTGGTGGTTCTCTTCTTTTGTGCCATTGCAGCGCCCATTTCGTGGAAAAAGGCGCAATTCCAGGATAGCCTGGTTTGGTGCGGTTGGGAGATCAACTTCTCTCACGACACCATTCAGCTCGTGTCCGCTAAACTAGCCAAGCTGGTGATCAAATCCCTTTTGGGAAATCGACGGGTGCCCCGAAAAACACTCGAGCAGTGCATAGGCCTGCTTATTTGGGCCACCAGCATTGCCCTACACCTCAGGTCCTGGCTAGCACCGCTGTACGCGGACCTCAACAGCCCGCCAGGCTCGATGCACTCGATACCGCCTTGGTCAGCCTTTAGAGCATCCTTGACTAAGGACCTCAAAACTAGCCATAGCCTACCGGGCTTGTGGATCACAGTGGGCTCCAAAACCATGCATTGCCCCCAAGACATCCCGCAAGTGCCTGGCACTAGCAAGCCCACATGGGTGTGCATCGCGGACCCCAACAACCCATACACTAGCCTTTCCAAGTCAAGCCAACAGTGCCTTACTTGGCTGGCGTCGTGCTTTCGACACTCGCCTATTCAGCCTTTGGCGCGGCCGCACCAGCTGCAAGCTCTGGCCGCCGCAGATGCGTTGTGCCGAAGATGATATGGTAGGGATCGGGGGCTGGGCAATCACATCATCCCAAGTGGTGTGGTTCGCCGAGTCCTGGAACATGCAAGACATAAGAGCCGTGTGGCCTTGCCTTGTCAAGCCAGGACAGCGGTACATCGCATGCTTCGAAACTCTGGCACAGTTAGCGCTGCTGCAAGCAACCCACAGCCACATTGGTGGTGGGCACTACTCGTTTAGCATGCCTTCAGGCACAGACAATTCCGCCACGGAAGCAAGCCTTAACAAACTGTTCACGACCTCCTGGCCGTTGCAACTCCAGCCTTCTGGGCTCACGCTCACAATGTGCTGCTGCAGCCGACGCACGTTCCAGGAAGGTGCAATGGTTGGGCTGACGATCTCAGCAGAGGTCGGTTGGCCCGGTTCAGCCATCGCCCTGAAAGTCGCATACGCTTCAGCCCTGCAAGCCTAGCGATGTCAGGCCGAGGCATTCAACTGTGTCCGATGCATGCGCCCTGGCGCCCGGAACATTTGGCAGCAGCCTCCGTCACCGCTGCACCAGCCTAACTTGCATCCGACATGGCCTCACGACCAAAAATCCGCCGTTGCCCTGTCAGCCAGAACAAACGTCAGCCAGCCGCTTACTCAAGCCGCTCTGACCAGAAAAAAGTGCAGTCACTGCATAACAAGCTGCTCACAGCCCAGCGTGCATGGTCACGCTAGCATCTGCCCTGCCAGGTACAACCCCACTCTGAAGGGCGGGTGATGAGGCCTTCGGCCCAGCGGGTTCGCTTTTACCGGGGTTGCCTGAAACACTGAAGGGGGGGTCAATGTGCCTCCTGCTCCAGGCGCACTAGTGCCCTGGAAGCAGTGCAACTTTCAGCAATCCCGGTAAAAAGAACTGCGGCCGCCTCGGACGAGCTTTGTTCTGTTGAGGTTTCATGTTTGGGTTCAAGCTAGGAGCAGTGCAACATGCCTTAACGCTTAGGGTTTCTTTTCCCTTGTGTTTAGGGCATGTGGTGAATCGAACTATGCGTTGGCCGTTTTGCTCCTAGCCTTGACCCAAACCTTCTTGAAACCCACCCACCCGCCCTGCACTGCCCTATGCCAGGCTTTGCAAGGATAGGTTGCAGTTTCTCTGCACTTTCATGGGTGGCCTCCGGGCACTTTGGTCTCCGGACCAGGTCTCCGAACCAATTTCGGTCTCCGGACCTCGAGTCTCCGGACTTTGGGGCGTGGGCACGCATGCCGCGCCCCCCAAGCACTGCATTTATATGCAAGGACACGCATTGTCTTGCCTTTTCACATTTCGGGGGGTCAAATGTGCCTCCTGCTCCAGGCGCACTAGTGCCCTGGAAGCCAATGTGCCTCCTGCTCCAGGCGCACTAGTGCCCTGGAAGCAGTGCAACTTTCAGCAATCCCGGTAAAAAGAACTGCGGCCGCCTCGGACGAGCTTTGTTCTTTTGAGGTTTCATGTTTGGGTTCAAGCTAGGAGCAGTGCAACATGCCTTAACAGCGTGGTGTCCGGCCACCCGGGCTTCGAGGGGTAGAGCTCCTTCAGCCTCGCCTTGGCCTGCTCCAGCGTGGGGCACCCCTCCTCGCCGACCCGCAGCCACTTCACGAAGTCGAAGATGCCGGGGTCGGAGCGCATGTTCTCCGTGAGCTCGTGCCGGTGCCCGCCGGCCAGGTTGCGGATTAGTTGGCTGTGCTCCAACGGTGCGCTGATGGGCCGCCTGGCCCAGGAGTCCAGCACGGCCGGAAGCTGTCGGAAGTCGCCCAGCAGCAAGAACTTCGCGGTTCAGCCCCACGCAGGCCAGGTCCGCCCAGAGCGCCATGTCCAGCTGCGTGATCTCCTCCACGACCAGCCAGTCCAGCTTTTGCGCGCTGCCGCCGCGCACGTACCTGCGCACCCAGGCCCAGGTTCTGCGCCGAGCAGTGCATCTTCGAGACCAGGTGCACCGCCTCGCAACGATCGTCCGGGCCAGGTGCGTCTTTCCGGTGCCCGGCAGGCCCGTGAGCAGCAGTGAGTTGCCCGCCAGGCAGTGGTTGACAGGGTCGTCCACCTCGTTCCACCTCCTCCTCTCAGCCGGGCGCTCGGCCTCCATGCGCGGCGCCTTGCTGCTGAGCAGGGGCTTCGTCTCTTCTAGGCGCAGCGCCTCGAGCGCCCGCAGCCGCTCCGTGAAGCGCTTCGGCAGCCGCTGCGCCGGGCCTTGGCCACCATGCAGTGCTCGAAGCCCAGGACCGCGTCGTGGATGGGGCGGTAGGTGCCGTTGCTCAGCAGCCTCCGGGCGTAGACGAAGTCCCGCGCCATGCCCCCCTCGTAGGCGAAGGCCTGTGAGAAGTCCGCGCCCGCCCCGTCCAGCTCGCTGCTGCTGCTGCGCACGCTGTAGACCACCTCCGTGCTGCGCGCCCACAAGCCTATCATCGCGTTCACGCTGAGCTTGGCCATGTGCTCCTCGCCCTCGGGCCAGGCCTCGTCCATCCGCTCCAGCGCGTGCCGCAGCGTCGCCGACGTGCCTCCGCGCGGAGATGCTCGACACGATGTGGTCCCAGCGGCAGACGCCCAGGTCCAGCATCGCCGCCAGCGAGACCTTCGGGTACCAGCCGGGCCCCACGTACGGCAACAAATTCAGGCAGGACTGCCTCGCGTCGCAGCAGCCCTCCACGAAGCCCAGGTCCGGCAGCACGCCCTCCACAGGCTCGACGCCGTCGGCCGGGCACAAAATCGGCAGGGGGAAGGGCAGCGCACCTTTAACGCTAAGGGTTTTCTTTTCGGGTGAATCTCCTACGCCGCCGCCGTTTGGTGCTCCTAGCCCTCAAACTCACGTTTAGGACTCGCAGTCCTGGTTTTGTTGGAAACCCACCCACCCAACCCTTCTAAGCCCTAAGCTTGCTTAGGCCTACCGGACAGCCCTCCAAGCTTGGAGCCCTCCGGACATGAACTGGGAGCGCACTCTCAGCTTCATACCAGGGCCCAGACCCGCGGTCTGGCCCTGCTGGCGTCTCTGGACCCGCAGGTCCTTTGATGCGGGCGTGGGCACGCATGCCACGCCCCCCGTTTGGCATTTTAACGCAAGGACACGCTTGTCTTGCAACATTGTTTTCCGCAAGGGGGGGGAACATCTCGCCCCTTGTCCTAGGTGCACCGCAGTGCCCTAGGAAAGTGCCACCTTCCCAAGCAACCCGGTAAGAAAGGTGTGCGCCTTGCTGTCGGCTTTTGGGTTCTGGGTTCTTTGTGGTTTGAGGCTAGGAGCAGTGCGCGGGACCTTTAACCAATCATTACAATAACTATTCTGCTTGCAGCCCGTGGTACAAGAAGTATCAGCATCTTTGGGTGTTGAGCATTGAACTGAAACAGGAACACAGCATTTGAGTATTGAGGAATTCGGGTTTCACACAACAGCATGTGCTTGCCCCAATTAGCTTTTCTATTTGAGCTTAAAAAGAGGCTGGTCTTGCAGCCTGAAAGGCTGCATAGACAGCCGGTAGCCTCACGTAGATTCGCCAAAACTTGAAGGTGCACTTCTAGTTGATATGGTTTCATAGGAATGTTTGTAGCAGTAAGAACACATGTTAGATAAAAGCAGTCCCATCATAGGTGAGTTGTGTTTTTTCTTAAGGCATATTGAGACATGTTAGACTTAAGAATGATCTTATTAAGCTTGTTGTGCATCAGACTTAAGTGCAAGGCAATGATGGGTATTTGTATTGAGCTGCAGACACGTTATATTTGTAAAAAAGTGCAATTATATATTCTACTTTCCAGTGAGTAATCTTGCACAATATTAGCCTCAAATCACGAATATCCCTCTACAGTCTTTTCCACAACTACCTCCCACTTCCCAAAACGGGCTAATTTCACGACCTCCACCTTCGAGTTATAACTTGAAAAACAAAAACAAATCATCATCTGTATTTTCCAGAATTCTGGACCCAGAACTGGGTCCATGGACCCAAATTTCCACAACTTGGCTAATTATTCGGCCTAATCATGCTCTTTTTCTGAAAAATGCAGAGCTCTGCTCTGCATGTTACACGAATAATAATCACACCACAATTCTAAAAGAGCTTGGGCTTGCAGCTTTGCTGCAATGACAAGTGAAAACATTAGAAGCCTACACCTAATTCTCAATGCAACTGCACACATCATTATCTCAAAATGCACACACCTACAGCTTATTTTTCAACACACAACGCACACAAACACAAGTGCTTGGCACTTCTTCTCAACTAAATGCAAGCAGATTACACACATTATCATCTTATTTCAGAAGGTTGCACCAATTCTCAGCAAGCACACACTAATTTGTGCTCCAGAACACACATCTCTTTCAGAAGAATGTGCACAACATGTGCACATGTTACAGAAGTTTCAGAAGAATGCAGGCATAGCCTGCATGTTACAGAAGATTTAGCATGAACACACAGCAGCTATTTGAGTTTCAGAAGAACGTGCATGCTTGCATGCACATGTTACTTGAGCATTGTTTGAGGCAACGTTGGCGTGTTCGGACGTCTCAGGACCCACGGCCATCACTTAAGAACGTGACCATGCACGGTTCGTTGCCAGATGCACTCCTTTTGTTCACTCAAGCACCACGGCATGATGCGTTTCCAATTCAGGAGCTTTCGGCTCAGCTCCCGCCCATCCGCAAAAAACAGTGAGTGGTCCATTGAAGATGGCATCCAGGCTCAGACGACGGGTCTTGCTTTTCCTGGGTGAGCAATATTCTTTTGAGCCACAATCAAAACCCGGGCAGATGAAGGTTACTAAGGGGCAGTCCCAGCCAGAAATAGTTGCGGCAGCCTTCTTAATTCTTTACATGGTTCTGGGTCGACCATTTTTATAACCGGTTTGATTGTGACTCTTTTGGCGATGTGCTTACAGCAGGTCGAACTCATTGGTCCGATGACCAGAACTAAGTTCTGCTTGATTATGTTGATTCCGACCATCAGCAGGGGTTTCTTCCCAAGTGACACGTGAATTTGATGGCTTCAACACTTCTTGATGCGATTCAGAACAGAATTGTACGGCATGAAAAAGGTGGTGACTGAGTGCATTGGAAGCTGACCTTTGGGCAGGTCCACCTCCACTATGGCATTGGGCGCCGCTGCTGCGGCCTACCTTGGCTCCTCGGCAGTGCAGGTGCGGTGCCCCGGTATTCATCATGTTTCTGTCAGGGTGTTGATTCTTTGCGGCATGTTTAGGGGATGTTGGCAGCAGGTCAGGTTTCTGGTCATGCATCTTGCCAAACGTTTGACGTGCTTGTGGTTTCGATGTTTGACTTGAGCCAGGCCTTCTTGGCGCCCTCGGCGCCTTCGCCTGCGCTGCGCGGTGCCCCCGGCACCTCCGGCACCTCGGCGTCGGCATCGTCGTCCGGGTTCAGCGCCACAAGCTTCGGAGCCACCGCGGTGGCCACAGCCGCGCTGGCCTTGGCACGGCGGGGGCGGGGCCTGGTCCCGCGCGCGGCAGAGGCGCGCGTTCTGCCAGGGCGTGGGGTGACACGCAAGTTTGGGAGACTTTTGGCTGGAGCTTGGCGAACAGCATTTTATGGGTACAGGCGGAGCCCTTTGCTGGCGGCCTCATTGGGGGCGAGTCCGCCTTTGCGGGCCAGGCAGGGTGGTGCAGCAACGGACAAATCGTGACAGAATTCGTAGCGGATTACTTTTCTGTACTTAAGTGACACGGCTAGGCAAATCGTGTCCAGGAGGAAAGCTGTAAGAGCACCAAGATGCGGAGAAACAAACTCACACGGAGATCCTGTAGCGTCTTGCAAGCGATGACAAAGCAAGGCGCTCTCATAACACCTAGCGCTACCTGAGCCCAGTCTGTTTGTCCGCTGCACAGAACAACGGTGTTGGCAGCTTCTCCAATTGAGCGGCAAGGACTTCAACTTTGATCCGCTGGGCCTGGCTACGAAGTGCGAGAAGTTCCTGCCCTGGTTCCGTGAGGCCTGATGCCCAGTGTTTGAGTTTGGCGTGCCACCAAGCAACCCAAGCAAACTTCATTCCGAAGGGAGCTGTCACTGTCACGAGACAGCAACCTGGGATTCGCCATTGTTTGCCATTTCCTTTAGTCCCTGGATTTGCGATGAAAGGCTTCACCGCCTTGATCTCTTTACGTGAGGCTGAGCTGAAGCATGGCCGCATCGCCATGCTCGCCTGGGTTGGACTCGTGGCACCGGAGTTCGTGCGCATCCCTGGCTGGGTGCTTGGAAAGTGAGGTGACTGCACGCTCATGCTTTTTTTGCACGGGCATTGAATGATTCGTGTCTAACAATGCGGGTGTTTCCTAAATGCACCTGACTCTGCTTGAGCAATCACCTTTGTATCCTGAGCGACTCAGCCAATGATGGGTCTGCGGCTCGTCCAGGCCCGGAGCAGTGCTATGGTGCCAAGACTGTGGTGGAGGCCCACAACGCCTGCGCCGGAGACCCATATTTCCCCTTCATCCTGGATGCAACAGCTGCCTGGCTGCATCCAAGTTGGGAAGACTCCAGCTTGTTTGAATTCCCTTGCACGCTGCTTTTCGTGCCCTTGCCCATGACAGCGATGAGTTTCATTCATTCGAAGCCTTGAGGACTTCTACGGAAAGGACGGCCATCAGGTGGGCCCCCTCTTCCAGGCTGCGTGGGTGGACATGTCAGAATGCTTAGGCGATACGCCACGTGCGTTGTTGCTTTGGTCCATCAAAGATCGAGCCTCGGCACTGATCACCACAGGTCTTCGCCTTCTGTGGGCTCATTGAGATGCTGACGACCTTTGCCAAGACTGCCAACGTCTCCAACAAGCCGGGCCTGACTCTGGCAAACGCAGGCGGGCCTACGGATTTCTCAAGAGAAGATTCGCCGTAGATCCCCGAGCCTGTCCAATTATACACCAGGCTCAGTTTCATCGTAGGCAAGGCTGATTTTCAACACTTTTCAAGCATGCTGAAGCCACAGCAAGTCTAGGGAAAAACCCTGGTGTCAGCGCAGGCGATTACCGTCTGGGTGCCAACTTCCTGCCACAGGACGAAGCCAAGGTCAAGGCAGCTGTGAGCAGGGCGGGGAGGTAGAGATTGCCTTTAAACGACAGCGGCAAATTGAGGGTATTAGGGGGTGCTGGATAAGGATGCGTGAATAGGACCCAGGCATGTCCTGTCAGGGTCATGATTGTGTTGCAATTGAAGTGGGACGAGTTAATGCGGAACGAGTCATCAGCAAGCCTGACAGGAAATGAAGCTGAAAGAGCTGAAGAACGGCCGCCTGGCCATGCTGGCGTTCGGCGGTGCCATCACTCAGGCCGTGTTGCTTTGTGGGTGCGGTGCATTTCGACGTGTGGAACATGTCTTTCGATTTGCACAGCGTTGCATGCACACTCAAGTGCCGGGTGATAACCCAGGTCAAGTTTGAAGCATTTTGAAGCGAAAGCTATGCCAGCCAATCATGGAAAGTAGTTCTTAGCAGCGCGCTACAGGCCACCCTCACTGGAAACGGCTTCCCGTGGCTGTATGCGGAGAAGGTGCGGATCCGGAAAGGCATTAAAGATAGGGAGGCAGCTGATGCTAATCAGCTGGAGTGTGTACGCGGAAGGGAGAAGCAATTTTTCCGCTGGCTTCTTCTCTTGGAGCGAATTCTGACACTGTAAACCTCCCTACCTCGCGTGGGCAAACAAAGCTCGAGGAGACCAGCCGTGGCTTCGGCGCGTCCATGAAGCGCAGCACGCTGGCAGGGCGCAGCAGGATTGCCAGGCAGGCGGCCTAGTACCCGATTGAAATGCGCAGTGCACATCAATTGCAGTGGGTGATTTTGGGCAGCACATAGTCTGGGGCTGTGTTGGGCTTGTAGCATCTCCAGGCAGGCGGAGAGCGGCTACAAGATGAGCGCGGCTGTGCCCTTCCTGCCGATGTCGCCAGCCCTTGAGGGCATGCCAGGCCTGGACGGGGCAGTGGCCACTGTCAAGCTTTGGGCAGAGGGGTTTCGGAATGGCTTCCTCTTCGATGTTGTCTGACGGACGGTTGGATGCCTTCAGGGAACAAGGAGCAAACACTATTCTTGAGTGCTGACGGGCCGTGGGTGCAGCATGGTGCTGGCATGAGCTCTGCTTTTCTCAGGCGAGGAGGAGGGCTTTGACCCCATGGGCTTCTCCCTGGCCATCGACATCAAGTGGCTTCGCGAGGCTCGCGGGCCGCGGAGGTGCCATTTGATCTTTGCGTTAAGGTCCACCAAGAGTAAAAATTGCTTTCGCGACCCACAATGTTTCGAAGGGCCACAGTTGCTGGTGACTCGATCCTGGATCGAACCTCTTTTGCTTGTTGTTCGATTCAATTGAGGCGGAGCTCAAGCACGGCCGAGTGGCCATGCTTGCCACGGTGGGCTGGATCGCCACCGACATGGGCCAGGGTCTCAGTGCTCAGTGCGGCGCGCCAGGTGTGCAGGGAAGCGAGGGAGCAAGAGAGTTTTGCAGGCCGCAAGTATTCCTCTTTGCAGCTCTACAGTCTTTAAAGGGCTCCTTCAAAGGGTTCCCCACATGCTTCTGTCGTCAAATGAACATCCGGGCGGGGTGCAGAGAGAAATCCACCTGCACTCAGGCATGCGGGTGCCCGGGGAGGCCTTCCAGATCTCCACCGTTGAGGCTCATGACGCCATGGTGAAGTTCGGCTCCATGCCCCAGTGCCTTGGCCAGAACTCATGGGCAGAGACGTTGATTGAGTTTTTGGTGAGCGGGCTAGGTTCGCCCAGATGTTTGAATCATGATGCCTCCTCGGAAGACTTTCTTGATACCACTTAGAGGACCCTTGCCGCGCGAAGGATGCTGGTCTGGATGGGCTACGCAGAGCTCTTTGGCTTCCTGGCCATTGTGAACATGTTTGAGGGCAAGACGGCCGCTTGGGTGCACGTTGGAATGTGGGGTTGTTGTGGACAGCTGCTGGATGCTTTTTGCTTGTGTTGGAGCCTTATTTCAGACAGACGACATTCGGGCCACACAAACGGTTTGCGCGGCCGCGAGCCAAGGACCGCAAGCCGGGCGACTTTGGGCTCCGGGGCTTCTACCCCCAAGATGCAAAGGGCCAGTATGACATGCAGGCGAGACTTGGGATGGGATGGTAGACTGCAAAGTAAAGGATGGATCTTATGGAAGACACCGCGGGGGCTTGATCAAGGGGCTGAGGATGAAGGTCTCAAAGCGTTGAGTGTTCAAGTTAGTTTCAGGACCACCATCCGCAACTGGACACTGGGCCCTACAATATCACAATCCCACATGTTGCCAGGGTTTGTAGGCGGCTGCTAGAACCAATGTTGAATCCAAATGGTATTCAGCTTGCTGCCCTGCAGGTGAAGGAGCTGAGGAACGGCCGACTGGCAATGTTGGCGTATGGAGGTGCCTGGTAGGGCGGGAAAGCAACGCTTGCAGCTGACAAAGACAGGTGCCTTGACCTTCAAAACCTGACCTGCGTGCCTTTCCGGCCCATTTATTTATGTCAACAGGCATCGTCACCACGGCAGTGCTGACGCAGGAGACGCTTTTCACGTGAGGAGGAGCACACGATTTTAGGATTGTGGGATCCCACAGGAGAAGTGGCCTTTCTTTGACGCGGTGGTCAACGCAGTGCCAGACAACAAGCAGGCGAAGCACTTTGGGACGTGCAGTCGTGTGAAAGGTGGTGTCTGTTCTCCGCTTTTGGGCATACTCGTTCTAGCCGTGTTTCCTCGCCCCCGCATCCACTCGCCATTCACTTCGGCGCACCACATGGTGACAAAGACAAGTAGTCACTAGCCCTGTTCATTGGATTCTGTGACTGCCAAGCTGCTGCCAAGTTCTTGTGCAGGTCCGGGCTCCTGCCACCTTCTGCGGCGGCGCTGCGCCGCGCAGCGTCTCCCGCACGGCGGGGAATAAGGATGAAACCGCCAGAGAGAAGATTGAGTGTAATAGCGTAACCTTTAGAGCTAGTTTGTGAAGGTTTGCGAGGATCTGATTCTGTAAAGAAGCGTGCTCGCTTTGGACTTGCAGGCATGCCATGCTTCTAGCAGCAAGAGCCTGCCCTTCCTGCACGGGAGCCCAGACTGAGCTTGCGAATGCCATGGATGGCGGAGTTCACAGGGTACTGAGCACAGCTTTTTTTTGGTAATGGAGGCTCACCTTGCATTTGCATCGCACATGCCGCGAATGTTGATGACTGGCTTTATTGCGCATTGCTTCTCTTTTCAAGCGATTGAGTTGATTACCTCACCCTGCACAGCGCAGACATCCATTGACGCCTCGGACCAAGGCCAAAGCCGCAGAACCTGGGGGGCCTGGCGGGCGGTGATGCGGAGTTCGACCCCCTGGGCTTCTCCGACACCTTTGACGTGCCCTGGGCGGCACATTGCGCGAAGCCCACGCGCCCTTAATAATGATCAGTTGTTCTGGTGGTTGCCCTTTTTGTGTCGGGTGGGCTTGGTGCTCAGGTGAAGTGGCTGCGTGAGTCGGAGCTGAAGCACGGCCGTGTGTGCATGCTGGCGACTGTTGGTTTTGTGGCAGAGCAGTACATCCAGTTCCCAGGCGCCAAGTTCTGTGCCTGAAGTCAACTGGCGTCAAAACGAGTTGAAGTCCTCCAAATGGGTGCTTCAACTTTCATTTCCTTTGAACATCATTCACCACACAGGGGCTCTCACACCCCATCCTGCCTTTTTCAATGTATCCTCGTTGCAAGATTTGTCGCAGGCTTCACCCCTGCAGAGGATGCTTTGCAGGCCTGGCCTGACGGGCGTGCGATTCAGACATAGCTTTCAAGAGCCAGACGGCTGGATTGCTTTAGTGACCATGAGATGCAGGGACCAGGTGCTTGTTGGAAGGCTTTCAGAGCAAGCAGACCAATGGAGGCAGCATGGTGGGTATCAACCATTCTGTGCTTCAGCACTCATATTTGAAATGTTTCTACTTGTAAGGCAGGCTTGTGCGCGAATAATTCTGTGGCATGATGTGGAATGCCTGGACCCAGCAACTAGGAAAAACAAGCAGTGCCCTTTGTTTGCGAATGCATGATGGATGGGTAGCAAGCAGAAGTAGAGGCAAGAGGACCAGCAAGTCTCTTTGCCTCCTCCTGCCACATTGGCTTCAGATTAGGCCATCTACACTGCCCCCCCGAACATCACGGCGCTGCTGCTGTTCGCATGTGGGTACATCGAGAGCTCTGCCTATGATGGCAAGTGCCTTGTCATTATGGCGACACCATGCAACACCTGCAATAAAGTTGCAAGCTGTTGCAGCTGGAAGGAGGTGATGATTTCGTGGCACTGCTTGACAAATTTTGCATTTGAAGCTTGCTGCAAACTCCTGACCAGTGGAGGAGTGAGTTCGTGCGTTGACTGTTGCAGCATCCGAGCCGCGTGCTTTCGCCACTCCAGGCTCACCATGCTTGACATGTTCGACGGCGAGGGCGCGAAGCGGGCGCCAGGCGATCTGCAACTTGGCTGGCATGAACCTTCCAGGGCTGCAAAGCAGAAAAGCCAGACAGGGGATACATTCTGTGCGGAGTGGAAAGGTGCGGAGGCTGAAGGCCGGCAGTGGGTGTTCCTTTCCATGCTTGTGTGGGACCCAGGAACTTCGGCAAGCGCTTCCTGCCCGGTGACAAGGCAGCGGCGGATGATCTGGCAACAAAGGACGCGTGTGGCAAATGGCAAGCAAGTGAGTACTGTGCTGCCAGACAACTTCTTGATACCGAACAGCTGCAGTTCGATGGCAACACAGTGCCATCGCAGGAGCTTTCCAACGGCCGCCTTGCCATGCTGGCATTTGCAGGCGTGGCAGATGCATTGTGGCACTCCTACCATTGAAGTGCCAAGTCTCTACCCTACTAGGACTTGCAAGCTTTCTTTGAGGAATGCGAGTGAAGCACTGAGCCTTGAGCCTTCGCAGGCATGGTGCACCACAACCTCGTGGTGAAGGGCCCGCTCTTCCCCCTCTTCCCGGAGGGCTGGGCGGGACCCCAGGCAGGTCAAGGGGTTTGGCCAGTCGTGCAATGTCATGTTGGAAGACCCGATGATGAACAGGTTAGCCTTCAAAAACAGAAAAAGCACCCCATCTTGACAATGAGATTGGCACATAGGCAGTGGCTCAGATCAGCACGAGCAATTGTAGCTGTAATTGGATTATGTGTCCTTAGGTTCTTGTTGCGTTTTCTTCCACTGCTGCCGTTGCTGCCAATCCCACCCCCGTTGAGATGATCGTAGAACGCAAACCCAACGAGAACCAAGAACTGCAAGCAAGTAAGGCTGGTATCATCCGGGAAGTCGGCCAGCAAAGGGTTGATTGGTACGTTGCACAAGGCACTGCTGAAAGGCATTCATCAAGGTCTGGCATACGTCCGAGTATGGAAGGCTGTTGACCATTTCCAATGGGTTCTTGATGGAGGGGTATATTGAGTCGAGGGTAAGCTGATTGGACCATCGACAAAACGTCAACAAGACGCCAAACTACTGCGTCTCGCTCTTACTGAGTCTTACTGTATTTCCCACAATGCACATTGAATGGCTTGGCAGGGCTCCTGGGACCTCGACAGCACGGCTGGAGCCCTGCAGCTTGGCAGCAGAAATTGATAGATGCAGAGGGATCATACGCATAGCTTCATGGATGAAGCATAGTTGGAGGGACTTGTGAACATGATCTCAACCCCTTTGGTTTCGCGCTAGTTGCTTTGTTGTTTTCGCTTTTGCGGGCGCAGAGTCTGCCAGGAACAGCGGCAGCCTTGGCCTTTGAGGAGGTGCGGATGGCTGTGAGACGCCTTTCCCACAAATTAGCTCGCTACCGCTTTTGTCAGAAAGGGGTTTACTTGCATTTTTAGGATCCCAAACTGTGCGAGGAATAATTTCCTCTCCATGTCGGTCATGAATAGTTGCCAATCTGTGCTCGAGCTCACTAGCGATTTGTCCTTGGTTGCCGTGGTGGAATTGGGCGTTAGGCAGCCAGGATGCGCAAGCTAGCCGTGAGAGCTTCGGCAAGTGCAGGCGAAGCTTCTGAGCCCGTACGTCGTCTTTTTGAGCAACGCGTCGGTTCAAGGCCTGCAAGTCAAGAGAGCGGATCCAGATTGGTCGTCCAAGGGGCTTTTGCTCCTGCCTAAGATCAGACATTGCTAAGATCAGACTGTCGTTTTTGGGGCAGTGTGGAAATTATGTTTCTGCGTGAATTTTTGGGACTATTTGTTGGCTTTGACGGCAGGTCTTCTAAACCTACCTTAAGCAGACGCACCCTATCTAATGTCTGAAACCATCCTAGCCCAACCTCCCATGTTCGAAGCGCTTTAATTCAACGCTACAATCCAAACCGATAGTATTTCAGCTCGAAGCCGGCCGGCAATAAACAAAGGCAAAAGCAATCCGAACCCATTCCAAAAACCAAAAGCACCTCTTCACACCATCAGCCAACCTTAAAGAGGCACTATGAGCCAAACTGAATTCCATCCCAGACCCACCGTCAAGTTGACTGTTTCGTTCTTGCCGAGCTTTCCAAAGGCTCAAGCTTGAGCAGGCAAAACTCATCTTCATCATCCCACTGAATTGGCAAAAAGCCGTTTGTTGATCCTAAGGAAAACTAACAATCCTTCTGATGTTTGCAGCGGTCAGCTTGGCAACGTGCCGTAAAGTCGGTTTACGAGGTGGCTTTCGGCCAGGCCAGACGCTGGACCAAGCGTGCGGGTCGAAAAAGACAGGGGCCGGCTCGTGGGGTATCACGGCATCACCTTCCTTGAGAATGTGTTTGAAAGTGTTGGACCAGCTTGATTGGCACTGACTCATGAAGAGGTCAGCTTAATGTTTGAGAACAAGGTGTGGTTTGGTAGCATAGAGAGAGACTATTTTAGGGTTTAGGGTGATCAGGAACGCTGCGAGATGAACAGAGTGACAAATTGACACAGTTGAGCAGGCAGAAAGAAAAGAAGAAGACTCCTCACATGACATGTTGCAAACGTGCTGGATCTGGTTTGACAGCTAGGTCAAACATTCTCAACGTGCAACTCGAATCCACATTGCAATGCTCAGTAAATGAGCGATGTGCAAGTTTACCAAGGCTGCATACGATGTTAGTGTATGCAATGTGCTAATGCCATTCGACTTGCTTGGCACATGGACCGTTGGGCTCAAATTCATGCCACTTCGGTGATAGCATCGGAAACTCTCGATGCAGACCCTTTCCTCATACCGATAGCAAACAGTCGAACTCAGGCACGAATGGCAATGCAGTTTGCGGTGTTGTGCTTGCACTTCCAGGATGTCGACTTGTCAGACTTGACTCGACCGATTGCAGGCTGGTCGAGCGTTGACATCAGCATGACCTTTGTTTCTGCGTGCAACTTAGCTCTGCAGTGCAAGGCAGTGATTCGTTCTTGGTTCTAGGTGTTCGTTGTTTGGGAAGTATTGGATGCAAATCGTGTCGTCAAATACTGACAGTTTGCCCGTTGTCTGCCTGTTGAGGTTGTGCTGAGATATTTTCCCCTGACAGGCTGGCTATAAACATGCTTAAAGCTGTAGACAGGGAGGAAAAGCAGCAAGATGGTCCCGGCCATGAATCAGAGCATTCATGGCAGGATCACACCGAAGATGGACACATGTACATGTCCTGTTGCAGCTTTGCAGGCTTGATTTTGGCAGCTTCCATTTTAGCTGAGGCTGGCAGAGTTGTGCTTCGTTTTACTAGGATTGCAAGATTTGAACTATTGCGGTGCCACAAAGCAGCATTGAAGGCACCGCAATGCTCAGATTCCGAGTTGGCGCTTGAGGTGGGCTGTCCTCTGCTTGTTACCATGTGTGGGGTCTGGATGTAGGACGAAGCCCTTGCGTCTTCGACGCTCTTGCTCCAAGCCACGACCTTGATTGCACAGCGTGCAGCGTGCGCTGTGCGTTGCACTGCATTCACCACTTGCTGAGGCGGGCCTGCAGCAATCGCGCGGGTTGACCGCAGCGGGTGTTCTTCAGGCTCAGCCAAACCGAAGGGAACTAAATGTCGGTGAAAGGAGAGCGTACGGCAGATACAACTGACGACCGCATTGGCCTTTTCGTTTGTGAAGGCCAGGGTGCCGGCGGAGCTTTACAGCTGGGATCTTGAAAGCGTCGGAATCGATTGGGGGTTTGGGCATCGGCTGCATCAGTTCCAGACACGGACATGGCCTGAGGTATGCTTGCCCATGGGCACAGAGGGGCTTTGCAGGAGCTGCAGCCTAAAAGTGGGGCAAGTGACTGGTGCAAGTGCCCGTCAGAAGCAGTGCACGATCCTTACATTGCTTGGGGGGGCTGAGGTCAGGTGATTTGCTAGCCAACATGACGGATCTGCCAGAGGCGTGTCGGCTGGACATGGCCAAAAGAAAGCCTCTTCGCACAGAGTTGCTTTCCTTGGGCATGGGCTGACCTGTCCCAGGACGCGAATGATCTTTGGCTGGGACCTTGGTTTGTGCGTGGTTTCAATCGCGCTGTTTCGCTGGTGGGCAGGCCCGTCCTTCAGCTGGTCAACTCTGGCAAAGACAAGGACAGGTCAAGCTTCATTGTGCTCGCGTACTTGCGGCTAAGCCAAAGCATGCATTCAGGATGCATCTGACCCCTTGTGGGCAAGCGTGCATGAGTTGATCCGGCGGTACGCCACACTGGCATGTCTTAGGGAAAACGGAAGGAGGCTTTTCATGCCATCAAGCCCTTGTCGATCAATCCTGTCTCTGATTGCCAGTTGAAGTATGCCAATAGTGAGAACGAGGAATTTGTGTCGCCCGCTGGCTTAGCTTCTTAGTTTTCCATGTCTACCAGCATTTGCCTCTGCTACCTCAAGGTTTTGCAAGAGCGGGGACATGCAGACGTACTCTAAGAAAGCGTGCGGCACCTGGCAATCAAAAGAAGCGAAGTGTACGTGGCTGATGTCAGGTGTGCCAAGAATGGGCAGAAGCTAATCAACGGAATTCCAGCTGATCGCCCTTCGGCCAGATTGGAAAGCAATGCGAGCAGGTTGGGCAAGACGAAAGCCGAGGTTACTTCTGTGGGTCGAGGCTCGGGCCGGGACCCCAGATTGCGTTGGCAGGGCATTTCGCAGAGTGATGCAGTGGTATGTTCTCCAAGGATTGATTGGGGTAACAGGCAGGTCAATGATTTGTGCAAGACCGAGATCGGCGCGCGTCTCAGAAGTTTGCCATACAGACGCGCATAGCCACGCACAGCTGACCACCCAGGATGTTGGAAGTTGAAGCTGTTGTCGCCCAGGATCTGCCTATACCTTGAAGGGCCTGTGTGGCAGCGGGGTGCCAGAGCATTGACATCTTTTGCTTGTTGCGGAGTGTCCATAGCGCTTCGCACAATTATCCCACAAATCCGAGGCCTGAGCAAGAAGCAGCTTGTCATGAACGTTCTCAATGGCGCTTAGCCCCCAGTTCAGGGTTCAGGGGCTGTGTCCTGCAGCGTTGGCACCTCTGCACGTTTGTGTCCGGCCGGCTCAGCTCAATGCATTTTGATCAAAGACTCGCCTGAGTCTGTGAAGCAGAGGTCTCCAAATGGAAGGACGACCCCAAAATGATGAACTTGCCGCCCAAGCCCCAAAGTGAGCACGGCATCGTGTTGTTGATGATGCAATGATATTCTCGTGGTGCACAGCAGTTTTTCCTGTTATTCCTGTCTTAGACCCTTGTGAGGTCAGTTGCGTGCATCATGGGCGTGGCTGACTGTGACATTCACTTTTGCCGGCAGCCTTGGCGGATGCAATGACGCCGGTAAGGGGAGGACGGGATTAAATCAGGGGTGGCTCAGACATTCTGATCCGCATGACATTGCCGAGTTTGCATCGGTCAGCTTAGGTCAGCACTGCTCGTGGACGGGCTGTGCGCGGAACAGCTCTGCAAAAATGTGAGCGCGTGGCCAGTGCCCTTTTTCCGAGGGAGTTTCACTTAAATTTGCCCAGTAGATGAAGATCACCTGGTTCTAAAATGTTTTGAGAAGCCAGCGGCTGTTTCTTTAATGGTGTGCAAGCGTGATGAGCGCTGTGTTCAGACTTGGGCGAGAGAAAGGCGGTCGTGCGCCCGTCGTTTGCTACATGACGCCTGAGGGCAGGGCTTCTTTTTTCCATTGGATTGGCAGACTGGGATGTGAATGGCACTTGGCTCAGCACCATGCGACCATGCGGTGCGTCAGGGTTCCCTGGTTGCGTCTGCGGTCCGCGCTGCCACTCCGGCAGCTGCGGGCGGCCGCAGCCAAGGCTCCAGGAGCGCAACCGCTGCTTGTGAGCCCCACGGGCGCGCCGCTGAGCGCGGGCGCGGCGGGCACGGCGGGCGCCGGCTCGGGCGGGGAATTGGCGGTGACGCCGGAGAACGCGGCGCAGGTGCTGCAGAGCCCCAGCCCCTTCCTGCTGGTCGTGGGGGAGCTTGATGCCCCAGTGGCCAAGAAGCTTGATGGCCTCAGAAAGGCCGCACAGGGCCGGCTGCCGCTAATACGCCTAGATTGCAAGGTCTTGCCTCAGGTCTGCCAAGCGCTTCAGATCACTTCATCGCCCACCGTGCTGCTTATGGCCAAAGGGCAGGCCAGATGAAGCTTGAGTTACGCGCAAATTTTGACTAAAGCATGTGGCGTACTTGAAATGCTCTTAGTCTCACATTGTTTCATCCCATGCAGGTAGTGGCTGGCTTGGAGAGAGACCTGTCTCCGCCTACGGCAACGGCCTTCGTGGAGAACGTGGCGCAGATGCTTGGGCTCAAGGCCTGGGCAAGCGGAAGGACAACGGACATTACTCAAGCGCCGCCCTGCGAACCCGAACTGTAGCCTTTCATTTCTTTTGCCTGGGGCCCGAACAGAAGATAGAGAAAAACACAAAGCAGAAGACAAATAGAAACAGATAAAGCAAGACATGCAATCAAAAATCAAGACAAGGTGAGGGTAAAGAAATAAATGATATGAAGGAGCAGAGATATGATTGGAATCATATATTATCGCAACCTTTCCATTCTCCTTAATCTTAACAAAAGACAATAGTTGTAAAGCATAGGTATCAAACATGCACAGATTGAAAAAGGCACGAATTAGTTAATATGTGAATACTTTTACATAACAACAATAACAATATAGTGATCACCATACTGTTGGTGGGTGACATCTCACGTCTTAATCAAAGGGTTTATCCTAGAGTCATACCATGGATGCCACCGGGCCCTGATTTCGATGATGGTGATGGTGAAGGTGATGGCGATAGGATGATGATGATGATGATGATGATGATGATGATGATGATGATGATGATGATGATGATGATGATGATGATGATGATGATGATGATGATGATGATGATGATGATGAGGATGAGGATGACGATGACGATGACGATGAAGAAGAAGAAGAAGAAGAAGAGGAAGAGGAAGAGGAAGAAGAAGAAGAAGAAGAAGAAGACGAAGAAGAAGAAGAAGACAATGATGATCACCATGATGAATTTGTTTTATCTCTAGCATCACCAGCAGTGTAACAAAGAAGGGGTCAGCGGATGTTTGGAGACTTGCAGCGGTTCCTCGCCATTTTTGCTGTTTGCATGGGAGTGATCCCACGAGTCCCTGCCAACCATTGGGTTCTTCAGGTGGACCTGGCAGAGGCGGCCACAGAGCAACTCAACGACGCTGAAGAGCTGGAGTGGACAGACGCGGCTGCGGCGGAACAGACCTTCAGCCAGGCCCATTTATCGCCGAGATGGAGCCGCCCTTGACAGTTGCCCAGTCCCCATGAAAGCTGAAGGAACCGATTTCGCAAGCTCGCGCCTGCTTGAGAGAGATTCTGACGGTGTCTCTGTTCTGGGCTAGTGAGCAATATTTCAAAGTGATCGCAGCTGATGTTTGATTTCATTGGAGGTGTTGAGCCGCAGCGACCTGCCAAATGACGCCAGAATACGAGCTCTGGCGGGAAGAGCAAGATGCCTCCTGAGGCCGATGGTGAAAACCGTGTTTTTTTTTGAATTCAGAGGTTGTCCTTTCTGTTGGCTCAAATATTACAGTTCTTGCTTGTGAGTTCAAATATTACAGTTCTTGCTTGCGAGTTTGTTTTTAAATGGAGAACATCCCCAAAACATGGTGGGTGGACATGATATCTCGTGTAAATCACGTCCACCAAAGTTCAAGAGTCCATGTCCTCTGCAATTTCACGCGCAGATGGGTTGCATGTTGTCTACGAGAGTGGGGTAAGTTGGCAAGGATGATTCGGATGTCCCTCCCGATCACATTTGTCCATGGGTCAAAATCCCGAACCCCCAGTGAACATCCCAATCCCACTAAATTGAGTCATAATCAAAACCCGGTGTCAAAATGATCTACCTAGAACCATGTAAAGAATTGAGAAGGCGGCCGCAGCTATTTATGGTTGGGATCGTCCCTTACTAACCTTCATCTACCTGGTTTTGATTGTGACTCAGATAGACTAAAATGGGTGGTGCACCTACCCCAAAAAGGTACCATTGGTTGCGACCCACGCCATTTCCCAAACCGGGGCCTTCCGGACTGCTCCAGGCAGCGCAGTGGCCAGGAGCCAGAGGCGAAGGCGCTGCTGGAGCAGCTGCAGAGCGCTGGCCAGGGCGGTCTGCCCGAGGCCGCTTGGCCGGTCTCCGCTCTCCCTCGCCCGGGCTTTGGCACCCGCGGTTGTCTTTTTTTTTTTTTCCTTTTAACTGCGAGGTTTCTTGTCTTTTTCCGCAGTATTTGCTAATTGAGTGTTCTTGAGTGAATCGCTTGTGCTTGTCAGGTCAAGCAGGCAGTTGCCATGCTTTGGATCGACCAGAAGCAGCGAGAGCTAGGCGGGTCAACTTGACTCTGCATGGAACGCTAGGCAGATTCACGTATAGGAACTGGCGAGCCAGCTTCGGAGTCAAGCAACGGTGTTGGAAAGCAAACTTGTGCCCAGTGCTGACGTTCGCCAAGTGCTTTCGCTTAGGGTTTGGGTTGAGCGGCATGGGACATGATTTGTTTTGTTTTTTTGTTTTTGTTTGTTCTTTCTTAGCAAGCACTCGAACGTCACAACCGTTTCCAACTGTTTCGATCACACCGCCGATGTTTGCTGCTTTGCAGGTGAGACGAACCTACAGACACTCAAGGCAAGATACTGCGAGATGCCCAACGTATGCGGACATGAGTGCAATTTCAATTTCCTTTTTTCATCTACCAGTGGACAGCGGTGACATGAAGTACACAGTACACTCTCCAAATGCTTAGGGTGCGGGTTGCCTGTCAAGCTTGCGTGTTTGTCAAATCCATGCCGACTGGTATCTCTGGGCCCGGCTCCAGGCTGCGTGGGAGGCGGCTCCCACAGACTTGGAAGTCGTACAGGCCGGAATCGTCAAATTGGAGCTACCGACCTTGACTCTCGGACTCGCTTCCATGCTAGAGGGTGGAGCTCTAAGAACATTGATCCGTGAAGGCCTATGCGGTGTCCGTGTTTTGGGCCCACGGTGAAGCCAAGGGCTGAGATTGAGATCTGTTGCCCGACTTAGCAGGACAGGTGACAGCCTTGACATAGAACACTTGGAAGGTACGGGCTGGCAGTGCAGCGAGTTTCTGAATCAGGGTAGGGCGTACAGAAAGCCTTTCCGCAGCAGAAGAGGTCACTACTGGAAAGGAATCTACATCCCCTCTTGCCATCGTTATCATGCCATGCAAGCAACAAAAGTATCAGGGGAGCAACCTTGCAAACGCGCAAGAGAGCAAGCATTCTGTAGCACCAGCAGAGATTACTACACAAACAGAACACTATGCATGATTATTAACCACGCATCCGAGTGAACCCATAGCTAGGCATGCTGTATCTGGCATACTTGAAGTGAATGGCCCTTTGTCTCTCTGTGAACTTAGCAAGCACTCCTTGGCCGGTCGCTGGCCGCTGTGCCCTCTGAGGCCGACGCCTTTGAGGCAGGGCTCTCGTTGCTGCGGAAGAAGCGCTCAGATGAGGCAGGGCGGCAGGGCCATCTGGCTCCCATCAGATCTTAAATTTTGCATCGAGAGAGTGCGTTTTTTTTTTTGGTCAGCTGTTGCAGAACATTTGTGGAGTTATAGCTTCAGTGCACGCTGGGGCTTTTGTCTTTGAGGCGCGGCAGCTGGTGCTTTCCCTGGTGGAGGCCTTGGGACCTCGACACCCGAAAGGTGCTGCAGCTCGCAGGCAGGGGGAGGCCCCGCGGGGCCCTGCGAGATTTCTTGGGCTTTGGTTAAACTTGGGAATGAAAGGCGTTTCCATCCCGCATCTTTGACGGTTTGAGGCAGCCGCTGGTGGATGTGCCGCTCGCCTTTTGCACCATTTGGGTTCAAGGCGTGCGGGGGTAGCGATGTCGGCGTCGGCGCCTTGACGCGACATGCAGAGCCTCGCGTTGGACTACTATGCCCTGGATGCGCTCGATGCGCTCGCGGGGGCGGGCAGCCCCAGCCCCGTTGAGGACCTTCCCGTGGCGCGGGTGGACTGGCTGTGGGATGCTCCTCCACTGGCGGCCGCCCTGATGCACGTGCGCTGCCCCATGGAGTTGGAAGCTGATCTCCCGGATCTCGCATTGCACTTGGGACAAAGAAGCGACAATGAAGCACCGGAAGCGACAAAGACAAGGCACAGCTTTGCGCGGCCGACGATTAAGGAGTCCTGGCAGTTACAGGCTGCAGACCAGCTCCTGGGTCCGGATGTGATGGAGCAGCTACACCTCCACAGCCTAGCATGGCTGTCGGAAAACGCAGTTCGGATTCAGGAGAGTCTGTCATTGCAAGAAAGACTTCAGATGAAAGAAATGGATGAGCAATGTGCATGGATGAATGACATGGCTGCAGCCAACGGGTCACAGGCTGATGATTGCAAGCTGCCGCCTGAGGAGCTCCTTCCAGGATTTGCGACTCAGAATCAGAGAACTGTTGGCAAGATGCAAGTGGACGCAGGCTTTGCAGGCCATGCTGCCAACACCCAGATGACTGCCCCAGCTGCAGCATGTGACTCAAAGCGGGACAAGGGCGCGCTGCCACCTGATGGGAGGATGCCAGGCTTTGCCATGGGCAAGCAGATCGCTGCCATTGCTGCAAATGGGACGCGTCAGGATGATGGCCAGCTGGAAGCGGATGAACGCTTTGCAGGGCATGCTACAAGCGCCCAGATGACCCCAGCTGCAGCATGCGACTCAAAGCAGGAGGATGGCAGGCTGCCACCTGATGGATTGGGCTTTGCCATGGGCAAGCAGATGCCTGCAGTTGCTGCACATGGGACACGTCAGGTTGATGCCCAGCGGCAAGCCGACGCAGGCATTGCAGGCCATGCTACAAGCGCCCAGATGACTGCCCCAGCTGCAGCAGACTCAAAGCGGGACAAGGGCGCGCTGCCACCTGATGAGTTGATGCCAGGCTTTGCTATGGGCAAGCAGATGGCTGCCTTTGCTGCACATAGGACACGTCAGGATGATGTCCAGCTGGAAGCGGATGCACGCTTTGCAGGCCAGATGACTGCCGCAGCTGCAGCATGTGACTCAAAGCGGGACAAGAGCGCGCTGCCACCTGATGGATTGGTGCCACGAGTTGCTATGGGCAAGCAGATGGCTGCCTTTGCTGCAAATGGGACGCGTCAGGATGATGGCCAGCTGGAAGCGGATGAACGCTTTGCAGGCCATGCTACAAGCGCCCAGATGACTGCCCCAGCTGCAGCATGCGACTCAAAGCGGGACAAGGGCGCGCTGCCACCTGATGGACTGATGCCAGGCTTTGCCATGGGCAAGCAGATGGCTGCCTTTGCTGCACATAGGACACGTCAGGATGATGGCCAGCTGGAAGCGGATGCACGCTTTGCAGGCCAGATGACTGCCGCAGCTGCAGCATGTGACTCAAAGCGGGACAAGAGCGCGCTGCCACCTGATGGATTGGTGCCAGGAGTTGCTATGGGCAAGCAGATGGCTGCCTTTGCTGCACATGAGAAACGTCGGGAAGCGGATGCACGCTTTGCAGGCCATGCTACCAGCGCCCGCATGACTGACGCAGTTGCAGCATGTGACTCAAAGCGGGACAAGGGCGCGCTGCCACCTGATGGATTGATGCCAGGCTTTGCTAGGGGCAAGCAGACGGCTGCCTTTGCTGCAAATGGGACGCGTCAGGATGATGGCCAGCTGGAAGCCCATGAACGCTTTGCAGGCCATGCTACAAGCGCCCAGCTGACTGCCCCAGCTGCAGCATGCGACTCAAAGCGGGACGAGGGTGCGCTGCCACCTGATGGACTGATGCCAGGCTTTGCCATGGGCAAGCAGATGGCTGCCTTTGCTGCACATAGGACACGTCAGGATGATGGCCAGCTGGAAGCGGATGCACGCTTTGCAGGCCAGATGACTGCCGCAGCTGCAGCATGTGACTCAAAGCGGGACAAGAGCGCGCTGCCACCTGATGGATTGGTGCCAGGAGTTGCTATGGGCAAGCAGATGGCTGCCTTTGCTGCACATGAGAAACGTCGGGATGATGGCCAGCTGGAAGCGGATGCACGCTTTGCAGGCCATGCTACCAGCGCGCGGGTGACTGACGCAGTTGCAGCATGTGACTCAAAGCGGGACAAGGGCGCGCTGCCACCTGATGGATTGATGCCAGGCTTTGCTATGGGCAAGCAGATGGCTGCCTTTGCTGCACATAGGACACGTCAGGATGATGGCCAGCTGGAAGCGGATGAACGCTTTGCAGGCCATGCTACAAGCGCCCAGATGACTGCCCCAGCTGCAGCATGCGACTCAATGCGGGACGAGGGTGCGCTGCCACCTGTTGGACTGATGCCAGGCTTTGCCATGGGCAAGCAGATGGCTGCCTTTGCTGCACATAGGACACGTCAGGATGATGGCCAGCTGGAAGCGGATGAACGCTTTGCAGGCCATGCTACAAGCGCCCAGATGACTGCCCCAGCTGCAGCATGCGACTCAATGCGGGACGAGGGTGCGCTGCCACCTGTTGGACTGATGCCAGGCTTTGCCATGGGCAAGCAGATGGCTGCCTTTGCTGCACATAGGACACGTCAGGATGATGGCCAGCTGGAAGCGGATGCACGCTTTGCAAGCCATGCTACAAGGGCCGAGATGACTTCCCCAGCTGCAGCATGCGACTTAAACCAGGATGATCCGGCGCCAACTTTACCACCCAATACCAGCCCGCACCAGTTGCACAAGTTGACAGGCAAAGTTGCATCGCAGACAGAGGGTCTTCCTGAAGAAGAAAAAGAGGATATTTCCATGCTTCTGAGCCACCGAGGTGATGCACCAGCGCAGCATTCAAAGGAGAATTTGAGCCGGGTGCCAGAGAAGATGCTGTCTGATGTGTGGCAGGAAGGGGAGGGAAAGGTAGCAACTCTGGACATGCAGAAGTTGGGTGTGGACTCCCTTGCCAGCATATGGAGCTTGGAAGGCCTGCCAAGGATGCCAGCAACCAGCTTGTCAGGGCCTGCTGACCCAAATGCTGCATCCGTTGAAGGGCATCTCAGGCGGCTCGGCTTAGAGAAGGCTTAGAAGTTTTTCTGGAATTCTTGGAATGTGAGCCTTGGCGTGCCGCTCCGTTGCGCATCTCGCCATGCCAAGGTTTCAGTGCCCCCCAGCCATTGCCAAGGCAGGCTTGTCTCCAGTTCGCTTTCGGACTCGGAAATTCGGCTTCAGAACCCCCTATTTTTTAAACAAAAACATGGGGCTTCTTTCATCGCTGCATTGCGTTGAACCGCACGCTTGTTGCATTCCTGAGGCGTGCCTGGCGAGCTGCTGGCGCTTCGGCAAGGAGGAGGTGGCCGACCTCAGCGTGCCAGATGTCGCGGGGGCGCAGCTCCCTGGGGCCGCGGATGTGTTTGAAGATGGTTTGCGCTTTGAGGCCGGCAGTGCCTTTGTTGAAGGCTCACGAGAAGAGTTGCATGACCCGCTGGCCATTCGCTTGCGCGGCACCACAGCACTTGTGTAGATACTCCTCCAACATTCAAACTCGTAGCCATCATGGAAGCTCACGAGGGGGGTTGGGAGACTCCTGAACAGAATGGCCCTCCACTTTCCGATGGAAAGTGGAGGGCGGAGCACTTATCAGGATTGGAGTGTATTCTTCATGTCCAGGCTCCCCTCCGGGCCGACGAGGGCAGGGACGTTTTGCAGCTGCCAGCGGAGCCGGGGCCATGCTTGCAGTGGAGGCATAGTTGGGAGGAGCACCTCGGTGAACCAAGTGGAGGGGGGCAAATGCGCATGTTTTCTGGGGTTTAAAGGGAAAGCTTCACTGTCGGTTGGTTTTGTAGGGAAACCAAAAGGAAACCAACCAGTTTGGATGTTCTCCTATTTTTTGAGACAAATCCAGATTTGATCGGAGCAAGTGTTCAACAGGGTTATGCATGCAGAGATTGGGGAATCGAATGCAATGCAAGTCTTTGGGGGATTGAACAGCTGCCAATTCAACTGATCACTCTAACAGCTAGGGTTTAGGCTGTGATTTTGTGCAGCTTTTGGAAGGTTTTGGCGGCCAAATCCGAGCGGAGAGTCTGGGCTCTTGCACTGAGGCATTGCATTCAACGCCCGTCTTGGCAGCCCCGCCGAGAGACCTGGGACGCGACTTGCAGATCCGTATTTCAGGACCTCCACGCTTGTGTGCCAAAGTCCATACAGGTTCAGCGTGATCCATGTGCAGACTCCACACGCAGCTTCAATCTGGGTCCACCGGCGGCAAAGCAGCACGTGTTAGGCGGTTTCAAAGTCCCTTGCTCACGCAAAAAGAGGTTTGCCTGACAGAGAGTGTCAGATGGATCCAGGACCAGGGACTTGCTGCACACTTCAGGCTCTTGTGTGCACCTTGGCTCGCCTGGCCACTTGCACGTAGAAGGAAAGGCTGCTTCTGGCTTGGCTGCAAAGCGAGTATTTAAGGGCTGCCGCCCAGTGCCGCCGACCCCTCCGCTGGGGGGCCAGCCCAGGTTTTTTTTGTTCTGTCAGCGGCTTTTGGCTGGTTCAGGCTTGCTGGCTTGCTTGCTTGCTCGCTTGCTTGCTTGTTTGCTTGTTTTCAGCGCTTTTCCAGGCCGCACTCGTTTGCCCACAGCGAGCACCAACCAAAGGAGTGCTATATAGAAAGTAGACAGCTATCGGTCCCCAGGGCGCAACCAGCAAGAACAGCTTCGCGTCCAGCGCGCTTGGAGGCCGCACTCGCTTCGCTGCAGCGAGCACGAACCAAAGGAGTGTGCCGGCAGCCTGCTCCGCCGCGGCCGAGTGCCTAACGTCGCATTTGAGTCCAATATGCAGCAAAGCTATCGGTCCAGAGGGAGCGGCCAGCCACAAAAGCTTCGCTTCCCGCGCTTTTCCAGGCCGCACTCGTTTGTCCACAGCGAGCACCAACCAAAAGGAGTGCGCCGGCAGCAGAAAGGAAGAAAAGAGGCCGAACGGGCGGGCCGTGACAAAGCTTCAGCGCTGAAAACTGTGCCCTGCAGGTGCTGGAGCGCTTTTCCAGGCCGCACTCGTTTGCCCACAGCGAGCGCCAACCAAAGGAGTGCGCCGGCAGCCGATAGGAAGAAAAAAGGCCGAGCGGGTGGGTCTTCAGCGCGAAAAGCTGTGCCGAGCAGGTAGTTGAGCACGCTCGGCCTCCTCAGCTCAGGGGCAGTTGGTGTAGTGGCATCACACCCGCTCAGCACGCGAGAGGGGCCGGGTTCAATCCCCGGCCTGTCCATGCCCATGTGCGCCTGCGTTGGTCTTTCTCGCTTAGGGTTTGCTGTGCGTCTTGCCAAGGGCGGCTGCTGCGCCGCGGCCGGGTGCCGAACGTCACTTTTGAATCCTATATATAGAAATAGTATTAGTTAGAAATAGTATTAGTAGAAAGTATAGAAAGTATAGAAAGTAGAAAGCTATCGGTCCCCAGGGCGCAAACCAGCAAGAACAGCTTCGCGTCCAGCGGCCTCTTTTCTTCCTATCTGCTGCCGGCGCGCTCCTTTGGTTGGTGCTCGCTGTGGGCAAACGAGTGCGGCCTGGAAAAGCGCTCAAGCACCTGCAGGGCACAGTTTTCAGCGCTGAAGCTCTGTCACGGCCCGCTCGTCCGGCCTTTTTGCTTCCTTTCTGCTGCCGGCGCACTCCTTTGGTTGGTTCTCGCTGTGGGCAAACGAGTGCGGGCCCGCCCGTTCGGCCTCTTTTCTTCCTTTCTGCTGCCGGCGCACTCCTTTGGTTTCTTTCCTTTTCCTTTCTGCTGCCGGCGCACTCCTTTGGTTGGTGAAACGAGTGCGGCCTGGAAAAGCGCGGGAAGCGACGCTTTTGTGGCTGGCCGCTCCCTCTGGACCGATAGCCTTGCTGCATATTGGACTCAAACGCGACGTTAGGCACCCGGCCGCGGCGGAGCAGGCTGCGAACGGGCTGGCCGTGACAGAGCTTCAGCGCTGAAAGCTGTGCCCAGCAGGTAGTTGAGCACTCTCGGCCTGCTCAGCTCAGGGGCAGTTGGTGTAGTGGCATCACACCCGCTCAGCACGCGAGAGGGGCCGGGTTCAATCCCCGGCCTGTCCATGCCATGTGCGCCTGCGTCTGGCACCGTTTGCCTATCCCTGGCACGAACCAAAGGAGTGCGCCGGCAGCCTGCTCAATATGCAGCAAGGCTATCGGTCCAGAGGGAGCGGCCAGCCACAAAAGCTTCGCTTCCCGCGCTGGTCCAGGCCGCACTCGTTTGTCCACAGCGAGCACCAACCAAAAGGAGTGCGCCGGCAGCAGAAAGGAAGAAAAGAGGCCGAACGGGCAAGCCCGCACTTGTTTGCCCACAGCGAGCACCAACCAAAAGGAGTGCGCCGGCAGCAGAAAGGAAGAAAAGAGGCCGAACGGGCTGGCCGTGACAGAGCTTCAGCGCGGAAAGCTGTGCCCAGCAGGTACTTGAGCACTCTCGGCCTCGGCTCAGGACCAGTTGGTGTAGTGGCATCACACCCGCTCAGCATGCGAGAGGGGCCGGGTTCAATCCCCAGCCTGTCCATGCCCATGTGCGCCTGCGTTGGTCTTTCTCGCTTTGGGTTTGCTGTGCGTCTTGCCAAGGGCGGCTGCTGCGCCGCGGCCGGGTGCCGAACGTCACTTTTGAATCCTATATAGAAGTAGTAGAAAGTATAGAAAGTATAGAAAGTAGAAAGCTACCCCAGGGCGCAAACCTGGTGCTCGCTGTGGACAAACGAGTGCGGCCTGGAAAAGCGCGGGAAGCGAAGCTTTTGTGGCTGGCCGCTCCCTCTGGACCGATAGCCTTGCTGCATATTGGACTCAAACGCGACGTTAGGCACCCGGCCGCGGCGGAGCAGGCTGCGAACGGGCTGGCCGTGACAGAGCTTCAGCGCTGAAAGCTGTGCGCAGCAGGTAGTTGAGCACTCTCGGCCTGCTCAGCTCAGGGGCAGTTGGTGTAGTGGCATCACACCCGCTCAGCATGCGAGAGGGGCCGGGTTCAATCCCCGGCCTGTCCATGCCCATGTGCGCCTGCGTCTGTCACAGTTTGCCTCTCCCTGGTCTTTCATCCCTTTGGGTTTGCTGTGCGTCTTGCCAAGACCGGCTGGTGCGCCGCGGCCGGGTGCCGAACGTCACTTTTGAATCCTATATAGAAAGTAGAAAGCTATCGGTCCCCAGGGCGCGACCAGCAAGAACAGCTTCGCGTCCAGCGCGCTTGGAGGCCGCACTCGCTTCGCCGCAGCGAGCACGAACCAAAGGAGTGCGCCGGCAGCCTGCTCCGCCGCGGCCGGGTGCCTAACGTCGCGTTTGAGTCCAATATGCAGCAAGGCTATCGGTCCAGAGGGAGCGGCCAGCCACAAAAGCTTCGCTTCCCGCGCTTTTCCAGGCCGCACTCGTTTGTCTACAGCGAGCACCAACCAAAGGAGTGCGCCGGCAGCAGAAAGGAAAAGGAAAGAAAAGAAACGAAGAAGAACAAGAAAAAAGTGAAAGAAAGAAGGCTGGTAAGGTACAGGGCTGAACGGGCGAGGGCGAAAGGGAAGGGAGAAGGCTGCCACAGTCACGCTCCAACGCTAAACGAACACTCCCCCAACGCCTTCCCCTTGCAGGCAGGGGGGTCGGCGGATTAGGGAAGGACCTGGGTTTTACCGCTGCTGGCCAGGATGTTTAGGGTTCACCGCGTCTCAGAGTCTGAGGTGCCACAAGAGCCTCCAGCTGCAGCTGCGGCAGCATTTGCGGACGACTCCAATCGGAGGGCTCGTGAGGAGATCTTCCGGTATGCGAGGTCCCCACAGGACTGACATGCAGGCCTCAAGTTGTTTCAGCTGTTGTTTCGTATGCCGTCGTGCCAGCCAGCCGGAAGGTACTGTTGAACTTGGTAGATTCATGCGGGGGTGGGTCTCTGCCTTCATCACTCGTTGTACTCGGCCGTAGTCTTCCTTCGACATTTTCCCAGGAGGCCAAGTTGTCTCAGCAGCTGGACACCTCGGCATCCTTGGCTTGGCTGGCGTACCGGGACAAGCTGCCAATGCTCGAGCCTCCCTTGGCAGGCCTTGGGGTGGTTTGGGCAGGTTGACTGGCCGACTGGGTCTGTGTGCCACGGTCAATGGCTTGTTTTTTTGGAGTTGATGGAACATGGGAAGGGTCATATCAACCCCTTTGAACAGGGAAGATAGACAACCATTGCCAGGGTTCCTGTGAAGAAACCATGGCCACAACTCGGTGAGGATTGCAACCCAGCCAGGATCAAAACCCGAGCCCGGGTAAGTGAAGGCGTCGCACATAACTTTATCACAGGTTTGGGTGGACTCTTTCAAAGCCATGTTTTGATTGACTCCGAGGCGTTCAGGAGGAGCTGCCGGACATGACAGAGCTGCAGCGTCTGCTGAATATGCACGAGGAGAGGGAGGAAAAGGCGCCACTGGTCGTGATGGATGCAATGGGTCTTTCTTGTTTTGGGAAGCCCCTAGTGGTTGGTTTAAGGGCAGCAGGAAACCGGCCCTTCTGGGGTTGAGACAAACCCAGATCAAGGATTGCACAAGCAACTGTCCGGGATTTGTAAAAGCCATGTATCAAAGCTGGAGACCCCTCCAAACACTGGATATGTTGGTTTCCATGACCCAAAACAGGCTAAAGGGGTTCCAACCAGTACCCGCCCACTTGTTGAGCTTTCTGGAAGGCTGGGGAGCGCGGCCTGGACTGCGACCTTTATCGCCTGCTGTACAACCTGCGCGCCAGGGCCTCGGTGTGGTACGTCTCAGATTGGGTCCGTTCCTAGGGATTCGGGCAGCTGCAAAACGCCTGGTTTCCTGGAGGTGTGCATTTGAACGCCTCAACAAAGACATGTCATATCCACTTGTGTAGTTGCTTGTGTTTTGGCGCATTGAGGTACTGGTGCTGCTGCGGCAGGAGTTGAAAGCCAGCGGCCTACTCCAAGCGCTCCACTGCGCCCTGGCACTGGTGGTGCCGAGCTTAGCTGACGTGAAAACGCTAGGCACAGGTGGAAGAATCCAATCGCTCAACAGCCCAAAATCTGGAACTCACAATTTGTCGATTCGAGTCAACCGAGAGACTCGCAGAGTTTGGCCGTTTGATGCACTTACCAGAGTCGCTAAGATCAAATGCGGCACACTGTGTTTGGCTCGTTGCCCCAAGGCTCCGTGTCAGGCACCCATGAAGCTCCTTGGGCAGACGCCTTTGGTGAAGAGCGCTTTGCTGACCTGCCACGAAGTGCTGCGCTCGGCGCTGGCGGGCGCCGGATCGGAGGCGCGCGGCGATGGCCTCATGGCCCCACCCTTTGAAACACTCCGAATAGGAGGAGACGCTGAACTCAGCGCTTCTCAAAATTTCTGGCAATGGAGGTTCCTTAGTGCCGATGTAAAGCCTGGCAGATGGCACTACGATGTTTTAGCCAGGCGACGAGATCTTTGCTGAAGGTGAAGGATCTCTGCGACTTCGTGAAATGTCCAGGCCTGCAGTTGTCACAGACGCTGTACGCTGTGAGGCATGGCTGTTTTTAAGGAAGCCTTGGGCAGAAAAGGCAAATGCTGGAGTTTCATTTCACATGTTCAAACGAATGCGGGGTAATTTATTGAGCGGCTTTGCGGCTGGCCGTTCGGCAAGTCACAAAATCGGCGCCAATGGACCGAGTGCAGGCTGCCCCAACTTCCTTGTGACGGCGCCTGGCCTGAGGGGTCTGGAGGCACCCCGCGTCGAGGCCCTGAAGGCCGGGTGAGTGCAGCGTGCCAACATGGCACCGGTGAAATGTGAGTTGTCTCGGCCGCTATTTCAGACCATGCATGATGGTGATTTTTGCGCGATCACCCACAAGGAGCCTAGAAACTTAGCGTTGGTCTTCAAGCAGGCTCGCTTTGCTTGCATTCCAGGCACTTCGCAAGAAAGCCATAGACAAGGGCCAGCGGCTGGTGGTTGTCTTTGCATCTCAGCGACTGCTGGACGCGATTGCTGTGATCATTGGTGCCGACACCAGTGGCAAGGCAAGGCTCCGGCAAGGGTGATCGGTGAGGAATGCGCTTGAGGGGTGTTGGTGAAACAGGAGAGCAAAAGCATCGACCGCAAAGTGCCGGGCGCCACCTTTGCGCGTGAGGTGGCGCGGAGGGCCGAGGTGGTGGCGGTGGCGGCGCTGACGGCGCCGACTCGGTGCGAGCAGCTGCTTCAGAGCTGCGCGACAGCGTTGGTCCACGAGAGTGCCCTGGAGTTCCAAGCGGAGGCTGCTGCTCCGGCACAGCCACTTAACGGCACTTGACGTGTGTGGTGTCTGTGCACGAGTCCTAGATGCGGTTGGCTTCTTCTTTTTGTTGTTTGTGCTTGTTTGCTTGCTTGCTTGCTTGCTTGCTTGCTTGCTTGGTTGCTTGCTTGCTTGCTTGCTTGCTTGCTTGCTTGCTTGCTTGCTTGCTTGCTTGCTTGCTTGCTCGCTTGTTGCTTTGTTTGTTTGTTTGTTTGTTTATTTGTTTGTTGGTTTATTTGTTTGTTTGTTTGTTTGCTTGTTTGTTTGTTTGTTTGCTCGTTCATGCCCTGACTGGAACCCTTTTTTGCCGGGCAAGGTGTTCCGTAGGCAACTTCTTTGTTTGGCGGAAACCGCGGCCGCGTCGCAGGCAATCCAGCGAGATCGTTGCAGCTTGGGAGGTGCGGCGGCTGCTGAAGCAGAGCCTGGTGGTGCTGCCCCCAGAAACCTGTGGGCTGATGCAAAAAGGGCGGGCTACATGCCGATATGAAAACAAAGTCTCCCCTTTTCGGAATGCGGCTTTGCATTGTCAGCCGATTAAGAACCAGTGGATAGGGTGAAAAAACCCGAACACGTGCAGGCCTGGACCGGAGCCTAATTGCAGCTCAGGCGAGGTTGTAAAAACACGCAGCATTCAGAGGTCCCTTGCGTCCAAAACTGGCATGTCTCACTGCAAAACGATACTGGGTTAAAAACATAAACGATAAAACAAGCGTTCGTTTGTCAGCTCAAAACAAGAATCGAAACAATATTGTTGGGCAGCCAACAGGCCAGACTTGGTAGTTGGCAAACAACGAGAACAACACGACAACAAAAGTGATAACGTCTTGCACATAAAATGCTTTTTGCTGTCAAAGCGTACTTCGTGCACGCACTTGTGCGGAAACGTTGAGACTTTCGAGCTGGAGCTGCCAAAGTGGACTTCGCGCATGAACAGTTGCAATTTTTGAGCTGAAGCTGCCAAAGTAAAACATACTTTGTGTGCTACACTTGTACTGAAAGGCCGCGATGTTGAGGTTGAAAGTGCAGAAAGCACAAGACCCTGCAGAACGATAAGGAGTTAACTGAGTTAAGCAACAAGAACCGGGACAACAACCCCAAGCAAGTAACTCTAAAAGCAACGAGGACTTTTTGCAACATCAGGTGGCATACCAGAGCCTTGCGATGGAGACCGCGCAGATGCTCGTCCACTTCCGCCTGGAGCCACATGCAGAAGAAGCTGCACTTGCCACGGATCAGGGAAGCTTGACTGCACTCGGTGCTTCTCTCACTGTCTATGCCATCTTCTGAAGCATGTTGAGATGATGTCAGTTTTTTCTCAGTGCTCAGATTGAACTGACAAGCTGTGAGAAGCTTCCGCAGTCCATTTGATCCTACTCAAGTTTTGTTGCATTTCAATTGGCAAGAGTCCGGTACAATGCGATTGTCGGTTCATTTTGCTCCAAAGCAAAATGACGCGCTCCAAGCCTACCAGTGTTTCCATCTTTTCCGACCCCCTGGTCTTGCATTGTTGCAGCGTCCTCCCTTAGCGTGTCTGGAGATCAGTGGCCTTGTGACGTTCTTTGCGGTTTGCAATTTGGCCAATGCTCGCTTGACCCAGATCGAGCACTGGAAGACGTCCCAGCTCCCAGCTCCGTTCCCGGAGCCGACCCCGCGATGCCCGAGGATAGGCCGACACTGCACCTTGGCAGCGCCGTCCCAGAGAAATAGAGATCTTTTTGTCCTGTTGCGCATGCTCCAAGGGAAGGTTCTGCAACTCCACTGCATAAACAAACACAATATGTGCATTGACTGTCAAGGCCAGTCGTCAGCAAATCTTGAACATATTGCTGAGGATGGTTGGAGCACACCTGCTGCACGCGCAAGACTTGCTGCGCGAGCTTGAGGCCTCAACTCAGTTTGCAAGTACTTCGCTTGAAGGCAGTATGCCCCAAGTAGTTTTCATTGAACAAGCAGAAGCAAGCAAACCTTGGCCGTATTTCACTCAGTCGAAATGGTTGGTTGGTGGACGTGTGAGTGCAATCAAATGCCCCGCATTTGAGCAACTGACAATTAGACAGTTAGGTGTTGCTTATGACATGAGGGGCGACCTTAAGCCCACCTTTTTTAGCGGATGTCTTCAAAAGCTGACCCCTTCCGGTTGTGGCACAGGCGCAGGGCCTGCGGGTCCTGGAGCGCGAGGTGCTGGCTGCGAGCTCGCCGGACCTGCTGCTGGGCCCCCGCAGCTGCTGCTTCCTGCGCAGCGCACATCTGCTGCGGGGCCAGGAGCAGGACCTCTGTGCCCCTCGGCAGAATGTGCTAAGCCTGGAGGGAGCCATTTATTGTATGGCAGTGGGTCAAAAATAGGTGCCCAAAATGGAACCCTGGCAAATGGAAACAAGAACTAAAACCTGCGGTCCCCGTTTTGACCCATATCCGTTATCATGGGTTCCGGGCGCTGGGAGTTGATGTTGGTACTGGCAGATGTTCGTCAGGCGCAACGATGTGCTGAGCGGGCGGAACTACCGGTGGTGTCAAAGCGGAGTCAAGCATGATCCAAATGTTTGATTTGCTTTTGCAACAAGACTTGGAGAAGGGATTCCGCACTTTGCCATGTATATTTCATGATTGGTGGTGACTGTGATGCGACGCTGCGTTCAGAGTTGTTGGACCAGGAACCGTGTGTCCGAATTCCAAGGACCGCATCCAGCGGTCTCTTCTCGCCTTTGAAGAGGTGCTGCTGCTGATAGCGCCATCCTCAGCTATCAACGCGGGCTCCCCTTCGTTCATTCCGCGAGTCAAGCGGACGAACTCAGGGTTCTCATGTTGCTCCTGATTTTCATCATTCAACAGGCCCCTTTGTTTCCCAGGTCAGGAAAGGCTTCTGCCTGAGTTGATCCCAGCCCAGTCCAGCATGCCGGCATTTGACAGGTGCTGGAGTCGGAGAGCGCGCAAGACAAGAGGGCATGTGAGGACCTCCTTGGAGCACTTCGAATGCAGCATTCGGATAGGGCGCTGCGCGCCAGCCGCTAGGCTTGGACTTGGCTTGCTATTGCCAAAGAACCGCCCTGGCCATGCTGAATGCCCTCCCCCCGCGAGGTGACTTTTCAAATCAAAGTCTGACAATTGTAGAAACATACATTTGCTATTCAGGATAGAGAGGCAATTCTATCAGGAGTGGGCCTCATTTTCACAAAGAACAAACGTGTTTTCGATCCAGCAAGGTTCTGTGCACGTTCGGGATTTGGTGCAGCTCTTGGCAAAGCAGATAGAAGCCACTTGTGCTGCTGGACGTGGACTTGGAAGTGATTACAAGGACGGGGGAGCGTGCACGTGATTCTATGATGTCTATGACGTCTATGAAGTTCTATGAAGTCTATCAAGTCCCCCAGCATCAACTGCAAGATCCCACCCTTCAAGAAAAACAAGGAGCTGTCTTGAATCTAATAGGCTTGGGTGCTGCAGATTTGCGTGGGTGGACATGTTTCACTGCCCAGCGCGAAGCGAGGAGAGCGAGCCCGAGGAGTTGCCGCGCCTGGCGCTGCGCCCAGGGCTCAACGCGGCCCTCGCAGAGCGTCTCCTGGCAGAGCGCGCGGAGCGCGCGGAGGTCGAGGCGCCGGAGGTCGAGGCGCCGGTGCTGGCGCCAGTGCGGACAGAGCGGACGGCGCACTGGGCCGAAGGATTGGGCCGTGCCCCAGGCGGGGCCCATGCGAGTTGTGAGATTTGGAGAGCTGAGCGCGGGGGATGGGCGTTGCCTTGCGTTGTCTGCTTGTGCTTAGTGCGAGCCATGTTTGGAAGGTGCTCTGGTGCATCAACCCGCGGTGCGCCCTGGTCCATCTCACAGAGCGGAGCACCTTGTTCAAGTCCGACGGCCAGACCCGGACTCCGACCAAGAAGTCCAGACGCCACAGCAGAAGCCAGCACCGGCATACCGGGCAGAGGAGCTGCTTACTCCGCCTGATCGTATCATGGCACCGACCAGAATGCGCTCCGCCTCCGCCTTTCATGGGCAGGAGCCCAGGGAAGAGAAACAATTGCAGTTTCCTGATTGGATGGAAGGGGAAGCCACTCCGCAGCTTGTCGCGCAGCTTGCGTCGCACCACAGCTGTCCATCACAGTGCGAGGCGCAGTGGCCGGCGCTGCTGCCGCAAAAGCGACCCTTCGAAGATGAGCTCTCTCAGGCTTTGCCCAACAGACCCCCGGACAAGGCGTACAACAAACACACCTGGCAGATCTCAAATGAGAATCGTCACAGATCACAATTTCCGGCACATCCGCCCGGGGGATTAAGGGGTGTGCAGACGCTGAACCGACGCACTCGCACACCTGGCTCCCTGTTTGGATCCATTTGTCCTGGTCGGGATTCGGGGTTTGAGTCAGCCAGATGGCCAGCCAACCGCGGCTGGATGGGCTGATTGATTGATGCGCGCTGCAAGCGCCTGTATTTTAGGTGTCCTGCCTTGCAGGCCGCAAGAATTGCAATGCACGCTTGGGATCAAATCGTCATGGCGTCCATGGGTGGCCATGTAAAGATTGATAGCCTTGCTCATGTCGCCTGATGTCAACCCGCCTTGATGACATTGTTGGCAGGTCGTTCAGCAACGCGCTCTTCATTTGAGGCATGTAGCTAGCTGGTCGGCCGCCTGGTGCGAAGCACAATGCTTTGCGGGTGCGCTTTGACCTCGCACTAGGAATCTTCGCTCGGCTGCTTCCACTGGCATGATGGAAACGTTTTGCCAAGCCACCACCAAAGACTTGAGTAAGCATAGGCAAGGAAATGGAGCAGGAAGCTGTCAGCATTTGCTGTTTGAAGCTTGCGACACACAGCCAGATCTTGGATTGGCACGTAGTCCGATTTGGGGGCATGCTTCGATGAGTGGAATCTATAAGAGAACACAAAGAGCACGAGATGACATGAAAGCGCTATCATTGCTTCCAGCCTTTGGCTCAGAATGAGTTTGCATACACATAGACACTAGAGCCCGTTGTGCATTCAGGTGTGTGAAGGCAACTCCCGTCTCAGTTGAGAGCGCTAGACAGGAACCAGAACTGACCGCCATGCGACTGGGCGCAAAGGAGCCCAGGGCCGCGGAATGTCGATGGATTTGCGGCTGGAGTCTCAGCCTTCTGACTCATGACTCATAGCACTTAAGCTATGATTAAATATATTAGATCTATGATTGTCATGGACACCTGCGCTTTTGCTTCCGGGACCATGTGGTTCAAGACGCCTCTAGCCATCGAGCCGTGAGCCGTGTTCCAGAACTCACCTGCATTGCTTGTGCATCAGCATGGACCCGATTCAACAGCTGCGCGAAGCCATGGACTTTGCTCGCCAATTGGGTCAACTCACAGAACGCACCAAGCCTATTTGGAAGGGGGCTCACAAGTTCTCCTTCGTGAAGCTCATGCTACTTCTGATCCTTGCCATCCACTTGGCGGCTTTGGTACAATTCTCACAGTCCAGCCAGGAGCTGAAGAAGAAGGGCCAGAATAATGCGGAGCGGGCCAAGAAGCAGGCAGCCCAAGCCAAGCAGTTGACGAAAGAGGCGGCTGAGAAAACAAAGGAGGCAGAGGAACATCAGTCCCAGGCCAAGGACGATCAGGCTGCTGCCCAGAAGGAAACGCATGCTGCAAGGAAGAAGCGGCAGGCATCGGACAAATTTCAGAGCATGGCTAAAGCTGATGAAGAAAGGGCCAAGCAAGCCGCAGACGCAGCAAGCAAAGAGCGAAAGAAGCAAAAGCGCTTGGACCGTGATGCTCAGCAGAGTGATGAGCATGCAAAATTCTTGCAAAAGAGTGCAGCGGTGGCAGTTGCTGCTGGGGCGGCGATGGAGAGTAAAGCTTCTGCAGATGCTGTAGCAGCAGCCAGGTATAAGAGAGAGGCAGCAAGGGCCGAGGCAGAGACAGAGGCCGATGTGGAGGAGACCGCAACGGTAGAATGGATTCCAGGGTGGGATGTAGTTGCAGATGTTGTTGGCGGGGGAGCAGCTTTGGCCTTGCAGGCTGATGCCACAAGGTCTGAAGCTCTTGGTGTGCGCAAGGTGCGGAAGGCAGCCAGCGAAAGAGCAAAAGCTTTGAGACTCAAAGCTGAGGCTGCGCAACTCAAAAAGCGCATGGAACAGGCCACGGAGGACAGAGCAAAAAATCACTTGCACTCAGAGCATGCGCAGCAGGAAGCTGTGAAATATGAAAAGCAGAGCCAAAAACTCACCCAGCAAAAAGACCGGCTAGAGTCGCAGTCAGAAAGAGAGGTGGACACTGCATCGGATTCTCTCAGCAGGGCTCATGACGATGAGCAGAAGGCGAAGAACCTCAAGAACAGGGAGCGAAGTGAATTGCAGCAAGCTGCCACATACGGGGCTCGTGCTACCATGCTTTTGCTTTCTGCTTCAATCACCTCAAGCCTGCAGATGCTATCGTTGTGGCCTATCAGCTTTGTGCCAGAAGAGTTGTCGCAAGTGGTTGCACCGCAAATCAACATAGTGCCGCTGCTTGGTGAGTGCCCCATGCAGGCGCAGCTTTGGCCCAGGTGGGTGAAGCTGCTTTTGAAAGGATTGGAGACTCTCTCGGCTGCTGCCAGCCTGCTTGCTCTCATTTGCGTGTCTTCATGGGGGGAAGGCGTGGTTCTGGCTGGGATCTCAGCCATTGGCGGCTGGATGTTTTTTTGCACATGTGTGTGGAGACGCACGGAACTCCGAAATTGCTTGTCGGGAAAGCACACCGTTGCGCACGCTTGTGGAAAGACGCTGAGTGATGTGACGCAGTATGTTGCGATGATCATCCTCAGCATTTGGGCATATGGTTCCATTCTCCATGGTACGGAGTTCTTGAAGCACCTGCCACTCCACCAGATTATTTCCGTGCTGCACTTCCAAGACACCTGGATTTGGGCAGGGACAGCTGCGATGCTTGCTGCGGGTCTTCGCTGCTTTCTTGGCTTCCGGTTTCCTACCTGTGCCTGCCAACATAACTCTGGGGAGGATGGAGCCTCAAGCAACTTCTGTTGCGGAGTTCCTGTACATTGGTTGCCCCAGGTGCCCATGCTAGACGCCCAATGGTATTGGCCGCGTTTGGCTTTGCTCGTTTTGGTAGTAATGATTTATATTTGGAAGGGGTGCTCAGTGGTCAACCTGTATCGTCAAGTGGGAGGCCGACCTTGCAAGCTCAATGCAAGCAGGGATGATTTGCTTTTCTCGGTTTGCATTATGGCTGACGTCTGGCTTTCGGCAGTGATCCTGCGCCACAAGAGTGTCAAGGATCTGCTTTACGTAGCTCGACAAGGATGCAACATGTGCGCCTATTGTCGAGGGTGACTTTGATGCTCTTGTCTAATTATGAGTGCTGAGAAGCAATTGGGTGTGGTGCCTTCCAGCCTGCAGAGTCTGCAGAGCAGAGACTGTCTCGCCGAGCGGGGCTGAAAATGGCACGCCCCTGCAAAGCTTGACATAATTGAAGATGAGATGCTGCTTGGCTTGTTGTCCATACTGCATCTTGGCCAAGGTTTCTCAGCCTCCCGTGCGTTTTTGCGGCTTCAATGTTGCAGTGCTCTCCTGCTCGGCGTGCGTTTGATGAAGCCATGACAGTTCATCACATTAGATTTTTTTCTCGAATACTTTCATTTGCAGGTATATCCGCTTCGCAAAGAAGCCCATGGCAGCACCTTTCCACAGGCGAGCGCTGATTTGAGCCCCCGCAAGCCGCAGAGCCAAGACAACGTCTCTTGCGTAAGTGAGGACCAATCATAACTCATATCTACTTGCTTTCCTTCGTCTACTAAGTTTTTTTGAGTGGAACGTTGTGCGCTTGCAGGGTCACAGAGCGTGGCGCTCGCCGCTTGCTGCTGGTTGGCTTGGCCAAGAGCCTGGCTTGGTGTGCGTTGACTCGGTGTGTGTTTAGTAATTGCCTCTGCATTACCTCGTCCAGCTGAGGTAGCTGAATTGATAGTGCTTAGACTCTTGCCCCTGACGCAGGCAACGAACATAGTGCTTTTGCTTCAGCCTAGCGTGTTAAGCTAGTGACCAGGTCTTGCGGAGTTTGCCTCAACCTGTCATATTGCAGGTGTATCCAATGAACGCCTCGTGCCTCGTTTGTCTCTACTTTTGGAAGGAAACTGGCTTGCGTGTTCATGCTCACATTTTTCTGGCCATTCCCGTGTCAGGAGTCCAAAAGAGCCAAAGTGCTGAAGATGAACGAGGCAGCCGATTAGGTGTTTCTCAGATGTCCAGATGCCGCTCCTGCTTGGTGAGGATGCCGAACAGCCCCCCCCCTCCGGCACCAGGAAAGGTTTTTTGACCCTTCTTCAAAGCTGAAGCGGTTCTGATCAATTCTCATCGAATCTTTCGGGCGACATCGGCCCGATTTCGTGTCCAGGTGGTCGCCTGCCTCATGGCGTTGGCCGCCTGGGGCCTGCCCTGCCTGGGCGAAACCGAAGAGTTCCGGGTGGAGGGGCTGCCAAGCGTCCTGCTGGCGCCCAGGAGCCGGCGCCCTTGAAAGGCGAAGTGGCCGCATGCGTGGAATTCGATGCCTGAGCTTGGGCTCTTTTTTTTTGTGTTTGTCCGTTTGGCTTCATTTGGCTCACTTCGGATATGCCTCCTTCGTTGTCATAGCTTTCCCGCCTAGTGGCAGGACCTGCGGGTATGCGGTGGTGCTGCTTCTGCTGGGCATCCTGTGCTGCCTCGGCAGCGGCTTCCAAGGCCTCTGTCTCTGCTCCTCTCTGCTCCTCTTCTCTCTCCCTTTGACATTTGCTTCTCAGAAATTCCAGCCAAAGGGACGCCAGACATGTGACACACGCATGGGAATGTCTGAGCAGCGACTTTGTGGCATGTGTGAGTCAATGCACTGCGCAACTCAGCAGGTCTGAATGGTGCCTTCCTGAGCTGCCTGCCGTCCGCCTTGAACTTTGGCGTGTCCGCGATGCTTCTGAAGGCGTGGAACAGTTTTGCCTGGATGCTGGTTGCTCCCCGCCAACAGTGAGACAACACACAGGTCGGGCAACAGTCAGGCCTCGACAAAAGCACACTCTCCAGCCTTAGATGCTGAGCCTGGGCATGCCTGACTAGATCGGCGGCAGCCATGACCATCTCGCAGTGAATTTAAAGGCGGATCAGCCAGCAACCCTTGGCAATCAAGTGGTTGACGGATTGTGGGCGCAATAGTCGCTCAGTCGTTTGCCCTGTTGCAGACTGGGCCCCTTGCTTGAATGTGCTTGCACATGTAGCTTCTGCGGGCTGTTGAGCCAGCTTGGTAGAGGCTGTTGCACTTGTTGGAGCCAGCCTGCTGACAGCTCCGACAAAGCTCTCACCTCAGTTTTGGAGTAGCCTTGAATCAGCACCACTGATCTTTTGCAACAGGTTGGAGCATTTGGCGGCTTTTCCCGTTCTCTCCCTGCTTATTTTGGCAGTCCTTGACTCAGATGTACATATTTGGCTCAGCTCACAGTGGTCGTGGTCCCAGGTGCGCAGCGCTGCTGCCTCGCCGTTGAGGAAAGCTCTCGAGGTGCATGACACCCTCAGTGTTCTTGCAGCCTATGGTGCCAGGATCCCAGGTTGTGCACCGTAGTCGCCGCATGGCCGGCATCACTCCTTTGGCCTCAGGTCCTGTCAGGCCTCGCAGCTTCCATCACCGGTGGCCTCATCTACGGTCTGGCCCCCGTGGTTGCGGAAGGCTGCCAGCGAAGTGAAGAAAACAACCGCCTCGAGGTGAGCTGGCTGCGTGGTCTGTCGAGCGTCAGGCACGCTGTGCACAACTATCCCTCGTGCACGTTTTGCCGAACTCAAGCGAGAGCGTTCGCCATCCAGGCCGTTTATGCTGGCCTTTTGGCTGCCCACTGCTGGGGCATGCGCGCTCTGAGCGGCAGCGGCGAGCTGCGAGGCGGGGCGCAAGGAGCCCAAGTCCCTCAAGAGTTGTTGAGAATTTGTTTCCAGGCGCGGCAGCACCGCAGAAGGCCAAGACTGAGGCTGAAGGCCAGTTGCTTTGTGAGAGACGGATGGAGACAGATAGTTTTCAGAGCCAGGCTTACTTGGTAGATGGAGATGTCAGGCGTCAAGAAAGCAACACAGAGCTTGCAAATGTGCAGGTGGCGGACGCCGGCAGGTGGTGGACGACCGCGCCGCTGCCAACGAGGCGCCGGGAGGCGCCAGCGTGTTGGACCTAAGCAGATGGACTGAGGCGCGAGGCATCGAATTGGCCAGACCCAAGTCTCCTCCGGTGCCTGGAGGCCTGGGCCATGGCCTGAAAGGTCCAAAGGCATGTCTGCCGAGCTCTGTGCAATCCTGCTAGATTCTGAAAGATCTGGGGGTGGAGCTTTATTGTTTTTCAGCCGGCATTTGTCCGTGCTATTTTTTACGACAGGCGTGCCAGCCGCGGCGGCCCCACCGGTGACCGAGGACAACAACCCGTTCCTAGGTTGCAATCTGGGTCGCGGGTTGTCACATTCTTCCGCAAGCTCTTGGGTAATTCGGCTCGGTCCGGATACCCTTGCCAAGTGTCTGCATTGGCTGTGCCCAGGCTTTTGGACTTCGATGAGGTGGGGATATGATGGAGAGTTCGTGATGGATTAACACTCCCTCGCGACAGAAGCTTCAAGGCGATGAATGTTTAGACAGATGCAACCCTTTGTGAGATAGCTCCGCAGCCTGGCCCTGATTGGTTTCACTCGGAGGGCAGACGGGGCTCAAGCAATTGCAAGGCTCTTTCTTCCAAAATCTGTGTCAAAACTTGAGCTGCAGGGAGCCGCCCGGCGGAGGACGGTGGAGGACGATGCCATGATGGAGGCGGGCTACGGGGTAGTCCCGCCTAGCAGTTCATTTGGCTGGCGATCTTCAGCCAGCCTTCACTAGGCATCCAACAGGCCAAACGAACGCACGTACTGGACCCTTGGCGTCTCATTGTGTGATAGGAACAGCTCTTTGCCAAAGCGCTTGCGCCCCTGGCGGCCGAAGCCACAGACGGCGCAGGCAGCTAGACAGCTGAAACGACATTTATTTGCTGGGTTGATGGGAAACGTCGCATTGCTACCAATTGCAAGGGTTTGCCGTGCTCTTGTCCATTGCAGCGAACCAGATCCACCAATTGGCAGGCATAGCGGAGCCTCAATTTGACGCAGATTTCGAGGAGCGCGGCAGGCTGCATGAGTCCTTTGCGCAAGGCCTTGGGGCTCCTAAGCAGATGCCGTGTTTCATCACCCGCTGTATATCGGCTATGAATATCAATCAAGGAACATTCAGAGTGTCCCCACCAAGGTGTCCTCCCCGCCAATTTGTCCCATACCCATATTTGCTGTTCAGGCTGGACTCATTGTCCAGAAAGGGCAATCTTGTCAGGAGCTGATGCGCCGCTTCGATGAAGATGACCGTGCTGCGCCCATCACGGAGCGAGCTCCATGCCACCTTTGCGTGATGGCAAGAGTTTCGGCTGATTTGGCTGTCCAAGGTCAAGGGCCTTGTTTCAAGGGGGCAAGACTGAGACCCAAGTCGGACCCTGATCTGAACTGAATATTGGCTGAGTAGGCTTCCCTGAACCCATCACCCACACTATTGTGGCTATATTGGGGGAAGAGGTTGGTACACGATGGTTGGAGGGTTTCCCTACCCTCGCAGAGAGTCCAGAAGGCAAAGCATTTGGCGGCCACGATGCTTGCAGGAGCTCGCCTTGGAGAGCGTGGAGGTGCCTTTCGGGTTGAGCCGATGCCGTTCGGGGGAGAGGCAAGTGAGCAGTCAATCTGGAAAGGTGCCACATGTTGCATTCTTTGATGACGTTGGTTTCTGGAAGTGCCCTCATTGGTTTTGAAACAGTTGAGTCCAGCTGCACACTTGCATGCTGTGTTCCTCGAAGGACGATTCCTCTCCGGCGGCAGCACCTGTCATTACTGATGCAGCAGCTGCAATTCCTGATGTGACGCCTGCGGCTTGCCAGCACTCGACTTTTGCATGCCAGGCCGAATTGTGTGTTTCGCGCAGCTTGGAAAGTCATTTGCTCCATGGGGGGCGGGGGTGGGCGGGGGGGTCGAAATAGGGGACAAATCGCTTCAGACAGGAAACCGGAAGAAAACAAAAACAATTCTTTTCACGTGTCTGAGCTCAAGCAGAGCTGCAGAGGCCAATGCACCCGTCCTTACGTTGGATGCGCAAATGCTGCTGGACAGCAATGCGCCCGAAGATGAGGCTGGGACCCTGTGCAGAGGTCTTCCTGGATTCCCTGCGCGGCATTTCCAAGTTGGTGAAACTTGATGAAATTTGGCAACGATTGGCCAGGACGAGCTGCTCAAGGACATTGAAGACATCGGATGATCCTGAATCTGACGGTAGGGAGCTGCTTGCAGGCCAAGCCAAGGCTTGCATGCCTGGCAAGTTGCTTGTTGGGCGTGGGTGAAAAAGAGCGACTTCTTGCATCAAGCGAATTTATGGATGATCAAGAACACTTGTACTTGCAATTGATAACATGCGCAGTCTGCGACTTGCGACGAAATCGCGATTCAGCTTCCACTGTTCACAAAGCACCTGCTTCCGTTCTTGTCCCTCTCCGTCGAACACGCCTTTGGCCTGGTGTGACTGCCAACACCTGGCCTGCCTTTATGCTTTTCCACCCTCGGTTGGCATTGGGCATGCCAGGAAACCCGCATGCAGCATCTCCGCAAGGCCGCCCTCAACAGTTTGGCTGCTGCCGAATGGCGAGACGACGAAGTTGGCACCGCCACTCGCTTTTTGATGCTGTGAACTAAGCATTTTGTGGCACCGGCTACAACTTCCACATGGCTTACAACAGCAAGCGCTTCTGCAAGCCACCTGCTTCATACAAGCTTTCATTTGTAAGTGCAAACTAGCGTCGCACCGAATGTTTGCCAGCACTTGCGTGTCAGAAGGCAAGAGATGGTGAAAGCTGCTGCGCCCATTGCTGCTTTGAGAGCCCCGCTGAGCCTGTCCTTGACGAGGACCCCTCAGAGGGCCGGACCAAGCTGTGGTGCCGCCTCGTGTGCGCCCTTGCGCTCGCGCGCCAGCTTGCGCCCCCTTCGTGAGCCCTGCTTTTGTCCCAGTCCAGCCCCTTTGCTTCCCACATCTCCCTACTTTCCCAGAGTTGTCGCTCGAGCCCCTGCGGCGCCTGCGGCTCCCCTTGCCTTTTGGGTCTGCTTCGTGTTCGTGCGGGAGAGCTCTTGACGAGCTCGGTGACCATCGCTCTGCTTGCCTTCGGTCTGGCGCTCTGCGATTGCGGGCCGGGCCCCTTGAGCGCGCCACCGCCCGGGTCTGCTGTGAAGCCGGTGCCACGGCCTTCGGGGCGTGCCGCTGGCGGTTGACACGGGCTGCCCTTCGTCGGGCCGAGGGCTGTAGCCATTGGCTGTGGGAACGGCCTCTGCGGAAGCGAGCGCTGCTGGCACTGCTGGCGCGGCTGCTGCTGGTGCCCGCCGCGCGGCTGCTGGAAGGACTGTGGTCGCCGGTGCTGCGGGTGCTGGTGCTGACGCCGCCGCTGTTGCGGCTGCTGTTGCCGTGGTAGCGGCAGCTATTGCCGTGGTTGTGGCAGTTGTTGCTGCTGCTGCTCAGTCGCAGCCGCTGGCTCACCTGGCGCTGGCTGCGCTGGAGCTGCGGAGGCGGCAGCGGTGGCAGCGGGAGTGGGAACTGGGGTCCCCTGCATGGCTGGCCTTGGCGATGGTCCGCGGGTGTGGCCATATCAACATCGCCCGTCCCCAACGGCAACGGGACTGGCTGACAGGGCAGGACAAGAGGGGGATGGCCATGACAACACGCCCAACCCCGTTCACCGTAAGCAACATCAACAGCAAGCACACGGACCGGCACGTTCTGGAGCAGAAGGCGATGGCCAGTCAAGTGCTCGCTACACCGCAGGCACCCACTCTGGGTCCCACCCTCAGTTGAAGACGGGCATTCCATGCCATGTGGCGGGAAGACAAGTCCACCGCTGTTTTAAGGCTACACTGGCAGCAAAACAAGGGTGACAGACGAGGGCAGCGGGGGGCGCAGACTTGGGAGCGACAGGCACAGAACGAGTGTTGTACGACGGGGCTGCCTCAGACCGAGTGCGCGGAACACTGGAAAGCAAAACGCTCCTCAGCAACCGAAGAGCAACCAGACACGAAAGCCACACGACGGCCACACGAATGGAACCTCGGGCCCTGCGGCCGCACGAGGAACTGCGCACATGCAAACGGGGCAGTCTTCAGCATCACGATTCGTAGGACAGGGCTGAGATCCAGCACGCAACAATTTTTTTGTGCACGCAACATCCACTCGGGGGAGGGTGAAGAAGCCGGATGTCCCGGCGCGGGTGGCGTGGCCGCTCCAGCAAGGCTGCTATCGGACGCCGTTCAGGGCGGGGAAGGTGGTGCAGGATTTAGCGTCCAGGGAGCGCCAGGCAGGCAGGCAACACAGCTCACATGGCGCAGGATCAACAGTTGGTTGCGATGTAACTTCGGACACGCGTGTTGGCCAAATTCTTTGACATTTATTCTGACCAATTTCCCGGCGTGTTCTCTGGCATGCTTTCTGACATTTTTCCGGGCAAATGTTCTGTCAATAAAGCTGACATGCTCGCTGCCATAAATTCAATCAGAAGCCGGTGCCTTGCGCAGTCGCGGCTGCCCTCTCGAGTACGCTGCTGCGCGGGTTTGCCGCAAGGCCGGCGCACGCGACAGGCGCGTTGAGGTCATTGCTAACGGCTTGCCCCTGTGGAACGGCGCCCAGTTTGCAGTCGCCACGACCATTGTGTCGCCCCCCACGCGCGATGCCGTTCCACGCTCCCGTGGCCTTACTTGATGCCCGGCGTCAGAAGGAGCGAACCTACCCCTGCGGCCTTGCGTCTTGCCTACCAAGCCGCCCTGGTCCACCGCTGGTCTGGCTTCTTGACCGCTGCTGCCATGCAGGCCTTTACTGCCAGTGGCTTGTCTTGCCTGGACGGCCCTGCGCCCGCTCTCAGTGACGTGCTTGCGGACCGCACCGGCCCTGATCTTGAGGGTGCTCGCCAGCCGGCTCTCGGCCCACCCTTAGCCTAGCCTTCCGCGTGGGGGGGTTTTGCCGTGTGAACCCACCTCTTTGCCGGCTTTGGCGTGATTACCCCTGGTGCCCGGGGGCCCCCTTTCAGAAAAAGGCGTGTGAAAAGAAAAAACATGAGAAACAATGGTTAACTAAAGTATGTCAGACTTGGAAAACCTGTCCTGCCGTCAGTGGTAAGTTTTATGCAGCGCTTCCTGATGAAACAAGAGCACAAGTGGCTTGCAGTTCTTTTCGCAAGGTGCTTGTTCAAAACCAGGGGGCGCAAAGCGGCTCACCACCATATTGAAGTCCTGTTGTGGCAGTTGTGACAGCTACATTGCGATAGGAGGCACGCCCTCAAAGGGTTGCATCCAGCGCAGCAATACAGAATTGGCGTCTGGATCTTGACAGGACGCAAGGAGGACCTTTGCCCCTCGCAGTCCTGTTTGACGTGGACTAAGAGCCTTCAACGGGCTTTCTCAGTAGCACACGCCAGGGTATGTCAGCTTTTGGCGTGCAGGTAGGATGAAGCAGGGAGAGGGCGGGTTATCGTGCGCTGCTTGGCCCAAGCTGGTATGATGCTAATCTTCTGTCTGACTTCTTCTGCCAACCTTTCTGTGCATGTTGCATGACTAAACGGTGGTTTTGCGCATAAGTGACCAACTTTAGCCATCATACAGCGTGGATTTGTAACCCTATGAAGGGCTTCGCCGACGGGCGTGACTTCGAAGGATTACGTGGATCGTTTGCCAAAGTCCTTTGATGATGCATTTGTTTTTGCCTGGCGCTTGTGGGCCGCAATCCGTGTTTGCCAAGATGCATCAGTTGATTGATGGGGTGTTCGACGAAATTCACGAGCATGAACTGAACCAGAGCAATCACAGCAATCCGAGCACGGCCGCACAAGTGGTTGGGGGTGACAAAGCAGTCCGCTGCCAGAGCTGTCAGTTGGTAAAGGATGGCTGCAGCTGTCGGAACCCTTTTGGCAACGACTCCCATCCAAGCACCTACCCGTGGCTGCTGGTCAGATGCTGTGGAGCTAGTTACAAAAAAGGAGGCGAGGCCCAGAGCAGCGCAAGGCTGAAAGCCAAACCGTCTTTATGCGGAAGGCTGCAGGAAGGCTATTTGGTGGGTAGCTTGCGTCGGCTGAGTTCATGGCCTCGTGCTCCTTTTCCGCACTGCCGGCCTGGCAAACAAATAAAGTACCAAGCAAAAATTCGGGATTTCATGGAAAGATGCAACATCATGTTTTCTACCGCGCACCAAGCCCATTTCGTCCTGAATGAGCAGAACATCTCTGCTTCGCGGGTCTTCAAAGCCAAGTGCTTGTTGCGCAAACTAGCTACCCGATTCGTTGCACGCAGCGTGACATGTTCTGGCACGAAGCTTGTCGTTGGATATGGCATCGCTCAGAGTGTGGCTAAAAGTCGTGACCATCGCAACCAGGTACCAATTTCGTACTGCTGCGCTGGATGCAGCGCTTCAAGGGTGGCATGACGTCCATCGTAAGCAAAATTAGGGGCTTAATCGCTTGGCACTCAGTGGCCGGATCCTTGCAGCCCAGCGGCACTTCCAGCAAATCGGCGAGTGGCTGGGGAAAGCCAACATCAACGAACCAAAGCACCATATCCAGATCATGGGCGTGTCAAAACGGTGGCCTGACACCTGCTGCTTACACCGACAAAGGAGAGCTCATGGGGCGCAAGCTATTTTTTTTTTTAAATTGTGGTGGCGGGCGATTTTGTATCATCCCCGAACTTTTCTGGGAGGGGGGGAGAACCCGGCGATGGAAAAAGGCGCAGGAGAGGAGAAAAAAAAGAAGAATACACCAGCATAGACCCCAGATCACCCCGAATAGCACACCACGGCATCATGATGATGTTGACAGCATCATGATGATGTTGACAGCATCGTGATGATACCACAGCAACTTAGCATGGTGCGCCAAATAAACGCGCAGACAACGTCCTACTGAGCGCAGCAGCATTACATGTTCGGCAGAAAAAGGCAGAGACGACGTTCGAGTTCGACAGCATCATGATGACGCGGGCAGTAGCATGATGATGCGAACGGAATCATTGTGATGGTAGGGGCAGGCGAATGATGATACCACAGCCACAAATCATCTTGCAACAGCGTAATGAAATTCAGCATCATCCTGATATTGACAGCATCATGGCGCCACCGCACCCACGAACCATAACGCAGCATCGCAGTGATTCCAGCAGCATCATGACGTGGTTGACAACATCATGATGATACACCAGCCACGAACCACTACGCAGCAGCACCTCAAACAGCAACCAAAAACAGCACCTGACACATCCCCAAACTGCGTGCCCCTAGCACCCGCCGGCAATCTCGGAAAATTGCGTCCACACCTCAAACAGCACCACCCCCAAAAACAGCATCTGCATCAGCGCCCAAAACTCCATGCAGCCCTCAATCTGGCAAAAATGCGCCTACACCGTCACCAGCACCTCACACAACACCCCAGAGCAGCAGCTGCGCCAGCACCACCATGCCCCCGTAGCACCGGCCGTCAAGCTCGCAAAACAACACCTCACTAGCATCCCAGATTGCATGCCCCCTAGCACCCGGCCGTCAAGCTCGCAAAACAGCATCCACCAAGTGCCCCAAACTGCACGCTGGCACAATCTCGCAAAGCGGCGCCTCCACCAGCAGCCCAAGCTGGATGCCCCCTAGCACCCGGCCGTCAAGCTCGCAAAACAGCATCCACCAGCACCCCAAACTGCATGCCCCTGGCACCGGGCCGCCAATCTTGCAACCGGCCGTCAAGCTCGCAAAACAACACCTCACTAGCACCCCAAATTGCATGCCCTAGCACCCGGCCGTCACTCTCGCAAAACAGCACCTTCGCAAAACAGCATCCACCAAGCACCCTGAATTGCATGCCCTAACAACCGGCCATCACTCTCGCAACAGCACCTCCACCAGCAACCCAAGCTGGATGCCCCCTAGCACCCGGCCGTCAAGCTTTCAAAACAGCATCCACCAAGTGCCCCAAACTGCATGCTGGCACCCGGCCGTCAATCTCGCAAAGCGGCACCTCCACCAGCAGCCCAAGCTGGATGCCCCTTGGCACCCGGCCGTCAAGCTCGCAAAACAGCATCCACCAGCACCCCAAACTGCATGCACCCTAGCACCCGGACCTCAAGCTCGCAAATCATTTTCCCTTCTTTATTAGAAGTTAGAACCCCTATAGCTTTCAGCTATCTGGGGAATTAAGGTTGCTAGTGAAATTTCCTTGGCGGACAATTTGGAGGCAATGATGCTGAAAGCCTCACAGCGGGCGTTTTTTTCCTCGCGCGCCGTGTCCGCCGCCAGGTGCCTCCGGGCACTGGAGGGCTGTGCGCGTTGGCTGTTGGTGAGCCGGGCAGCGGCAATGCACGGCTCAGCGCACGCGGCTGGCGGTCAAGGAGGCTCCTGGCTTGGGCAACACGTCGCTCCACAAAGGCAACCCCCATCGACATTGGAAGCAGAGTGGGGAGGGACGCAAGCAAGCTAGCAGCATATGCTCTGTGGGCAGCCGCCGCTAAGAGCGAGCACCACCGCCGGGCGAGGCTTGAAAACTTGCCAGGCTAGCTCCCAACAACTGAGCGGTGGCTTTCACGCAGCCGTTGGTGGTGAGAAAAAAGCTTGCTTGCCAGTGATTTGCCTGCGTGTTCAGTGGAGCGGGGCCGGCGGCAGCAGGTGGCGCACAGATCATCCAAGAGGGCCGCCAGGCCGTCGGCTGATCGCAGAGCCTGCGAAGCAGCGACCAGCCCGTCATGCTGCGCCAAGGTGTAGGGCGCAGGGGCCAGCGGGCCCCCCTGCTCACAGCCCTCAATTACCGCTGCTGAATCCCCCCTTGCGCTCGCAACACACCAGCCCTCGGGCACGCAGTCCTGTGGTTTCCAAAGACATCATGCCCCCCCCCCGCAGGCGCAACATGCGGGCAGCAAAGCCAGTGGAAGGCGAAGCCGCCTCAACAGGATCACACGGAACTGCGCCGGCTCTATGGTGAGCTCCTGGAACGTGGCAGAACTGTGAGGACCAGGGCGGAACACGAGCCAAACTGCGACAGCAGCATAGCTACCAAGGTGGGGTCAAGTCCCTCACCGTGGGTTTGGCGAACATCAAGGGTGGCTACCGCTGTGCGCATTTCAGCAGGGCTGGCTGCAGGCGCGTGCTGGGCAGCCACGAAAAGCAAGGGCTGCAGTTAGGACGCCGCTTTTAGAACCGCCGCCCAACCTGCCCGTTTCCCTGCGCAAGCTGTGGCTGCGGCTGTGGCTCCTGGCGTGGCTCACCAAGAACGCGGTTGGGTGAGGCGCTCTATCTGGTTTGGGAGTCCAGCTACCCTTGCCTGTTTCAAGATCAACGCTGGCGATGCATACGCCAGCGCGCTGCTTGAGGGCGACGTCTTGTCCGACGCCCACTCTTACCCGGTCTCACCGGTGCTAGAAAAAACCATCGCCGCAAATGGTGCCAGAGCCGATGGGATGGGCACGGAACGAATGCCATAAGGGATGGCAGCCGTTGCTGCGTTGCTGGTTGGCTCGCATGCGCGAGAGGCATCCCGCAGACACAGTCTCCGGTCTACTTGTTGCCGGCTTGATGCTGCGGAGGCAGGCTGGGCAAGCATCCTCTCCATCTTGTTGTCGAGGAGGGGCGTCGCTCGCGTGCAGCCTCTCCTACTATCGGGTTGCCCACGGCCTCCGGTGAGAACCAGCTGCACGGGCTGGGTGCCTGGGGCGCTGACGGGGCAGGGGAGGCTGCGGGGATTCGAGAGTCAAACGCCAGCAAATTGGAATAGCAATGGCAAGTGGCAGAGAGCACGGGACACGCGTGCTATGTGGGCCCGCATTTGGGCGACGCAGGCCGCGTGGTGGCCGAACCGTTGGGAAGCACCGGCTCTGGGCAAGCAGGGCCGTTGTCGCTTGGCGGGTCTGATGGCATGGAAGGGCGCGGGACAGCTTGCGCTTCGCAGATTCCACATCGGGCGTGCCCAAAGTGCCGATGAGGCCGGGTGCCTCGCCCGACCCAAAACACAACAGAGAAGTCTCCATTGAAACTGACGAACAAGGCCGGCGCTGAACGAGCAGAACGTCAATCCGCGGGCTTGATGCTGCACAGCCCCAAGCCGCCGAACTGTGCTGGGAGGAAAGCCGCCAAGTGGGCCGCTGCAAGGCCAGCCAAACCGGGTTTGCAAGTCACCTGGCACGGAGCGGGCAAGCAAGCTGACAAACTGCGCGGCCTCAGCGCTCCAGCGGCCGCCAACTTCAAGTCCAAGAAAGGCGCTAGTAAACCCGTGCTTGACCAGCAGAGTCCAGGGCCGAGACGAGTGCGACCACGCCCCTGGGCCAGGCAGCTAGCCACTTCGACAGCGAGCCACAACATCCCGCGGCGGATCGGCAGCTCCAGCGGGTGCTGGTGCAACCCCCTTTTGTTTGCGGCCTCCTGCGTCACGTCCTGGCCTTTGCTTTGTCTGCCATCCCTGATGCGGGAGCCCACCACGAGGTTCTTGTTGCCACGCACGCTATTGCATCGCAGTCCTGGTGTTCGGGAGCTGCCCAAACACAAGTGGATTGCACGCCTCGCAGCGTTTAATGAGGGGCGGTGGACCCCACTCCTGGAAGAAGCCCGGCAACTTCATCCACCAGTGTCCAGTGCGCTGGCCCAGCAACCCCTTGAGACTTTGCAGGAGCTTTGCAACCCTGGCTGGTGCCCAGTCCAGCTGTATGAGGCGCTTTGTTGGATTTCCAACCTGACCGGGTCCAGCTCCCCCCTGAAGTGGCGCTTTCAAACCAAGCGCGTGCGGGAGCTGCCCCAGGAATCTCGGGCCTCACGGCTGAGGTCGCTCGTGTGCCCCTTGACGATGGGAGGGCTTCTCTCCTGTTCGTCCGCGTGATGCAACTGGTTGCGCGAGCGGCGGTGTTCCGAGATGCGGCAAGGGCACTCGGCCTCGGGCGCATGGTCGCTCTCCAAAAACCAAACGGCCGAGTCCGGGGCATTAGGCGGAGGCTTTCCAGAAAGCATGCTCCCTTTCAGTTTGCTTTGTCCACGCGATTTGGTGCGGAGAGTGTTGTTGTTCGGTTGCTGACGGCCGCCCTCGAGCTTGATCCGGAAAGCACCCTTGTCTCCGTTGATGGGTGCGTTTGACACCATGAGCCGCCAAGCCATTTTGCAGGGGCTGCCTCCCCTTTGTTCGAATCCATCTGCATATGTCGTGGCACGACGCAACCGGAGCCGGGACTGCACACATCATACAACAAGCGGGAGGGGCTCCCTTGGCCAGCACGGTGCCTTGGAAGCAGCGCACGCTCAAACGCAGTTGCCCGTGGCCTTCCTTGACGATGTGATCACCATTGCCCAGCCGGACCGAGTTGGTCCTGCTCACCAAAACCTTGCAGATGAGCTCCGGGCGCACGCCTCAAAGACACGCATTTGGAACTTGTCCGGACGTGTGCCACCCGCCCTCGGCCAGCCACGTCCGCCGGCAGCACTGGCTCGAGTGCCCGTCCTGGCAGCAGCTCCTTGCACAAGCGGCGCCACCCGCTTCGGCTGACGGCGAACCTTTCGACTGGCCATGGTTGGCAACTTCCCGCGCCTCGCGCGCTTAACACCCGTTTTCGCGAGACCGTGAGCTTTTGCCACATTTGAGGCCGAGCGTGCGTGGCTGTCTCCTCTCGCAGTCAGGGAACGCTGGGGCGTGGCTTGCAGCTGCCGGCGCTTACCCCGGCGCAGCTGGCTGCGGCGGGAGAGCCTGAGCTCGCCGACGTGCTTGGGCTGGCCGGCGCCTCCGGGGCCAGCCTTTTACCCTTGCGCGGCTAGCCTCTTGGCGCGAGGTCGGTTGCAGGGTTTGCCGTAAGTCCTGTCTCACCCCGGCTGCGCGGAAAAAGGTGCGAAGGAGAAAAAAAGAACAAGACAGAGCCGAATGCGCATCACTTTGCGCAAGCCAAAGAAAATAATTAGAGAGAACATTTTTCGGTATAAGTTATAAGGCAGTGGGGCTCGCAATCAAGCCAACAGCGCAAACTATTTTTCAGCTTTTAAAACTGTACTTTGCGTACTCGACTTGTTGCTACAAAGTTACGATTTTCGAACTGGAGCTGGACACCTGCACTTTGCGTACTAGACTTGTATGGTCGCTCAGAGGGTCGAGAAGGCGATCGCGCCGGCAGCTGCGGGCGGTAAAGGGCAAAGGCAGGCGCAAGCGCCGCAACAAAAACACGCGGAACAGCGAAGGAAAGTAGGCAAGCTCCGGGCAGCTCGGCACGCTGGTGAAAACCCGGCTGCTGCAGGGGCCTGTTTGCGAAAACAAAAGTGCCTGAGAAGCCAGGTCTGTCTGGGCTCATGATTCCCCCGACGTCGATTCTGACGGTTGGGGGAAATGCCACCCCGCTCCCCTTTTCAATGTTGACATGATTGGGCTGACCGTTGGTCACGGGGCAGGTCCCCAGTGCAGTTGACGGTTGTCGACCACGGTCCCCAGATGCTGTTTTTTATGCTGGACCAGCCCCCAGTAGTGCAGACCGATTATTTCAGCTGGGACGGCCCCCCCGCGCCGTCTTTTATACTGGACCGGCGCTGTTTCTTCGGGCCTTTTTTGCTTGTTTGTTTTATTGTTTTGTGCAGCTGGAGCTCAAAACCTGTACGTCGCGGATTTTCCCTCGTTCCCCGAGGAGCACCTGCAACGTCGCCCAGGCCATCGTGCGCCTCCGCGTAGGGCGCCGACTGGGAAGGCGGCGCAGTGCGGAGCAAGCGCTGCGCCCGAGGCGCGACGCAAAACAAGAGCAGCAACCAGGCAGACCGCATTTCGGGCAGCTGCGGCAACTCGTCCAGCAAACCTTGCTCCTGTTCAAGGCGCTCCTGCGCGCACGCAGCCACGAATCCCGGAGTGCTGATGGGGTGCCCAAGGCGAGAAACCCGCGCTTTGTCCCCGCGCCACACTTCGGGGCCAAGCTCCTCGATGCCAGGCCAGGGTGGTCTGGTGACGGCTAGGTGTAAGGTTCAAGGAAGGTTTCGGAGGTTCCGGTTGGTGCAGGCCAGGTGTGGTGAACCCCAAGTAAGGTTCCGTCTCATCACGGCCAGGTGTAAGGCTTTGGCACGAGGTTCTGCAAGGGCTGCGGGGTGGTGCGAGCATTAAAGCGAGCACCGCATGCTGTTGGGGATATCACTGAGCTTATATGTACAATAATACATAAACACACAAATATAATATATATATATATAATATGTGTGTGTGTCTTCTAGCAAGAGAAGCAGAACTTGCAATGTGCAGGTGTAATTGTCTCAGCTGCAATACGGAGCGGAGGCGAGCGTGGCGTCACAGCACAGCGCTTCGCCCAAGCGTGTGGCGCTGTAGCTGCGACAAGGCAACAAGCGAATCTCCCAAAGTTCGAGACTGCAATTTTTCGAAACCACCATCGCAACAACGCGCGGTCGCTCTGTTATGGGAGCATGAAAAGGCCCAGTTGGATTTTAGCGTTTCGAGCGCGCCACCTGTAAAACCTCGGAATCGGATAGGATTGGTAGCGCTCAGTCAAAATCACAACAAAAACATTTTGAACTCGCCCTTCGATGCAGAATCGCACACACACACACACACATACCGTTACCGTATTTCGCGCGCTCCACCTGTCTTAACACAGAGCTCCTGGACGGGGCAGTTTGTTTTTACTAACCACAAGAAAAACGCCCCAAACGAACCAGGAGGCAACCCCGAGACCAAACGATCGAAAAACGCGGGGGAGGAGCCAACCAAACCAACACAAGGACCAGGGGCGAGTGTGTACGCATTGCCTGGCGCGAGGCGGGAACACAGAGCGTGGCGGGCGGCGGAGAGCTCGCCCAGGAAAACGAGATGGCGCGCCCGCCGAGTCGAGTCCGGGGACGGTGGAGCAACCGCTGTTAACACCTTCGCGGCCGAAACAAAAAGTAAACTTGTGACCTTGTGTTGAAGACGATCAGAGTTCCCGCAGAGAGAACTCTACATTTGCGCAGCTTTGGCTTGAAAGTTGCCAGCAGCAGCCATCAGCAAACGCAAATTGGGACGGAGGCCTGAGCCTTGTTGCTTCCGAGCGGGCCGCTGAGCTGGCTTTGTGCAGGCATGTCGATGCTAGTCAACCCAGAAGCCCAGCTCCTTCAAGAGGTGATGTTGAAGGACCAAAGGCCGCACGTGGTGCCCGTTGAGTCCTGTGCGACCAGCTGTGTGGCAGGGCGTTTGCGTACAAAATGCTGATGTTGCGTCGGGCTCCGGTCTCATGGTAGTCAGCACCCTGCCCCAAACAGCAGTTGTGTACGTTGTTTCCCCTGAGGCCAGATCAGCTCCTTCCTTGGCAGATGCAGGGTCTCATGCGATCTCTACCAGGAGCCAACCTTTGTGCTTTGCCACGGCCATGGTTGGCAGCATTTCGCTTTGACAACGGTTAGGAGACCAGACAGCCAAGACAGTGTCTCAGTCACTGCATCCAGCGTGCATGGGAATTTGTGTCAACTCGTGTTTTGCTCAGGCAAAGCCTACAACGACCTTGCACAGCAAGCCAACGGGAAGTGCGTGAGGGACTTGGGGAACATCTCATAGCACAGCTTCTGGCAGCTTGAGACTGCCAGGCCCAAAGGTTTGACGTCTGCAGGCAGGGCGGTGACCATCCTTGCCACATTCAAGCGAGCCCCTGTGGCGGGTGACTACTGGAGGCCGAAGCTCAGAGCGCAAGGGACACAGGCATGCTGGCGCCTGAGAGATGCACAGATGATGTCTTAAACACTGCCCATATTGATTGCAATGATTGCCTGCACCACCAACCTCAGTCTATAGCAACCGGGTGAGAGGTGAAGAATTCCCTTAAAGTTTGAGCCTTGCGAAAGACTCAAGTCCGAGACAAATTGTGTGGGTTCAAATCTTGCGGGCTGGTTTGGGCACTCCTAGTCCTGTTATGTGGGTGATGGGGTGCTGTCATCAGCACAGATCAGCACCGTGCAAATTCAGTGCAAATTCAACGTGTTTGTTTTGTGTTTGTGGCATTGAGTCGCTTGTGGTGGTGGTGGTGGTGGTGGTGGTGGTGGTGGTGGTGGTGGTGGTGAGCGAAAGCGGTTCAGTGCAAAGCGGTCTGCAAGCATTGTGCTTTCAAGGACGTCTCCGCCTTTGCACCGGGGAAGATTGCTGGGAGCACAGCGTTGGAGCATGCCTTTGGTGACTCTCATGGCGTTGTGCTGAACATATGCATAGAAGGTGTACGTCCGTCATCGTCCGGACCCATTCTTCTCAACCTGGGCTGCACGGTGATGCGCCAAGAAATGGCCAAGAGAAGGCTGAGGATCTACGTGCGTACCTGCAGCAGAGCTGCATTATGCCGGAACAATGCAAGTGTTTGCATTATTCAAGTCCGCTCTCCCAAAGGGATGCGGCTTTGTGCAAAGCGGGCGCGGGCTGGAAGGCTGCTTTACGGCTTGTGATCCAGATTATTTCACATAGTTGCAATGTGGCGGTGAAGCCGCGCCAACGGTGAGAAACGAGCAGGGTGTCTGCTGAATGCGGTCACACCAGCTTGCCAGAGTGATCAAGGAAGTTGTCGATTTTCACATGGCCCTTGAAGGTGAGAATGCTTGCTACACAGGCTGAAGTAGTCCCAGCTTGTAGAAAGTTTGGAAGTCATGCGCGTGTGGTCGGAATCTCAATGTCAAAATGCGTAGCATGCCAAGCATATGAGCCCAAAGCGGAAGCAACCAAGATCAAACCACCTTGCCATCCGCAAGGAAGGAATGCCGTTGCAAGCGCTTGCTGTCTGTCGTGATTCACCGGAGGTTCGGTGTGGCTGGGCTTAGCGCTGCGTCACTTCTGGCAGGAGCCTAGGTTCTCATGCATGTGCTGGTGCATGCATATGTTTGACACTTACGCTCAGCCTTGATTGCACTCCACTCCAACCAAAGGGTAGTGTCCCACATCTAGGCCGTCGCCGGACATGTGGAAGTTTGCCCCGGTGAGGGGCCTCGATATGGAGCCTGCAAATGGAACTGCCAAATTCGTCACTGTCTTTTGAAGGTTCTGTGCAAAGGGACAGTTGGGTCCATTGCGCGTGAGAACGCCAGGAGATCACAAATGCAATCATGACGGCACCCATCGCGCCTTAGACCTAGGGAATTGGAGCGATCGTTGGCTGATTGCCATGAGCTTTCGATATTTGCTGTCTCCCAGGTGTGTGCCAAGCTTCTGGATCCAGAGGGGAAGCCGATGATGTGGGGCGGCTCGCTCGCAAAGACGAACACATGTAGACAACTATGTTCTGTTTTGGCACTCAGTAGGGCGGGAGCCAACTTCTGAGCTTGCTTGCGTAGCTTGCTTGCGTATGTGCATGGCGGTGACGATGGCTTGACTCAGTCGGCTTCCGAGGCCAGGGTGATTTTTGGGAAATCACCAACCAGAAGCCTTTCCAGTGGGATGGTACTCTGGCCTTGCTTGTTGCGGAGAATGGGCACAGAGACATGCGTACTTGTTGCCTTTGTCGTCGCATCCTTATGCCCGGCCTGCAGACGTTTGAGATAGCCGTAGTCATGGGTCCGTGGTGAGGAGGATCAAGGTCAATGACTCCAATCTTCCGGTTTCAAAAAACGCGGGGCCGCTGTCAAGCACGGTTGGAGCACCCCGTCGCCGGCCATGCTGCCGACGCAGCCGCTACCCGCCTGCGGCCACTTCTGTATTTCCAGGCCAGCGGCAGTACGCCACATCTTGGAACAAGGCGGGGACTGCAGTTGGTCTGATCAAGCCAAGCTGGAGGTGTGCAGACGGGTGTAACTTTCAGCTACTGGGCTTCAGCTGACTTTGGCCAGGTGCCATTGCAGGCGCGCGGCAGCTGCTGATTCCGGTTGCGGTGACTAGCCTGCAATGGGTGTTCTGTCCCATGCATACATCAGATGAGTGTTCAGCCCACGGGCTGACGCTTGCAACCTTGCAAACAAACAGGCGCTGCACATCGCTTGGAGGAATTCGCGCACACGTGCGAGGGCCAGGCAGCGCCTCATCCAGAACAACTACGCTCACTGTTCCCCGTGGCATCACCATTGCACTGCTGTTGTTGCTGTTGCGAACGCCATGCATCATTCTGGGTGCAGAACACGTGTCTTACCCAAGGCAAGCTGCTCCTGTTCCGTGTGTGAACCTCGACAACCTCTCTTGGTTTCAACAAGGCCAGTGTGAAGTTTGCGGTTTCATGCAAAGCTCTGGCTGAACAATGCGTTTGGCCTGTCTCCCCAGGCCAAGATGCAACGCCGCCAGTTGAGACGACCAATGCCGTCAAAGAAGCTCTGGCCACGCACGGCATTTTCACCGTCAGAGGCCGGTGCGGTTGGGCCTAGGGGTTGACTTTGAACATTGGGTCTCTAAAAGTCGGAGCCAGATGGAATCGGGATGGACCAGACCTAATGGACTTTCTTCCATGGAGCCTAGTGGCGGCTTTGATTTCCCGCACCGAGACGCAGCGTCACAAGACGCATATCTGAGGCCATGGCATCTCGCAGGAGGTGCTCCAGACGGCCAGGGAGGAGGGTGAAGCGGTCAAAGCTTGGAGTCACTCAAGGAAACCGCCAAATAAAGTCAGCCCTGGGGTGGTTTGTTTTTGTGGGTTGGGTGGAGGGGGAGGGTTCCACCACTGTTATATACAACATTGCCTGAGATTGACGACAACTGAGCCCTGCCCTTTGCATGATTATATGCACTCGCCTTTTTTAGAGCCGTGTTTGGTTTGATGTGTTCTTGGCCGGCGGCGGTGGGGGTTCTGCGCAGCCCGGAGGAATCGGCCGGATTTTTCAACCAGCCGCTTGCGGCGAAGCAGTGCTGCGCTGTGGCTTGGCAATGTGAGGAGACAGCGTTGGCCGCCGCCCGCAACGTTGCAACGAGGTGTTTGGAATGGAGCGCAACCGCAGCTCGGCTCCAACACATCCAGACTCTTTTGGCCTCAGGTCAAATTGCTTGTGGAATCTTGTTGGGCTGATGCCACGCTGACGCAGGTGGGTTTGAAATTTATCCTCATCATCAACGATTCCTAGACCAATGGACGGAGATAGCAGATATCCCAATGGATGCACATCCTGAGCCGTCTGCTCGTCAAGGCACGTCTGAAAAGAGGCAGCCATGTAGCTCCACTGATGCAACCAGGCATCGTCTGCGAGCGATTTTGCTGTGGGCCTCCTGAAGTGTGTGAGCCTGCCGCACCCATGAAAGCCTGGAAGCTGGACGACTTTTATCACTCAGAGTATGGCTTCCCGGCTGGTCAGTGTCCTTGGAACGTTACTTGGTTGTTTTCGCGCTTCAGGAAAGGTCTTCTTCGCGCCCAATGTGTGGCCGGCCGCGCCGGATGCCTTCAAGGCGTCAGGTGCCTTGGATGCCTCAGATGCCTCGTGCCGGGACTTGCAGCCTTCCCTTCTGGCAGCCTTTGGCGCTCTGGAAGCGCTGGCTGAAGCCCTGCTGCTGCGGCTCAGCCTAAGGAGATGCAAGAGTTCCAGTGTAACTTGAGGGCGAGTGGCACATGAAGTGCCAAGTGCAATGTGTTGTTCCCCCGTGCGCTAGGCTTCTGGCTGAAGCTGTAGACATGGAACCGGAGCCATTGAGAAAGCTATTGGTCGATGATGGGCGGATTCGACACTCCAGCATGTTGCAGGCTGGGAGCTCAAGCCGTGCAAGCCAGTGGGATGATGTAAGGTGTGCAACTATCCCTCCCTCCTTCCGCGGCAGCTTCGACCCACCGAGCTGCCTAGCTGTGAAAGCGGGATCCCTTGCACTTGCGGCGGCGGTTTCGGTCCTTTTCGCTGATTTACATGTCTCGGCATCACACGGGAGTGTTGCTATTGACGCGTTTGCTTCATGAGGCTTTGTCAAGCTTTCAGCTTGAGGTCTGAGTACCAGCTGCGGGCGAAAGCCCACCAGGATTTCGGCGCCTTCACCATCCTGTCGAGGCAAGCGGGTAGCACCCTGGAAGTTCCATGCTCGTCCCGCAAGGTGCCCAGGCACGGACTCCGGCAAGCTGAAATGTGGCCGCAGTGGCGCTTTGGAGGCGGGGGACGCAAGCAAACAAATAGAGATTCGTCGAACATGCACGAAATCACACACACACACAAGCTCAGGTCAGATTGCCGAGTGGAGACTGGATGTGCGTACCTGCCAAACTTGAAGAGCTGACTGTGATGCCTGGCACGCTGATGGAGTACTTGTCTGCAGGCGTGCAAACATGATGCCGTGGCCCATAGCAACCCTTGCGGCCCAAAAGCACAATCACAATCTTCCATCATCAAAGGTGTCGCCAATCTTAAGGCAGGAGGAAACGCACGTTGTGGACTGCCTTGCAGGACGCTGCCCTGGCGTCACGCACCGTGTCACAAATCCGCCGTCTGAGAAAGCATCCGCATCGCGACGGCTTTCCCTGACATATGCGACTTGGGCCCATTTACTGTTAAGCGAGCCGGGTCTTGGGGAGCCACTGCAGATTTAAGGGTTGTTGAATCCGAGGTTGTCAAGCCAGACTACACAGCCCCGGCAGTACCACCGGGTAGCAAGCTGGCCTCGGATCCCTCTACGCCAGCACTTGGGGATTTGTGGCGGGTAGGCCTGGCGCTTTTAAACGGAGGGCCATGAAGCCTGGACGTGTTGGCGAGTTGCCGTTGTTGCTTGCGCTGATGAGGGAAGAAAGTGCACCCTGCAGGATGGCAGGAGAAGCAGCGACTGACCGGAGCCATGCCCCATGGCGAGGCCGTGCAGTACTTCCACAGACATCGGCAGGAGCTGCGAAAGCGGCTGCTGCTTCAAGGTTGATGGCCTGTCCGGAACAAGCACATTTGCAAGAGTAGTCAGCGTGGTCGCTTCAGTGCCTGCCGCCTTGGCGCCACAGGAAGTGCGCGCAGGGGGGGGGGCGCAGACTTGGTTGACAAAGCTGACTTTACTGCGGCCTGATTGGACCAACGTCACGGTGGAAGCTCGCAGGCTGCAGCTTCTGCAGCCGGTGGCTGGTGAGCTCAACTTCCACGAGTGGGTCCTTAAAATTGGATGTTGAAGGACCTCCCCGCACGTGCGGTCTGCGACCACCACGTCACCTTCTGCTCAAATCAGGTGCTCGTGAGTTTGTGTTGGAGCCTGCGTAGGCACAAAAGGCGTGAGCAAGTTGTAATCTGTCAGGCTGCATTTTTCAGGCAAGCGTGCGGAGCCATGGGTATTACCCAGCCAGCCAGGTGTCATCCGCGCCAACGGTGGCGATAGCTGGTGCATTTGTATGTGGGTCAGGCACTCAGGAGCCCAGGCACCCAGGCGCAAGATGAAGTCAATATCGAGGAGTTTCTATCAGATCTTGTTGAGCCCAGACCCAACAAGCGGTGCAGCCTTGTGACACCTCGGTCAGCTTTCAAAAGGGACCACGCACACATCTTACAGACGAATGTGCGCTCGGCTTGGGTTGAATCATGGCCTCGTTGAACAAAAGGCTAACAAACCCCAGTGGAATGCCCAGATCACATGCCGTCCAGGCCTTCGCTCGCATGGTCGAAGCCGTTGGCTGCGAGAACGTGCACCTGCGCTGCAACGCCACAGATCTGGATTTTGCCCGCAGCTCAGCAGAGACTGCCATTGCGCACTTAGGAAACTGCATGAGACTCAAAGTCCTGAAAAAAGAAAAACACATATTAGCCCAAAACAAGCGCCATGCTCACTCCCAGGTTGCCTCAGGTACTTAGTGGGCTAAAGGAGGTATCGAGCTGCGAAACCAGCTGCCCTCTCTCCGAGGTCTTGGCCCGGTACCAGGATAGAGGTGTCACAGGTGTGAGCCGCTGCTCTTTGTGTTTTGTTTTTCTTGGGGGATTGCTGGCTGACACTGGCGTAGACAAACTAAAGGGGCTTCCATGATTGGAATGGGTTCAATCTATCAGAATCTTGCTGTGAGACTGAAATGCCAGGTAGGGTGCACGACCTGAAAGACGCGCACAGCTGCATGCGGCAGAAGTGCGTGGAGGCGCTGAGTGTCAGATGTGTGGGGGCAAAGAGCATTTTTCAAGGGTATTGGTGGCTCAAGTAGCTGGGGCTGGATAGAATGCCTGAGTGCTTCTCATGTGCATTTACCTTAGCCCTGCTTGCCAGCACGTCTTATAGTGCTGAACTTGCTGAGGCGTTTGGTGCTTGCTGCGTCTTGTCCTCAGGTGTCTTGCACCCTCCCGCACAAAACCAACAGTTGAAGCACACAATTACAGTGTGTGGCAGGCTCAGCCGAGCAAAGAGGCAGCCACTCCGCAAGCTGCCTTGCTGCAACTAGGGGCTCCTGTTGCAGGGGAAAATGTTCAGGTGCTCCTTGCCGGGATAATGCCAGCAAGGGAGCTCTTATGCCACATCGCTCTGTCGGCGGGGTGTTTGCTGAATTCGGTGCATGCATGCACCAAGGGGAGCCACCACTATGGCTTTGCAGAACTGTGATGCTGATGGTTTTAGAGCTGCAGTTGCGGGGTGACCGGCAAAGTCCCGATCAGATGCTGCCCCCATGCTGCTTGGGCGGTTGTTTACTTGCTGCGCCATCGCCAAGCGGGATTCAGCAAGCGTCTCGCTGCCAACGGTGGCCAAGATTTGAGGTAATATACATAGCATGCACTCATGCACATGTCTCCATTTTCTGCGCTTTCGACGCGCCCCTTTTCATGCCCCACGGGCACAAAAGTGCTGACATGACGTAGCACTGGTGTTAGTTAGCTTGTTTTGGTTGACAGCCTCGTGCACAAGAAGCTCAACCTGCCTGTGACGCAGGTTGCAGCCACGAAGGTTTGTGGCTTGCAGTCGCTTTGGGGATTATTCAGTCCCATGCAAGTCTCACCTCGCAACCCATGCACCCCCCCTCAAATGCAACTACCGATGCCTCCCTTTTGCACACACCACCTGACACAAGGTCCAAGCATCGGAGTCATCGGAGCAGCCATGTTTGCACATCCTTGTTCAGACTATGCTTTCTGACGTTGATAGTAAGAGCTCGTGTTGATGGCGCCACATGTCCATCCGCATCCTGAAGGCCTCGGACTCTTGGACCCCAGGCTTGCAGCCCTTGCATGGGAATTTTGGAAGGCCAAGCAAGAGTGATTTCCCGGACAAATGCATACGTTCAGAAATGTTTGAGGGCACTCATCCGTATTTGGGGCATCAACGATAAGGGGCGGACCCTCCCGCCAGGCCTTCCTTTGGCTGCTCGGGCCTCAGTGCTCCCACGGCCTTGGGGCAGGGTGCATGGAGGTGACCTGCGCAGGCTCTGCAGCCTCCGGACTGATGCCACCTACAAGGGGCTTGAGGCTTAGGTGGAGCTCTGCCGCAACCCGGCCATCAGACCACTTCCAACGCCCCGAGCCACTTCAAAAGCTCCTTGCGGGTTAGCGTTGAGTCTGCCGAGCTGCAGGCTTTGACCCAACAAGTCGAACACCCCCTGCTTCACATTTCCAAGCTCGCTCCCTGTTCCAAGCTAACTTCAAGGTGAGCGTGCGTCAGGTTTGTCAATCCGTTGCGGCACTACAACGCCTCCGATGGCTCTTTGGCGTGCCAGTCTCACTTGTCGTATCGCCGTTGATGGCCTGGCAAGTGTCCCATGTTTGTGCTCCAGCGGCATGAACCTTGTGTGCATGGCAACCCTCGTCATGAGCCTTCTTCCAAGTTGAGCCCGTACAGATCCCCAAAGCCAGCTCACCGGCCGTTTTTTTTTTGCCGGTTGGTCGCCGGCCAGCGCTTCGTGCTGCAGCTGGCGGACAGCGAGTCCACTGAAGAGCTGGCAGCGGCTGTCCAGGCGGGAAGTGTCCTAGAACTGGGATCTTTCAGAGATTTCGAAAGGGTTTCGAAAGGGAAAGGAAGCCAAAAGCCATCCTTTTCTCAAGCGCGCCATCTTTTCCGTAGTTGAGAGCTCGTGAGTTGTGGTCGCGTGTTGCAAGATTGCCGGCCTCGAAATGAGAGCGTGTCTGGCTTTGATGAGGCATGCCTTCAAATCTCTTGGACACCTTGCCGAATTTGTAGGAATCTCGTGTCAGTGTGTGAGCTTTTAGGGCGCTCACAGCTGCCAACCTTTTTGCGCTAGCCGTTTGGTTCCAGACATTTATTGGAATCCTGCCGACCATTTTGTTGACGGGGCGTGTTCACCCGCAACTTGCAGAAGCAATCGGTGGCAGTGGGTTGCATAGGCCGGGAAAGCAAGCCGGAGAAGGCAGACATTCACAGCAGTAGCCTAGCACCGTGCCTCTTACCGTCTGCTGGACGCTGGGCAGCACCAGCACACGGTTCTGCTACAAGAGGCTTTGTTTGATTTTGTTTTTCAGCCTTATTTTCTGAGCAACTCGCACAAGAGCAGCTGACAGTTCGGTCGCTGTCCTGTTGCCTCACCAAACTGCATGCTGAGGTTCGGCCATGCCTGCAATGCCTGCGTTCTGGGCTTTAGCCCTCGTTTTGGGAACGCCTTCGTGGGCTGGTGTTGTGCTGGATCGCCCTGGCTCGGGCTACAAGGCGTGGCCTGCGTCGCATAATCTGGGCCGGTGATCTGCAAATCCTTGGCCCCTATGCCAAGGCGATTCCCACTGTGCTGAAAAGTCGCATTCCTCAACGAGCCCAATAATTCCAACCTGGGGCTTCTGTGTCAATAGTGAAACTAGCAATGCCACTGGCAGTCATTGGTTCATTTGGGAAGGTCTCCAATTTTCCCATAAAATGGGTGGCTACGCTTAGCGTGATTTCGCTCGTCTCAGTGACTGTCACAGGGCTCGGCGGCGAACTGCACCAAGCTCTTTGCAGCTCGTCCAAAAGTCGTGGCGCATTGCATTGGCGACTCTTGGCGGACGTCCGGCACTGCTGGCACGGCTGGCCCATGAGGTCGACTCGTGGCCTTTCGACTACGAGCCTCATGGGTTGAACACTGCTATGCACCCCAGGACCAGTTTGTCGCCGCCAGCTGCCAGCTGTTACCACACGCTTGAATCTTGCTGTGTATGTTCGGCTAGGTTTTTTTCCACTTAATATATATATATATATATGTATATATATATATATATATATAAATATGTGCTTGAGACGGGGCGGTGTGCGCTCGATCTCATTAATTCAGACGCATCATTTGAATTCTGGTTTTGAGGACGGCTGATCTGCCACGCGAGCTTTAAACATGCTTGTCACTTCCTGTGCGATTTCATCACTGCGAGTAAACTGAGCAGGCATTTGGGCATTTTCGCTGCGCAGGACTGACAAGAAAGCAGATGGGCTTGCCATGAGGGCTGTTTATTACGAGCCACGGCCAGTGGGGCTGCTTGCTAGCCATAGAGCGGGCACAGCACTCGCCTTTCCATAGCCAGACGTCAGACCTGTCCGCGCATCTACTCGCAGCTGAGGCTTACACCAAGCCTTGAGAATGATCTCTACACCAATGCCTTCACCAATATGCACGAGAGAGACCTCTACATCATGCGGAATCTTGGCCTGGCTTTCACTTGACGTTTGAGAGCCAGGTGACCCAACCATATCTGCATATATAAATATATGTTTGTAGATGTACATATTATATGCAATGCTCTAGGTTCATTTTGCGCATGTCGAGTTGGTTCTCACGTTCAAAAGGGATGCACTCTATTCGGGCCCCAAATGGACCAAGGAACATCCTGAAGGCCAACGCCGTGAGGCTGGCGCCCTGGGACCCCTCCCAGGACCACTCGGACTTTCTTCGGCTGTGTCACAAGCACGGCTTGCAGCCTGGCGGGCGAGGGCGGTATGTTGTGGAAGTCAGAGTATGCGAAGCACAATGGTCACAGATCGTGTGAGTCGCTTTGTGCGGGCTATGTGGCCCACCAACATGTTGGAAGGCACGTTGGCACCTTCTTGCTTCGAGGGCAAGCCGCCAAGGTATGTCATCCCATCCTTTGACCTGAGCTTTTTCCTCAGCACCTCCGCAAGACTGCCCGGAACCCAAGTGTGGCATGATGCTGGCTGCGGTCAAATGCTCCATCATTGACAGCTGCCCAAAGGTCGTCTGCATTCAGCATTCGGCAGCAGGAGGTTTGGAAAGGCTTCCAGAAGTTCACGACCCAGGCAGTGGGGGTTTGCTGTTGCTGTCGTTACAGTAAACGAACCAGTTGTAAAGCAATACAACTGGCTCCATAGTTGCAATGATCAGGGGAACCGACAGTAGCTTTCCGCTTGCAGGCCCTCCAGGACGCCAAAAAGGACGAGGACATAATTCTGATGTGGACGGTGAACTTCGGCCTCAATCTGAACGAGACCACGGAGCAAGGGCCACGCTCAACCTCCGTCCTGTCAGACTTGCGGGACGCATCCTGGCTGCATTCAGCTTCCCTTTCTCGCAACTGAGCCAAGACTGCGCTAGAGTACGAGGGGACTCGTCCTATCCAAAGCTTCCAGTGTATATTACAGTTTGGACCGGGCCCGTGAGGTGCATTCCATGCCTCGAACATCTCAGGAGTACTTCCAGCTCCTCCGGGTAATTCGCCAAGCGCAGTGGGTGCAGGAGTGTGGACCTTCCAGGAACTCCTGCCCCAAGACCCATTTCAAGCGACCCTTGGGCTCCTCGGCTTGTCTCGGTTTTTGATATCATGGGCTCGTTGCATGTCCCCCGCCAAAGCTGATCGCATAGGCATTTCTGGTGCTTTGGTGAGGGATGGCTGTCGTGCCGTGAATGTGATCTCGAAAGCTATCAACCACTCAACAAGCTGATTGTGTCAAGGTCAGTTAGTGTCACAACACCCGAGCTTGCCAAGGGATACCAATCTTACTGGACACCGCCCTGCGTCTGGACAATGTGGGTTGGTTCATCGGCTTTGCAGTCAGCCAGCTGCAGTAGTGCTGGTCAAGCTGGTTGTGTCGGGGAAGGCTTGACATGGCTTGAGTTGTTTCAATAGCTTTTGACTGAGTGCCACGCAACTTATTGGCTGTAAGAGTCGTGCACGCTCAGGAAACCGTTTGGGGTACCTGGCCGGCCGATGAGATCTCACTGAACGTTGATGAGAAGACATTCAATGGCCTGCGCCCGCTTGGGGCCTTCGATGTGTGGATTGCCCAAGCTATGCCCATGACCAACCGCGAGGGCCAATCTTCCTTGGAAGGGCAGTTGTCCTGGTTTAATGCAACTTGGACCTTGCTTTTCTGGCGTGATGCTGCGTGCATGGGGCTTCTCTGGCTCCGCTCGCTGATTCGAAGGCAAGCCTGGAGGAGAGCCACAACCTCTTTGTTTGGCATGACCTCTCGACGCAGACCCTGAAGCAACCGGAGGGGAAGGTCTTCGATGGCTGCGATCCAGGCGCAGCTGTTCTTCTGGCTGGCAGAATGCAAAGACGTAGCGCACGTGTAAAGCATGGTAGTGCTAGGGGGACGAGTGAAGCTGGCGCTTCGGCAGCCTGCACTTGACTTGCCCGGGGGGGGGAGGCGCATTTTTTTGGGAGCCAGGAATTGGATGTACATACCCAACTCAGAAGCTGGTCCTGGCGCAGTATGGCTTCGCGGCAGAGGCACCGACGTATGGTTCTGTGCCACGGCCGCGCTTGGTGGGTTATAGGCAGTGATGCATGGTTCTCCGTGGGGCTCGTAAATTTGGGGGTTCTTTGTGACTTTGAGCTGATCTTTCTGGGTTTGTTTGGTTTTAGAGGTTGACTCATGTCTGTGCTAGAGTTTGGGTGATGGTTGCAGGGGGCTTATTCGGAAACCGGTCTGAAAAGGCTTCCCCGTTCAGAAGCACACCCATGTGCGAAGATGTTCTCCATGCTCCCGTCCCCGAGGTGAATGAGGCAGTGGACCCGGCCCTGCAGCAGAAGCTGACAGGAGGGAATGCGGAAGCTTGCGATTTCAGGATGTTTTGGGGATGTTGGGGCGTGTGTGCGACGATGGCGATTTGGCACAGGCGAGGTCTTCAAGAAGCTTTCGAACCTTAGCAGCTGTGCAGAAGCCGGCATCCTCATCGACGAGTGGGTGGATGACTGGGGCCGCGGGCAGGTCATGGGATGTCCTGGCAGCGTTTTTCAGCATCCTCACACCGGGCCTTGCGATGAAGTTCGACCTGGACGCACCATCCATCATGAATGGTTCGGTTTGAACGGCCAGTACACCTTCCTGAGTTATCATTGCTTGGACCCACGCTTCCATCAAGACCATCCATCCAAGACGGATGGCACCATAGGTTCCGGCGCCTTCCGCTTCGAGGATCTTCCCAGCAGAGATGCTGAGAAAGAGTTGTGGGACAAGTTGCCGGGAGGCTATTGCGTTCCTTGGCGCCAACCAGTCATTTAAACTAACCATAAAGCAGCCAAGCTCGCGTGCGCAACTTGAAACGTCGCTGTTCCTGACATGTCGTTACTTGCATGTTTGAGTCAGGCCGTGATGCACGAGAAATTGTGGCTCCTGGCTCTGAACTTTGGTTTGCTCCTTTGCGGTGCGTCCTTGGAGATCTTCTACCTTTGTCGTTGCTGTTGTTTTCGCCCGGGGCTCAGTTGTGAGGCCTTGAGTCCTTAGGATCCTCTTGCATCCCAACTCCTGCGACAAAGCCGAGGCAAAGCTGCGCAGGCAGCGCGAGCGGCTCGCTTGGGCGATGGGCAGGTGCCACCCGCTGCACCTCAGAACCTGAACCCTAGCCATGGCGGGTCCAAGACTTCCAGCCCCCAGCTGAGCTACAATCAAAACCTGGGTTGTTGAGTAGGATTGAGTAGGGGACGGTCTCAGCGACAACTTGGTTTGGCCGTTGTTGATGTGTTCAAACGCGATTTTTGCTAGGTTCTTTCGGGCGAGGTTTCTATTGTGACTCAGCTGCCATCGCCCGGCGAGCCATCTTAGGCCAATGGCCTGCTGGACGGAATGGAGAATGGAGACGGCAGGCACGCAATTAGCCAGCCAACTTGAGAGACTGCCAGCGGGTGCGCCGCTGTTGCGCCGCTGTTGCGCAGCTTGCAGAGATGTTGCTCGCAGTTCCTTCTGCATACCCGGTAGGGACGCCATGACCGTGGAGCTTGGCCGACTCGTGGCCCAGGAAGGCGGTCCTGAGCCGACGGCCTCGGTTCAGGCGGCACTGTTCAGCTTCCGCCGGAGTTCCTGCCGTGTGTGGGGCTGGTCAGAATATGCCGGGGGTCAGATTCATTTGTCCTATGCAACAGAAGGCAGCACGAATGCGCCAGGCAGAGGTTCCGATCCCACTGCCCAGACAGATTGTTGGCACTTCAGACCTTGCAGCTGCTTGGTATGGTAAGCAGTTTGGGGATGCCAAGGTCTTTAAGAATTTCGGCTGGATTAGAATGCATGCAATCTTACAGCAGCATGGCGCAAACTAAAAATCAGAAGGTGTATGACGCGCAGCATGTTGCTTGAGGCTAGGGGAGGGATTAGGCTGGTTTGTGCTTGTGAGCAGGCTGGTGGGGCTGTGGTGCTCATGAAAGTAGTTGACAGCCCATTTGTTTTTTTCCTTGTGCTTAGCTGTGTTACATTCTTGTCAGGCAAGGCTTGCCGTGATTGCTCCCTCGATCTGCTAAGGTTCAGATTCTGTTGAAAGCCAGCGTCGTTCGCGAGAACAAGGTGCTTTTTTGCACAGACGCGCTACGCAGCTTGGCATCCGTCCTTGCAGCAAGTGCCACTGTCCCCGGCCAGATTCTTTGGCAACGCCTGAGGCTTCTTTGCTGAAACCCATGCCAAGACACAGTGCAGGCGGCTGAAGTTACAGGTGGGGCCATGTGGCACGGTGCCATGGGAGATCTTCATGCACCAGCACGCAGACCTTCAAATACCGGGCCGTGTATGCTTGCACCTCCCAGATGCCAGGGGACGGTTTGGCAACCCTGGTGCTCCGTTCCCCATTTGCATATGGACAGGCGTGCTGTACGCAGGCATGCGCACATATATCACCTGGCATTATGCAAACTCTTTCCTCTCAGACTCGTACAAGCCTGTCCCCAAGCCATTTGCAAACGGGTCACATGTGCACACTGGACTAAACAATAATTTTTGGTTTAGCCCAAAGCTTGGAAGGGGTGGAACCAGGTCATACCAAGAACTAAGTTTTGGTTCGAGACTTTTGTTCTGGGGAATGATATGCTTTGTAAGATTTGTAAGTATGCACAAGAGTATGCGCACTTGAATAAACCAATGCAGTATCAAACACATAGACGGCTCTAAATATATCATCCACACAACAAACATATACACAAACAAGTTGTATAGATCATTACCTACAACAGAAACTTGGATGAGTTAGTCAAACAAGTATATCTCTACGTATAGGTATTCCCGCATCAGGTCTGGAAGGTGGGTTGCCAAATCAACAAGGCAAAGAGAGACTTGAGCTTGCATAGCGACGCTGAACTTGAGCCCTCCATGCACACTAAACTTGCCAAACCAAACCCCAATCAGTGAGCTAAAGTGACATAGCAAGAGCAAAGTACGTAGCTAAACATGGACGAACTCAAATTAGCTCACCACACTGCTAGTTGTGCTGAACTGTACCGCAGCGGCAGCCTTTGGAGCCCTTCCAAAATCCGGGCTCGAAGCAGTATCTCCCCCACAATCGGTCGGGGGAACGGTGCACCTCCGCACCTCCATGTCCTCCATGTTCCCACCAAGCCACCCATGGATACCCTGGGCAACTGCCCTGACTCCACATCCAAGGATAGCCGACGCCAGGCTATTCCGAGCTTCGAAAGAATCTTGATGCTTCTCCATGTCAGAGAGCGAAAGAGTGTCATGTACGCGCCCCAAGCAGAGGCGGCTGATGTCCCAGCTTGCACTAAAACAGCTCTGCGCCTCCTTATGCCGATGGAGGGGAATTGGAACCTCCCTCTTCGCACTGGGCGCACTCCCTTGCAGGAGGCTCTGCCACGTCACTGAAACGGGCGTGCACCGGCAGAAAGGTGGAGCCCCAGCTCCCGCGCATCATCATCGGCTCACCAAGGGCTAAAAGTTAAGTAACCCTTGTCACAAGCCCAGTAAGTACCGAACAACATTGAGGCTGAAAAATGGCCGTTTTGGCTTGGCCGGGAGTTTCCCGGGTGTTAACCTAAAGCTCCGCAGAACCTGCCAACCCATCTAACGGGACGTGCCTTGGAACCTGCTTCGCTGTTTGCTCATCGCAGGGACTGTCCAACCAACCGCTATGATCGGACTTTCGGGCTTCCTCCCGAGTACTGCTGACGTCAGCAGATCACGCTGCGGCAACCTCACAGTCTCAGGTTGGCCTCCTCCCTGGGCTCTTCTCCCTGGCCAGGTGGAGGCCGAGGCCAGAGCAGTGGCTGAGGAGAGTGGTGGCCAGCAAGCCGACCAGCAAGCCGGATGTATCAATCGGGTGCCGGCCTCAAACAATCTTTGAAGCAGCGGTTCGCTTTTGGCCGTCCCAAGAATGGCATCACTTGAGGGATGGCAAGTATCCCGAGGCCATGGTCAACATTCATGCCCGGGTGCTTGAAGGATACTTTGCGTGGCAAGCTCAGTGGCATAGCGGGTGCCCTTCGCATGGCGTACTTCAGCCTTTTGACTGCGTGCAGGTGGCTGGAGACTCAGCACGACCTGCACGAGCGGAAGGAGCTGCTCCCGGCGATGCTGGGGGCACAGGGGGAGCGGCCCACCTGGATGCTGTTCGCAGAAGCAGCGCCTTGGAGAAAGGCAAGGTATGGAAGGCGTGAGGGCCGTGAGGAGACACGCGAGGGAATGCTTGGGACAGGCCAGGTGAGAGGCTACTTCCAAGGCTTGCTCAGACATGGGACAAGTCTCACACCATGGTTGCACAAATGGGGGTGTAAGCGAAATATTTGAAAAACAGGTTAGCATGTCGTTGCAGGGCAAAAGGTCAAGCAGTCCGGCTTGAGACCAACGTTCGCACAAAAGAGGTTTGGGTCAGTTGGGTGCAGGTGGGAGGTTTGGGGCGATTGTGAGGTCAGGTGAAGGTAAGGAGGGCTGCTGCATTGGTGCCAGCTGAGGCTGTGATGCGAATTATTGAGAGTCTATCGGAGCACGCTTTGTGGGGCACCCAGCCAGAAGCAAATGTCAGCCTTGCGGACTGGTGCTTGCTCAGGCATGCCCCGGAGTATGTCGCCATGATATTTCACAAGGTTCGCTGGGAGCCGCCCAACAACAGCGCAGATGCTGCTTGGTCAAAGGACTTTGCCAGAGTTTGCTGGCAACCCTTCCTTGTGCGGTCCTGTCCAAAATTCCTTGTCTTGGACTGATTGATGGCGGAGGCATTGCTGTGCGAAAGCACGACCTTCACGATAGCGCTCCGGCTGCATGGGAATCACGTTGTGCGCATTCGCCGTGCTGCTGCTGCCACCCGGGTGATGCTCTGCGAACTTCAGGACTATGACGAACTGCATGCTGGAGTAGAGCAACTTCGCAAGAACACCAACCCGTTTACGGGGGGAATCAACTTTGATGAGCCTCGACAAGATCTAGGGCTTATGCGCCTGGCTGTGGTCCTCAGATGTCAGCTAGGAAGACTCTCCGAACGCCCCCCAGATCGCCTAGCGCCTAGCGCCTAGGACATGAACGACTTGGGCGAGGCCAGGGCTGACATTGAGGCTGGCTCGATACACAAGACCTTTGTGGAGTCCTCGTGCCATGTCTTCAACTAGAGCTGGCATGAACGTTAGCGGAGTTTCTGCAGTACTTGCATGATTCATACAGCCTATGCAGTGGCAGGCTTCAATCAATCATGGATGCCTTGGTTTGAGGTCCTGGCGGGTGATGTATGATCTCCTCGACAACTTCGGCCCAGCCTTCGTCTCAGGCATGCTTCAAAGCAACACGAAAGGCAGCATTTGTTTGGCAGGCTCGGCATCTTCTGCATGACAGTATGCTTTCTGACCTGAGGTGTTCACCGTGAAGCTTTGGGTATTCTTCCTTGCCTTCTATGTTCACTTGGGCAGCCTACCCGCCTGGGGCACAGCCGTCACAGTGCATGTGGCACCCGAGGGGTACTCCTTCCATCCACAGAGCTGGCAGCTTGGCCGAGGCCAAGAACTCCAGCTTTTTCTCGCCACGCGGGAGTCAGTCGGATGCAGTGCAGATCATGTCGCTGGTGGACGTCTGCTTCATGGTGTGGCTGGGCACAATCCTTTCTCTAAACGTGGCGGCCAGGCAGAGCTTGTGCTGTTTGCGCTGTCTGGATGCCATAGGTAAATTACAATTCATGTGCCGGCTTCTACTGGGATGTTTTGTGACATTGGCAGGCTGTCCGGAAAAAGCAATTTGGACGGTTCTGTTCATGTGTAGTCCCTCTTGCAAATTGATGTTGAAGCATGACATGCAGCAAGGACACCACATTGGAACGCGCCCAGGCTCAGCGAGCTGGGGATGCTCTGGCACGGGCTTTCCCAGCGCCGTCTTTGTCGGAACCCCGGCAGGTTCTCCTCGCAGGTGAAAAGTTCGCACCGGCGCTGGGCGCGTAGGCGGGTTGTGTCAACTTCTGAAGGTTAGCTTGTCGTCAGTGGCACAGCAAGTGGCTGGCGGAGTGGCGCAAAGCAGAAGTGACATCCTGCAGGCGCTTGTGCTCTCTGATCATTGGCGGCGTCAGCCTTTTTGCTATGGTGGTCCTGGGTGGAGTGGGCCAGAATCTTTGCAACTTGACGCCAACAGAGACCTTCGACCAGGACGGGAGTGCTCTGACCATGAATTGGTCTGCGCAACTCAGAGCGACTCATCAGCTCATGCAAGCAGGAGACGGATTGCACTGACACAACAGCCATCCTGGCATGTGGCTCAGCTGAAGTCTGGAGCTTTACTCGGGGTGAAGTACATGGTGTTTTCGTTTGCAGTTCGGAGGATGTTGCTTGTTTCCTTGTTAAGCTGGGTGGCCACAGCACTTGCTCGGAGTTCTAGCACGATTGACACTGGTATGGGCTTCGGCTGCTGCCAGCTTCAGCACCTGCAAGCAGCTCAGGCTGTGCCTATGCGGTATTGCGGCTGCTGTGGTTCCTAGTCTGTACCCGGCGGCGGCACATCCCCTTTGTACATGGTACGCCCAAAAATGTGAAAGAAGCCGAGCAGCCCGTCGTCCGGCGAGTCCCACCAGTCCCGGAGGCCTGGGGTACGGTAAGTGGCTGAGCAACGTTGTGGAATGTTGTGGATCTCGTGACAGGACGTGCAACCCAACTCCTCGATGCTGACACAGGTGTCGGACGACCCGCCAAATCCCATTGAAAAGGACACGGTCCCTAGTTCTCGTTCTTGCTGAGACTTGCTTGCCGAAGCACGGTGCTCCTGTTTTGGCCAGGAGGGGAAGGCCGTGGCACCATTCTTCGTGTGGTTATTCGTGCTGCTGCTGTGCCGTGGCAGGGCTGTGCTGAATTGGTCAGCTGCATGCGGGCACAGAAATCTTAAGATGTCCACACATGGCAAATTCCATGTGGAACCGGTCAGTGCGTAGCAAAAGACCTACCGTATCCGCCCCAAGGTGCTTTGGCTTCGAGACGATATTCGTGGCTCCGCTGGTCTCTGGATTCTCCTTCTCTGGATTTTGCGGAGACACCTGCTCAGACCGGCTCTTCGCTTGGGTGTTGCCGGTGCCCGGTATTGGAACCATACACCCGTTCCCCTCAGAATGCGTGGCTTGGCAGCCAACTTGGTCGTGCTGCATGTTCAACGGCTATGCCAGCCAGCTTGCCGGGGGGTCGTCTTCTCTGGTTTTTGTTTGCTAGGTTTTCCGCGGCAACCCGAATGCCTCTTGTTTCAGGCGAGTAGCGCACGAAGCCCCTACCAGGCCATTTTAGTAGATGATTCCGCCTGGATTACTCAGGATTATAGAAGGGCTTTTGCACTCCTTCGCCAGTTGGGCTCAAGGCAAAGTGGCCCCAAGTCCGTACTTCAACTTCCAAGGCACTTGAAAGCCGTTGCCACCGACCTCCGCAATGGCGAACAGCTTCCGCGTGTACAAGATGAATGCCGACATGATCGAGGTCCAAACGACCACCTGCATTGTGAGAGACATCAAGGAGGCACTCCAGCGGACAAGCGGCATCCATCCGCCTGACATCGGGCTATTGGTGGATGGACGTGAACTCCGCAACAATGCCACAGTAAGTCCTGAAACAGACCTCTTTTTGGTGATTCACAGCTCCTTCAGAGCTATTGCCCTGGACTTCGTGATAAATGCACAGAAATCCTACGGCAGAGCATGCCGGCGCAGCTGGTCCAAGCCTGAAAATCTGGCAACCGATGAGCAGGTTGCTCAGATGAGCCTGGAGGCAGCCAACGACTTTGGCCGGTGGGCACGGTGGGGACCCGCTGAAAGCCCCTGCCTCCTCGAGTGCGTCCTGGACGCAATACCCAACTACGTGCAGAGATGCGTGGGTGCGTCAGTGGCGCTGGAGGCCGAAGACGAGAGGCGGAAGAAGAACCAGGACGTGTATGATCGAGACATCCTGGACCTCGAAGAAGGGGAAGTGCCAATGAAGGTCATCCTGGACTACAAGGAGCGGTCCTGGGGGCCTTGGGGCTTCGGCGAGGAGGATGCGATAGCTGCCGCACGTGTTCGGGAGGGCCGCGTGCAGGACCTCATTGAGTCGGCAATGTTGCGTGACTGGCAGTCCTGCGAGGCCTTGGGCGCAAGGCACTTCGCCGAACAGCGCGGGTACACGGACGGCGGCTTTGGCTGGCGACAGGCCATCCAGGCCAACGGCAGGTCCGCGCCGTTGCCAAGCGAGCAGCGGGTGGCCATCCTCGATCTGACTTCCAGTGAGTGGGTCTGCCAAGGTGTTGAGCTCTTGAACTGTGAGTTGGACGAAGCGGCAAACAGGGTCATAGCGGAAGAGATAGGGAGGCCAGAGGAGCAGCATGTGCTGGTGATCGAGGCCATGATGAGCCAGCGGCCCCATCGTGAGGCTTTGTGCAGGGCTCTGATGGACTCAGGCGCAAAGGCTGTGGGCTTCGTCCGCTCCGTGGCCGCAGCCCTGGCCTGCCAAGAGGTGCCAAACCTCGTGGCGGTGGAGGTGCCCAGCCTGGTGCTGACGCCTGTCTATGAGGGTTTCATGATTTGCGACGCCATCATGGGCTCAAAGGACCTTCCGGGCCTCGCAGCAGCGCATGGCCAAGCCATCGCCGCCTGCCCGGTGGACACCCGACGGGCACTGCGGAGTCATTTGTTGCTCTATGGCTCCGGCGCGGCAGACTTTATGGGCGTCGATGAGCTAAAGCGACTGACAGGATGCAACGTGCGCATCGGACTTAGCCTGGCGCTGGGCGCCGACAAGTTGCTGAACACTTGCAACGCAGATCAGCTCTTCGTGACCAGAGAGAAGTATGCAGCTGAGGGTATGGCCGCTGTTCATAGGAATTGCCTTTGACTGAAATAACACGCTGCCAGAGAGCCTCTGGCCTGCTGATGGCTTGGCCTTGTACAGTCGGGCTTCAGTTACTGCGGTGTTTATGTGGCCAAGAGCCCCACAAACGCCCCAGGTGTGACACATGATTTCATTGAATTCCTCGTCAAAAAAGAGAAGCAAGCTCCCATATAAACCTTTGCAACAATGTTAGTAGGACCAAGAGCGAATGGGTTTTGGGCGTTCAGGTGGCGTGCGTGCTGACAGTTGTCGCCATCTACATTTTGGTGGTCATGACGGCCTTCCTGGATTTGCAGCCTGGCAGCGCATAACACACATGCTGTATACGCAGTCTTGGACTTGTACGGCTCAGACGCGCCCCGCTTTGCTGCGCCAAGGCACTTCCTGTTCTACTTGGTCATCGGGAGCCTCGGGCCGTAGCAGACCAAGGTAGGCGAAGAGGTGAGTGAATCGTCGGCTAAGAAGCTCAACGCGCAGCTGCATTCAATTGGTGCCAATCTGTTATACCAAAAGCCCCTTTTCCTTAACCTTGCGCTACGCGAAGAAAAGCAGCAACCTCTGTATGCAAGCCAAGGCGAAATCGCGTTGCACATACCAAGGAACTTCAAACAGGAGTCCGTGTGGGTTCTGAGTTCATTCTTTTTTGGAGTGGGTCATGAGCCAACTGCCTGCGGACTCAGTCGTAGCTTAAGACGCCATGCAAATCCATGCAAATACTCTTCTCCCAAAAGGCCTACTTGAAAGTATCACGGGCGTGTGGTGTACATTTTCGACGCGTCCGTCGGTTTGTTTCGCAGCGCATTTGTGGCCCCGTAAGGATTGGTGGATATGCCATGGGCGAGCACCGCGGCCTCCGCAACGTCGTCTCCTCTGCCTTGAGGTCGGAAACCTTGATCCGGGATATTTGCACTTTGCCGCGTCCCTCTGAGGCACTTGGACTTGGATGCAACCACAAGGCGTCAGGAGATTCATGAGAATGACCTCCACACCATGATCAGTGATGGCCGAGCCATGGAAGCTTCGGCCGCAGTCGAACCTCCGCGCATCTGCGGTTGGACCTGCCAAAGTCAAGCTGAAAGTTGTCCCTTTGCCTACTGGCCCTACTGCCTTGGCCGCGCTGATGTTTTGAATGGCAGGCCTAGGGGCTGGATGTGCAAAGCTTCGGCCGAGGAATGCGTCTTTGGCAGTGCCTGGCGACTGGTCTGGAGCTGCGCCACGGAGTCGCTCTATGATGCCGCTTGGCACTTGAAGTGACCTTGCTAGCAATGCACGAGGGTTCTTTGAGGGTTTGAGGGTTCCCTCAGTTTGGCTCCCGAATGTCGTGCCATGGTGGCTTTGTGCCCCAAGCCGCTTGTGGGATCATTTTGGGCATCCTGAGGTGTCATTTGCCCTTCATGCAAGCATGCGCTCGCAGGACTGCTTGATCACCGAAGCCACTGCCAACCGCATGGCTGCCTTGCTGCACAAGAAGACGGCTTCGAGGATTTTGCTTTGGAACATGCGACCCCCCCCTCCCCCTTGCTAAGAAAAAACAAGCAAACCAGCGAAGCAAGCAAAACCAGATCCCATGTGCGGCCCTGCAACGCTACTTTCCATTTGAAGTTGTTGCCCTCTGTTGGGGGCAAAGCAAGCTGCCCAAGCTTGCAGTGTTATGGAATGGTGTTCGCAGAATGGGACAGGGCCATTTCTATAGATGTGTTTCCACCCCTCTTGCTAGGCCTGCTAGGCCTGCTAGGCATCCATTCTTCCGCAAATGGTCAAACGCTGGGAGGCCAGGGTGGTTTTGCACGCATCGCGTTGGACAGCCTTGGGAATCTGAACGCGTGGTGCTTTCCACCTTGCAAAGGTCCATGCAGCTGGCACCTTCCGCTGGCGCGACCGATCTGCTTCAAAGACGCAGTTCGCACAGCCTTCGCAGCGCGGCTTGGCGCATTTCAGAGCTCTCGAGCGCGATGCGCACCTCTAGGTCCCCTTCTCGGTGTGGTGGCCGTTGAGGTTCCCGTTCATTCCAGCATGTACTGGTGCATGGCCATGCTCGTGGGTCACGACCAACGGCCAGGCAGCTTTAAGCAGTTTCCACCTTGAGCCAGGCTTTTCCCGCCTGCGATTCCGTGCGACGGTGCTGCGCGGTGGATCATGGCAGCAAGCCGGAAGGAGCTGCTGCATAACCAGCCTGCAGGTGCGCGCTCCATGCGCTTCTCTGGTGTTGTTATACACACATGTTTGAAATATCGAATCGTATGAAACGCAATCAACACAATCAACATCAAGACCAATGTGATAGAGGATGTGAGATTGTCCGCAAAACGAGGGGCGTGGAAAGTTCAAGACCCCTACTTGCATTTGTTAGAGGGTAGACATGTGCATTAAACACAACCTTTGCACCAGTCCCCGAGCCCCCGCGCCAGATCAAACATGGTCCCCGAAGTTCCTCACAGCCCTACACCGTTGACCAGATGGCCGTCAAGAGCGCAGCTTGGCTACTGTACACCTCCAGGGAATGAGGATGCAGGAAGTCAGACGTGTGGACGTGTAGAGTCAGCGGACTTGCAGACGGGGGTCATGGTGTGATGAAGGCGCGTGCACTTCCGAGTCATCGTTTTTAAGCATGGTATGGAGTCAGCAGGGACCGCCAGCAAGGTCAAAGTTTGCACACCTGCAGAACATGCGTCACTCATGCAAGTGCTGGATGATCGGATGGTGGCAACGGCAGATGTGCCAGGCTGGAGTGGGTAGGTCAAGAAGATTTACGAATATTTTTGAAACAAATCCAGCACTCTTCAGAGGGTGATATCATTGCAACACCCTGCAGGGCTTGGCGTTCGCTGTGGCTGGCAGCTGCTGTCACACACACCTGCCAACGGAGGAGGCCAGAGTCAGAGAGATCGATGGTGCTACTAGCAAGGGCCAGATGGTTCAATTGACCCCTAAAGCTTAGCGGAGCGAATCCACTATGACAGATCGGCTGCGCGGCGCGCTCTAGGACGCACAGGGTTCTGACACATGCGCTAGCGATTTGGCAATTGACAGGTTCGGGCCACAGCACCCCGGCCAGGGAGCAGCTCGGAAGCAATGTGCGCCCCGCCATTTCACGCATCCCACGCGATCCGTTCCGTTTGACACGTGCTTGGCTCCCAGGGCCAGGTCATTGGGTGGGTCGGGAAACCGTGTGCTCCTGACAACATTTGACTCAGTGAAAGAGAAGATGTGTGCAACATGGGGGCTGGGCTCCTCAACCATCAAGCAAGGTCCATCTCCAGCCGCGGCAGCGGGATGCCTGCGGCGGGTCGCAGATCCCCTCTGAAGTCCAGCGCCAGCCGGAACTCCGTGGCCGAAGACCTGGTGGCTGTGCGTGAAACGGATGGGCGGGCTGCCGGGCTTGTGGTCCCCTCCACGGAATTTTATCTTGGTCTCTGTGTTTGTGGCCGTTTGAACCTGTCGCACCCCGCAAATGGCAGGTGGTGTGAAAGGATGGCCGTCGAATGGTTTCATCAAGTCACAATTCGGAATTCGGGGCTTAAGAGCGAGGTGGCCCTGCGGAGCGCCCAGAGCTTCCCGGCAGAGATGAAGTTCACGGACCCGGAGGCGTACCGTGAGGTGGTCATTGACTTCCCCCGGCCCCGACGCGTCCACGCCATTTCCTTCGCCACCACGGGGGAGGACCGCCAGTTCGACCCAGTTTGCTGGGAGGTGGACGGCTACGCAGCTTGGAAAAGGTTTAACGAAAAGCCGCGGATGGCGGAAAGCGAGCTAGGAACGCAATGAAACTGCAAGGGCGACAGGTGAATTCTCGTTTGCCGAGCACCTGGTTTGCCTGGCCCCTGTTTTGGAGCTAAGGATGGCAAACACTGGATGCGGCTACAGACGCAGCCCTGTGAGTTTGACACCCCGGCAGAGCGACGTGCGCCCATTGGCACCTTCTTTGCCACAGAGCCATGGCGCAAGCAGGGCGCTTCGGGGTCCAGCCAGGCTGGGGCTGAATGCGATGACCTCACTTGGCTTTGATAAGCTCTTTGGGTCGGCTTTTTGGGCCGCAAGAATTGGCACCTTGCCCAAGACCCAGTGGACGAACTTTTGATTGGCAGATGGCATTTGTTTTGACAAGGGTGGTAGAGAAAGGCCCCACAGGGCGGACTTTGCCGGGCCAGTTGAGCGACCGCTGCAGGTGGATTTGCAAAAGATTCCCGCTGGGGTCAGTGAGCGCCTTTGCTTCTTTGCCAGCTCGCTGCGAGCTATCCTGAAGCAGGGTGCCGGAGCAAGACCCGAGATGCGCATCCGGCCTGGCAGGGACACGCTGCTGGATAGCGAGGTGGGCGCTCTGCCCACGTTGACGCAGGTCGTGCCAGTTTACGAGGAACAGATCATTTTGACGGAGGAGTTTCTTTGTGCATCTGATGGCCGCAACACGAACCTGGGTTTTCTGATTGCTCAGGCAGGGGAGGATGCTTGAAATTCATTTTTCGCAACTTGAGCTTCGATTGCTACCGGCAAGGCAGAAGATCAGTGGGACATCTTTGCACGAAAGCAGGGCATGGGACCGCGGGAGCTTTTCAACTCCTTCACTTTGGGGGAGATGCGGGAATGGGCGCGCAGAGCGGACATGGAGCAGGCAAGGGCAAGACCATTGCGTTGGATTTTCGAGTTTCGCCGCGCAATACTTGAGCAGTTTGGATTGGAGTTCTCCGTTTGCCGGGTTGTAGGACTTCGAAAGACTTGGCGAGATCAGGGATCTGATTTTAGAAGTGCGGTTGTGGGCTTCGCAGCGCTCACAGCACCCCGGCGCGGGTGAAGTGCGGGTACAGGCGTTGGTCATGCGGCAAGGCAGGCCGCAAAAGGAATGCTGTAGGTAGGGAGGCTCGGTTGGCACCCGCTCGTGATCTTAGGACAGTCTCACGCACAGTGGCCGGGGCCATCCAATACCACAAAGCCTTGGCTGCTTGGTCAAGTTGGGCCTATCTCCATGCACTTGTGTGGTCTGTGGCTTCCCGGTGTGGCCATGCATGCAAGAGGCAACAGGAAATGCCGGGAGGCTCAGGGTGGGAACATGCCATGCAAGGAGATGCTTCCAGCTGTTCAAGACGATTCAGATTCCTCCAAGGCCTTGGAAGGACCGCCTGCGACACGTGCACATTGTGACGCGATGATTCGCACGGACAGGACTAGTGCAGCTCTTTATATCTCACCAGACCTACGGAAACAAGAAAAAGAAAGAGGAGGTCGACCAGGACATGCGCCGGCTGATGTGGAAGTATCGCAACTATCCAGTGTTCTTGGTATGTTTCTTGGCTTCAATGCGTTGCCTTTGCTGGTTCTTACCTTGTGCTGGCATCTGGGTGGGAGCTTCAGTCCATGAGGCGACTTTGATGCGGATGTGGCTCGGCGCCTTGGCTGCCCATGTAAAACTCAAGATGGGCAGTACAATATCTTTCTGTGGAGGGATTTAAAAAGTATCTTCCTTAATATTACTTTGAAGGAAAGCCGAAGGGAGCCACCCTTTTTGAAACCTGTTGCCACCAATGCATGCTCGGAAGGCCAGCGATGAAGGAGATGATCACGTGCTTCCTGGCACGAGAGCACAACTTCACTGGGCGCCTCCAGTATGCGTCAGTTCTGCTCGCCTACAACGAGTGCACTGGCTGCAAGACGCGCCCAAATCATGAGCTCTTTTTTGCAGGCGGGTTGGTCGCAAGACTTTGGACTTGGCGTGAGGAGCTATGGGGAGAGCCAGCCAGAGGAGAGCATCTTAAAGGCCAGCCGCTGGTACCATGAGTGACGAATACGGCCAGCTTGAGAAGGAAGCTTCGGAGTCGCAAGTTGCTGCAGAATATCCTGCAAAACGGAGATTCACGCATTACATCCAACTCACACGGCTTGAGCACCTTCGCCAGGTGCTCGAGGTGCTGCCCCGGGTCTACCCGTTGGTGCTGGGGGAGCTCGAGCCCAAGCCTCCCGCTGCCAAGACCCAGGGCAAGGCCGGCAACCAGCTGGGTGCCTTGCGCTGCCTGACCGCCCTCGTGAGGGATGGGGCCTTGCCGCCTTCTGGTGAGTCGAGGTTACGAGTTAAGTCTGCCTAGTTGACGGCAATGGGCGGACACTCATGCTTCAATGGAAGTGGCGAACTTGTGAAGTATACCAGTTCTTGAGCCCAGCGACCCACATGAGCACCAAAAGGTTGCTTCTTCCAGAAACACGTGCGTGATGCAGTCAGCCATGAGATCACTTGCCAAGGCTTTGCTCCAGGGCATTACCTCCAGATGATGGATGCCAACATGGGGGCATTCTTTGGGGAGGCGCCAGCTCTTCAGAGTTGCTGTCATGATGGCAGAATTGGGTGCTGCAGTTGGTCCCGCGGTGGGGGCTTGAGTTCCACGGCCGGGGGGTTGGGGGGCTTCCGCCGTTTTCCTTGAAGCGACATTGCAACAACATGGCAATTGTCATTTGTCTTTTCAGTTGGTTTGGTAGCACCAAAATTACCATCTCTGGCAAGGCCTGCAAGGTGCCCTTCGTCCTGCGGCACTTCCAGCCGCCGGGCACCGATCGTAGGCCAGGCTATGGCATGGAAGTACCGCAGCCACTCCATGCAGACTTGGACTTTGCTCGTGACATGAGTCGGTGTGCGTCTTGAGCAGGACAGTGCAAGCACGGATCATTGGCTTCCGCGAGCACATCTTTACCGGCAGTCATGGGGCAGTAGGCGCCACTTGTGTAAGATGGATTGGTTCGGACCATCGCGGAATGCCCGGACATTCGATGGAACGCATGGTGTTCCAGTGTTCAGACGACATGGGCCCGGGCCAGGTGCGGCGATGGCGGATGCTGAGTGGACCTTCGGCACCATTTGCCAGCGGTTTTTGGCAGGGCTTGGCGCACGCATGCACTATGGGCAGCTCGACTTGAGGGGGGATTCAGTCGATGATGTTTTTCACCTCCCAGCCGTGGATGTCAAGATGCCGTGCAAGAAGCGTTTGGTTGTGCTTGTGATGTGTGCACTTCAGGCACCCGGACTTCTTTGATGCCTTCTGGGCATCCAACAGGGGCTCAATGTCCAAAGCATCGCCCATCCTCAATCTGTCAGAGGACATTTTTGCGGGCTTCAATGTGCTCATGCGCTGCTTGGCTTAGTCATCAATCGTTGAGTTTCAAGCCAGCTGTGCGGAAGGTGGAAGCTGGCGGGCGAAGCTGTGTCTGGTTTGCTTGGAAAGCCATCGATGAAAACGCAGTCTGTGCTCCTTTTTCCGGGAGCTTATGGAGGCCTTGTTTTGGGGCGTGCGGAACAAGTTGTGTTTCTCGTGCTTGCTGACCCTAGCACCTTCTGTTTTGCAGAGGCAAAGATTTCACCACATTGCGCTAGGGTTATGCAAGCAGTAGGAGAAGAGCACCTGATGCGTGTTGGGTTGTAGCGCTCGTTGCGGCAACTCGTTTTGATGTTTCGGGCCAGCATGATCTTGGAACGAATCGGCTGGAGCTCGACTGGAGGCAACCCGACCATGCGCCGAGGTGGAGAGCGGTCCACGCACGTGGACTGCCTGGAGTGGGAGAAAGGCCGAGAGGTCTCCTTCAACTCGGCCTCCCTGTTCTTCACCAAGGTGGCCAGCGGCAACGTCGGGGTCATGCGATCCAGAGACCTGAAGGTATTGCCACTTGGCTTCGGACAGTTGCCACGGGGGTGGAAAGCAGCCCGGTCGGGTTGCATGCCACCACGCGGCCGCCGCTTGCAGGACAGGAAGTCTGAACATTGCTGACAGCTTTTCCTTCTACTTCGCATCCGTGGGCTTCTACCTTTACAATGTGGTGACTGACCTGTCCATGAGGATTTACGCCTCTCGGTCACGTGCGAGCTTGCAGGTCTTTAGTGCAGTTTGTGCAGGCAGGCCCACGAAATATGAGCATCTCAGATGCTCAGCTTTAGTTTCCACGTAAGAGTTGAGCAATCTTTGAAAGTGTTTTCTTTCTGACAGTCTGAACATTTTGCCTCTAAGCAAGTCTGAATTCTGAATTACGTTATTTGGCCCAAACCCTCTACACGAGTGGGTTTCCCAAGCACGAAGCAGGGATCTGGATGGGCTGGGGGGGCTAAACTAAAAAGGTAAAAAATAGCAAAAAAGGAAATTGCTGGATTGCACCAAGAGGCTTCCCTTTGAGCAGCACGTGCTTTGGCTTTGGGTTCCATGTGGCTGAACATGAGCAAGCCGAGGTTGTCATTTTCGTGCTCCTCACCTTGTCATCCAAGAGCTTGGATGATGTTGGAAAGCTGGATTCGCTGTTGGCAGCAGAGTGGGTGATATCCTTTGGAACGCTGGCAATGCCACTGGCTTGCAGTTGCACAAGCTGATTCTGATTGCTCGTAGTTTTGCCAAGGCCAGAACGCGTGCGAGTAAGCAATGCTACATTGCGCCGGCCGCCTAAGGTTCCCAAGGCTCATGGAATTGACTTTGGAGTTTGGCGTCATGGAGGGCTTCATCCGATTCGTGCCGCTTGTCATGCGCTTCACGTGAAACACTTGGCTTCAGAATTTTGAGCATCCGCTGGCGGCGAGTTGGCCCAGGCCCTCGATTCCAGGTGCGGTCCTGGTGCCGGAGCCTCAGTGCCGAGATAGTGTGCAGAGGATGTGAGAGATGCCAAGCAAGATGTTTTTGGAAGATGCCCCTTGTTGCGTTGTTTTGAAGGTTGCTTAAAGGGAGACGCTGTGCTCCGTGTCGAGGGGGTGGATGGGTGGGTAGAGACACACCCAGATGAGGTTCACATTCATGAACAAGTCCATCGCTGAAGCCGTGGGATCCACCATGCAGACGGGCGTCGCAAACTACATTGCTACCGGGCGTCCCACCGCAAATGATCACTATGGCTGGAGACACTCGGCAAGATGTAAACTAGAAATTTGTTTTTGCACATTGATTCCTGTTCGGGGTTGTGTGCAAATATGCCGAGGAGATTGCTATTTCTTTTACAGAGCCACTTGGCATCAAGCTTGCGATGCGCAAATGGAGGCGTCCCAATTGAGCGCATGTCGGTGGAGCTTTGTTGAGTTGAGGAAAGCCACTACTACCCGGCTTTGCGCATTCTGGTCCTCTACGGTGTCTATAGGCGCCTGTTGCTTTCTTTTCATGGGGGGGAGCTGCTGCGTCGGGTATGGTGCAATCACCTTCATTTGAATTCTCAGAGGCTTCTTGCGCAGAGTTTCGATGTGGCGGCCCTGCCCATGATGATTCTGCTTGCAACAGCCTCGGCTGCTTGCCAGCACTTTCCTCTTTTTGGTTGCCTCGCTGTGATGTAGGTGGGGTGGTCGAGGATTCAAAGCTGCCAATTGCCATCTCTGTGCGCATGTGAGGTTTGGATTGTCGGCCCCATTTTGTTCTGCCCACAGCCCACGTTGTGGTCAATCCGTGCCACGCTCAGTCATGTCTCGGGAGCGGCACTGGTGTTTTGCGCCTCTCATGGTGCCTTCGACCGGCTGTCACAGGCGATGACTTGTCAGAGTTCTGGTGCTTCGTGATTGGTGCATCGAGTCCGGAGCGCAGCCCTGGCAGCATCTTTTCGCGTGTTGAGATTTCGTGTCTGAATTGGCCGCTGAAGCGGCCAAGGCACGCTGAACCTGAAAGCTGTGAACTTGGAAGAGAAGCTGGCTGCCAAGAAGGAGGACCCGATGGCAAACCTGTATGATGTCACTTGGCCGTCCCACCTGTGGGCAAATCTTGCACACTTATGCGGCTTCACGCTCACTAAAACAACTATCTAGGCACCTTTCCATGCTTGCCACCGCTGCACTCGTCGTTTTTTTATTTTATTTTCGGCCCACCCATCGACTATGTGGATAGCTGTATGTTGCAAGGTCTGGCTCTTCGACAAGCTGAAGCACAAGCGAGCTCCACCACTAGCTCGTCTTTTTGAGATCTTTACAGCTCTCTACTTTTTTGCGGTCATGGTCTTTGCGGCCTTTCTGCAATTTAGACGGGCATCGCTGTTTCCAACGTGCAGGAGTCCCATCGGGCTGCACGTGTTTTTTTTTGGTAGGCACCAGCTTTCACTTCCTTCTTGGATTGAGGTGGTCTTTGGAACTATGGTGGACCAGATCCGCTCTGTGGTGCTTCTCATCCTGGTGAACTACTTCATTCTGGCCCTCTGGCGCGTCTTTGGCCGCCCGACCATCCTAATGATTCTCAGCTGGGTCAGTTGGTGGGTCGTGGCCGCTCATGGCCAACAGCGTGCGCAAACCTTGAACAATCCTTGTGTTGCCGATGGGCGTTGGAGCGCTTCGAGCCGAGGATGCTCTCCGGCGTCTTCTGGATCTGTGCCGTGCCAGTGGTGCTGAACAGTCAGTCGTTAGGAGGAGACCTGCAAGCATGTGAGGCCTTGATAGGCCTTCATAGCACAATGTCGAGTCCAGATTCGCATTGGGTTGGTAGGTGTCAACTTCGATGAGTTTGGCCAAACCTGCCCTCACTTGAAGAAATCAAGCCGCAGGTGTGCGTGTTGAATTGGGCCCCCTGATTCGGAAGGACAGTATGGTACGCTTCTCGTGGCCTTCATTCTCACCTTTCAAGCCTTGAGCGTCATTGAGAAGGCCTGGCTTTCGTTCGGGCAATTCTGCTGCCCTTCTCTTTTGCAGGAGTTCTAGTTTGCAAGTCCGCTTTTTCGGTGGTTTAAGCGCCTTTCTGGGAGACATATAAAGAACGGCGGCTTTGCGGCCAGACGTTGCTTCTGATTGCCTGGGCGGTGTTGCGCCCCGATCCGGACTGCGCGAGCATGCCGGAGACCACCTTCGAGGAGCTGCACCAGAGGCCAAGCAGCAAATCTGCCGTCGCCGGGTCAACCCCCCCCGAAAAAAAAACCTCGAAATGCGTGGGGCTCACAGAGGGCCTGCCTCCCTGATAGCATGTCAAACAAAAAAGAAACACACACACACAACTATCGAGCGCCCCGAAACTTGTGATGTTTTCCAATTGGGCTTCCCTTTGGAACCACTCCAAAAGGCAGTTTCAGAAAGAGGTCCACCCAAAAAGGTTGGCTTCCTTTGGGTTTCTCTTTGAAAATGGGGATCACGCGAAAGTGAAGCTGCTTGGGGCCAGTGCTTCAGTGATTTGAGCATCGGGCGCCAACCCAGGAAGCGAGAGGCTGCCAGAAAAGTTCACAAATATGCCGCTGGGATGCATGAGCCACACTTGATTTAGGGCCATGAGTGCGCAACTTCAAAGGATGCGATCGTCGAATATTTTTACTTGAACTTCATGTCGTACCAGTGGCACCTCTACGTGTCGATCATGCTGCTGGCAGTGAACCTTGGGGCTCAGCTGTGCGTTGCCATCTTAGAGATGCCTCCTGACTGCACGACTCCACTCTGTTCTTGGCGCTCATGTTGGACGCGGATTTGTGTTTTGTGCATTTTAGCGATTGATTGACCAATTTTTGTTTACTGGTGGTTTCGTCATGGGGCACTTGCTGTATCACCTTCGCATGCTCGACACGTGCACTGCGATGAGGCTTGGCGGCCTGCAATCCTGGTGGCTGCTGAGTGGCAAACTCAAGGGAGGTTGCTTCCGCGTGCACAGGCTGGGCAGCGCTGGTGGGCATGCGGCAAGGCAAAGTGATGTGCATGAGTTGTACGAGAGGCCGGAGTACAAGCCGCCGGGCAGCGATCATGACGCTCCATCCGAGCGAAAGCGGCAGTGCCTTGGCAGAGCCTGGCGGCCCTAGCGGAGGCAGTTGTTGCAAGACTGAGTTGTTTGGGCTCCCTTAGTCTGCATGCGTGCCTTGAGAGCTTTGTGTTGTGAGAAGGTGAATAGGTGCTCAATGGATCCTGAATGGTGATTGTAGTGAGATGCACGTTTGCTTGCAATTGTTTGAGTGGGTTGGCCTCAAACCAGAATTCACGCCGTGCATCAAAGCAGCAGCCGGTCTTTTTTTTTCTTTCTTGCGGGTACATGTGTGGAAAGGCCTTCGAGTCTCCACGTCAAATTCGACTTCCCTTTTTCAGGGGGCACAGCGGGTCCAATGCACACCTCAGACAAGGCATATGCGGCTCGCCTGTGTTTCCAAGACGGATGCACCAGCAAAAGTAAGGGTGCTTATTCGCAAGGTGCTGGATATGAAGCTCACTTGTGTGTGTTCTGCAGTTATCATACATAATTTCAATGAACTGTGGAGATAGTTTCCACTTGGGTGCGCAAGTCCCGTTCTGTAGCTTCCGCTCTTGTTGAGGCATGGTTGGCGTACTTTCAAGGCGTGTGGTTGTTTATTCATCATGCACGTTCATGCACTTGCGCCTTGCTTTGCACACCTTAGGATTGTTTTGTGCGCTTTTTTACCAAAACGCGCATGCGCTTTTGATGCACTTGTTAAAGGCGCTGCTCACGTTCGCCCGCAAGGCTTTCAGCTGGGGCGCCGAGCGCCATCTCAGAAGGTATCAGGAGCCGCTTGGGCGCTGGGACCGCCTGAGAGGTGTGCAGCCGGCGAGGTTTGGATTGGGGTGATTCGCTGCATCGAACCCGTGCCAGGCAGTTTGGACATTAGATGACATCGGATGACGCGGTTTGCACCCGACGGCTTTTTTTTTGCAAGCCCAAGGCCCAAGGCCTGGGCACGCAGTGCCACAGAGCCAAAGGCCGAGAGGCCCCATGCGATGGCATGGGGCTTCAAGCCCGTGCCAAGCTGAGACGCTGCGATCATCGCAGAAGTTTCAATTGAGACCTTGGTTTGGAAGCCGAGATCACCCTGAGTTTTTGTCCGCAGCTGAGCACGTGGGCACTGCTCCTTGTGACTCCGGCCTTTGGCAACGTGGCTCCAAGAACATAGCGCACTTCAGCCCTGAAGACAGCGTGTTGAGGTGCAGAGCACCTGCCCACCTTAAATTTAGATGGGGTTATTTGAATGTTCCAGCTTGCAGCGTTGCAGCACTTCAACATACCACATGTTGAGCATGGGGCATTTTCTCTAGCACATGAGCCTGCTCTCGCCACTTGGTCGGGGCAGTGCGTGTTTGACCAGTTTGTTTTTCTCCCCGTCCGTCCGTCCAGTCAGAGGACAGGTTGGAAATCGAGGTGGCTTGAGCACCCACGGATGCGGTGGGTGGCAGGGCAGGTGCTGAATGAATCCTGGTTATGGCAATCAAGCCACTGCACGGCACAGTCAGTTCTCGGTTAAAAAAGGCGCCGATGCGTCAGCGGACCAATGAAAGGAGAGCTCCAGCACTGCAGCGACGTAGAAGCAGCTCCCGTTGAACATGCCAGGGTTCAGTCAGAAACGGTTGGTTGCTTGGCTTGGCCTTGCTCTGTCATGACGGCTTTGTGGTTTCACAGGACTTCCTCGTCCATTTCGATGAGTACAAGGCTTTGCAGTGTTTGGGTGCGTGCCGAGAAAATAAGGACATAGGTGCATGTGCACACACACACGCACGTCAAAATGCGCCATAGTCAAAGAGGCTTTTGTGTTGGGGTTGGTAGGGATGGTCTGGACTCCCGAAAATCTAGGAAGTCATGAAAAGGGTTCCCTTTGACGAAGCATGCCCACGGTCCACGCATGGGACGTGTGGATGGATAAGGATGATGTATGGAGAGTGTTGCGTTCAGCATGGGATACAGTGCGTAGTGCTGGTCAGGCCAATTTGGCCCAGTTACGGCGGGGCCGCAACGTGGGCAACGGCCGGTGCATTCCAACCCTGGCCAGGGCCTCAAACAGATGGACTGCTGGCTTCTTCGTTTGCCGGCAGGGATTGCATGAAACCATACCTCCATTCACGAAGCGGGGCCCTTCTCACACAAGCCTTAAGTCACGTCACGTCCACCGCAGCCGAAGCAACAGACGGGGTGAAGCACTTCCACTCAGCCTGAGACGAGGGGATAAAACCGGCGAACCACGGGCGACGAAGGAGCTTGACGGATGTCATGGTTGTCCAGCGGCCAGCACTACCAATGGCACACTGGACCCAGTGCCAGCGAATGATTCCAGAACAAAGCTCCAACACTTGCGAAGAAGAAAACATTGGTGCATTCCAAGCAGTAGCCCGACCAGTGTGCTGGCGGTCTTCATTTGCAAGACAACTTTTGCCATGGCAAACCCGAAGGTTGTTGTGGCGCGCCGCCCAGCTTCGGGCAAGCCCTCGCGGACTGCCGTACATCGAAGCCCGCGAGCAAACCCCAAGAGGCAACTTGGAAGGGCTGCCCCTTATTCTGGGCAGTGTGGGGGTGTCTGATGTCATTCCCACCAGAAACTGCTGTTAACCGATTCCCCAACTTTACTTGCTCAATATGCCGATTAGCTGCTTGAAACATGCAAGCTCATGTGATCAAACAGAGTCTGACGAAAGATGTGGCTGCCATGATATAAGCGCGTCGCACTCCAGAGACCCCGAGTCATCCTGAAAGTGGGCCGTGAGCGACAGCCAACATGGTAGCGTCCACCACCTAACGATAAATAGGCAGAAGTCCATTAAATGTTTCTGTTGGATTCGGGGCGGCCTCTGCGTTTTGCAGAGGTGGACACCCAAAACGTGTGGCCAACCGTGGAGCGGATTGCTGCAGCTGGCTACCAATTGACACGGTCCAGGGCTGAGCTTTTGCATGGCGGTCTTCTTGCTTGCTTTGTGCGCCTGCCATATTCGCCATGCTTGCTCATGCTACGCCAGTTTATGCGTCATTGGTGTGAGTGATGGCGGGCAATTTGCTTGCTTTGTAGCTTGCTTCAATTGTGGGAGCGGGGGTCGGGAAGGCCGGTAGGCGAGGAGGTTGCTCAATTCTCTTGCTCTTGATGTCTGAGCTTGGGGTGGGACATGCATGTGCAAGCTCGTTTGAACTCTGTTTTTCAATATTGCTAAGTTCTGTTGGGGTGGCTCGACAAATTGTGGCTAGAACGCAGGGGTTGCTTGCGCAGGATATTGCCCGGTGAAGGCCCCATCCAAAGTTGGCTTGCTGATGTTGCGTGGGGTCGAATCGGACGTTTTTTGGGGCCTGGGGGCCTTGCCCCAAACAAATTGAAATAGCTTTGTTGGTAGGCGGTACGTCAACGTGGGAGCCCACGACGGTCAGCGAGAGGCTCAGACAGGCTGGGCTCGGCCCACCACGTTGCTGGGCATGCGGGGGGGATCTCAACATCAGCTGTGAGTTCCGATGATCCGCTCTATGACTACGCCCGCTACGAACTCGGGTGCTTTTGCCCTCTCTTGGTGCAGTTATGACCTGTTGTCAAATTTCAACTGATCTCAATCTGCAGATGGTGCTTGCTCGATTTGTTCTTCATGGCCCATTGCTATTGTGGATGTTTCACCCAGGCTTCAGCAATGCCACTGGTGTAGCTGTCGAGAGAGACGCTGAGAGATGCGCGCGCAGGGCGCTTGGCGGGCGCCAAGCGCACTAGCAGATTCAACGTCACCATTGTCCAGCATTGTGGTGAATGGGGGCATGCGTTCCAGCAGCCCATGCAGACCGATGCACAACCATGTCTGCAGGCCATAGGGAGGTGCTGCCGAACGTGGGCGTGGCTTGCTCTGAGGCCTGGTGCCATGGGTCGGCTGGGGCTATGGAGCCAATGCATGAATGTGTATGTGTCTCTGTGTGTGTGTGGGTGGCAGAAACATGAAGGCGTTTGCAAATGGCGCAGCCCGCAGGTCACTCCTCAAAACATTCTTGAACTGATTCATCCGGCGCCTGGGCCTCACCAGCACGATAGGAGCAGTGCGGAGCTGGATGCTTGTGTAGGTTGGATGGGTCAGACCTTGACGTGCTGAAGGCCCGAGATCTGCCACACTCGCACACACACACACATGGATCTCACATGTAGTGCAAACAAGGGACTCTGCCTTGAAATAATGTTGGCTCAACAGGTTGACATTGACTCCTATGACTGCCCCGTGCTGGAGATGATTTTGCCCGGGGCTGGTGGGAAGCTCTTGGGCGATCGCAAAGAGAGGAAGCAGCAATGAGGCCCCAAGTCAACGCCAAGATTGTACTTGTGGAGGCTTGCTGTGCGCAAGCGGGTGGCGGGATCACATGGGCAACCAGTCACGCTCAAGCGTCTCACAGAGCGAGCGCAGCATGAAAGAATGTAGCGACAGCAAATCTGTGTGTCCTAAGTAATGTCCTCCCGTTTGCATAGGGGTCTGCTAATTTTCCGCCGACTATTGGGTGCAGCTTTTTGCATCACTGGCACCCCCCCCCAACAAAAGCAGAGGGCCGATCAGTTCTATCGATTGCCAATCATGGGCTCGGCTATCAGGCCAATCCATCCATCCCACCGCCGTACCAGCGGGGAGCCTCGAGCATCTGCATTCCAGATCATTCCAGGGCCCGGACATTGGCGAGTCGGCAGCGAGTGCTAAGGTGGTCCATGCTCCACCACCCGCAGCCGGGCACTCGATGCCTGCCCGAATGTTGCCATTGTTTCCATGCTTAGTTGCAGGCTGTGGAGTTTCTTTAACTCCTTCCACAGTCCCGAGGAGGCGGCCTGTGAACGGGTGCCAAAATCGAGGGTCTGGACCCCCATCCCCGAGGCTTCTCCAGGGGACCATGCCTTCTCAATTCTTGGAACCGCTCTAAAGGGCGCTACACCCAGACATAAATTTACTTGATGATTGCTTTCCCAGCTGTCCCCCCCTCACACGAAGGTTCAACGCGCTGAGTACTCTTTCTCTTTAGGCGCTGTTTCACAAGCAATCTGGGCCCTGGGACTGGAAATGGAACCCTGTTTTTTTCCCTGTGGTCAAAAACCAGCTAGGATCCCCAAGAAATCAAACAGGGGATCCGATCAGGGCGAGGCAGAACCGGCTTGGGGGAACCGCCCGGGAAAAAAAAAAAAAAAAAAAAAAAAACTGAGAAGGCACGATACCCCGGGGAAAAGCCGATGTGCGTTTTTACTGTAAGGTACCTCATTTTTGGCCATAGGCTTTTCCCAAGTGGACAGTGCCTTCTCAACTTTTATTTTTTTTGAAAAATAAAAATAAAAATGAGCGAGCACGCAGAGGTTGGGGGAGCACGCAAACCCGGAGAAGGCCCGCAAAACCGGAGAAGGCCCGCAAAACCGGAGAAGGCCCGCAAAATCCGGAGAAGGCCCGGAAAAAAATATGAGTCTGTTTTGTTTGGAGATGTGTGACGTGCAAATCCGCATCCATGGCTGCTGGTGATGCCTGTGCTGCTGCTGATGCTGGTTATGCCTTTGATGCTGGTGATGCCTCTGAACTGGTAATGCCTAAAAGTATCAGGCCAGAGCCAAGGCTGACAAACCAACATGCCATCCCTTGAGAAGGCACGCTTATCTGGGGGAACCCGCAAAATCCAGAGGACGCGTGTCCAGACTTCCGACAAAACAGCGTTTGGAAGCCCCAGGTGACATCAGGGAAGCCCCTGAAAATGGTTGGACAGAAAGCTCATGTACATCATGTCCACAAAGGAGTCCCCAAGTAAAATTCCGGTGCTGGTCCGAGAGCAGGTGCCCATCCGTGGGTGCTCGCTAGCCTACGAGGTCCAGCTGCCGTGGCCTTGGGGCGGTACTCCAAAGTCGGTTTGGCCCCTCTCAGATGGTGAAGGGTTTGGAGTGAGGGCCTTGGCACACCTCTTCTTCAAAGGCCCCTCATTTGTGTCTGCGGATTTTGAGGACTGTGCCTGCGGGAATCGGGTCGTTTGTGCCTGCATGTGCATGCAGACAACCCTTGGTCCTTGACCACCAACACGTTTTGAATTGTCAAGTCTTTAGCACGGGCCAAGTGCGATGCACAGCCACTTCCCAACTCAACCGTGGTCAATCTCATTAGCGTTTGGTTCGCCAAGTTGGTCCGAAAAACGGAAAGGCTATCGATTGTACGCGCACGTTGGGATCATCACGTGGTCTTGCCGCTCCATGTTGGTTCCTTTGTTCCCTTTGAACTTCAAAAGGGATTCCCGGCTTTGTATCCTTCAAGGGCTTGGGTTTGGTCACCGCGGGGGCAGCTGGGAAGGGCCGGGGTACCAGCCACCGGTGTGTCAATGTCTGGTTATGAATGAGCTAGGCTTCGACGCCACGGCTATGATCTGGTGGCGTCACGCTCCCAGGTTGATATTGTAGAGCCATCTGAGAGTTTCTTAGGGATGCACACAATTGGTTGCTCTGCAGTCGAAGTAATGCTTGGATGAAATCCCCTCAGGTTTGGCGGGCATGATGCTGTCTTCACTCACGAGTCGGCGCGGAGCTCATAGTGGGACAAGCCATGTGAGGTGCAATGTTTGATACTGTCAGTTTTCGATACTTGTGGCACAGGCGTCCATGGACAAAGCAGGCTGTCAAGCCAACAGGACACGGGAAGCAACATCCCCCGAAGGTGCGGAGTGCCTTCTTGCCTTATGAGTTGCCGATGGATGAGTTTGACTGCTACAACGAGGCAGCGAGCTCATGCCAAGTGAGTGGTTGCGGAGTCAATTTTTATTCCCTGCACATACGTATCAGGTAGGTGGGTATTGGGTGGTTTCTTTTGGTTCTCTTTTAAACCACCTTAAAAAAGGTACCCTGCAAAACATCCCCCCATGTGCATATGCACACACACACACACACAAAGGTGTATGTGCTGCAATTGTGACGGGAACTGTAACGGTTTGACAAGCAATGACTCAATGACCGATCATGCCATGTAGCCACGTTGGGCCCAGATGCTGACAAGTGGCCACGCGCTTGCCATGGGAATCCGCATGGACTAAGCGTCCTTTTGGCTCCTTGTTGGCATCCCCGTGACTGTGTGCATGATGTGACAGGCCTTTGTGGGCATTGTCCGCTGATAAGGCTTGCCAAATTTACTGGTCGTCCATTTCCATTTTGCCATTTCAGCAGCTTGGATGCACGCCAGCAGCCAGCAGGCGACAAGGATTCCTGGCCTTTTCCCTGAAAGGCTCAAGGGTAGCTAGCCGTGGACCCACCGTGAATGTGGCTTTTGACCGGAGTTCAGGAAGCACATGCTAGTTTCTTGCACGCGCCAGCATGTTGTTTTGGGGGGACTCGTTTGTCACCCAAAGATTTTGCCGACGCAAGCAAAAAAAGGATACAGGCAAGCTAGCAAGAGAGCAAATAATGAAGCACACAAATTAGAACGCACACAAGCACACAAGCTACCAAGAGAACAAGAGAACAAGAGAACAAGAGCAAAAGCAAAAAGGGCGCAAACAACACAAGCAAACAAACCAGGAAGCAAACAAGCAAATCAACTGGAAGGTAGACCAAGCCCAGCCCAGCCCAGCCGTCAGCCCAGCCGCCAGCCCAGCCGCCAGCCCAGCCGCCAGGCCAGCAGCCAGCCCAGCAGCCAGCCCAGCAGCCAGCCCAGCAGCCAGCCCAGCAACCAGCCCAGCAGCCAGCCAGCCAGCCAGCCAGCCAGCCAGCCAGCCAGCCAGCCAGCCAGCCAGCCAGCCAGCCAGCCAGCCAGCCAGCCAGCCAGCCAGCCAGCCAGCCAGCCAAGCAGCCAGCCAGCCCAGCCAGCCAGCCAGCCAGCCAGCCAGCCAGCCAGCCAGCCAGCCAGCCAGCCAGCCAGCCAGCCAGCCAGCCAGCCAGCCAGCCAGCCAGCCAGCCAGCCAGCCAGCCAGCCAGCCAGCCAGCCAGCCAGCCAGCCAGCCAGCCAGCCAGCCAGCCAGCCAGCCAGCCAGCCTAGCAAGCAACTTAGCAAGCAACTTCGCAAGTCATCTAGCAAACCGTGAACCACTCTAACCAAGACGAAAGCCAGACTCTACCTCGGCCAAGCCTAAACCTAAGCCAAATCAACCCTCGACAAACCCTCACCAACTGTACACTCGTCCTAAGGCTCTCTAACCCAACGCTGTTTTTTTTAGTCAACCCCAATCCAGTGTCCATCCTAAACTCCTGAACAACCCCAAACCGTGCCCGAAGCCGACCTGAACTGACCGCCCAAACGCACTCCAAAGCAACCCCAAACGCATCCTAGAGCAAGGGCCGAAGAGGCGGAAAAGTTCCAGAGGCTGCGCTGCCTAAACCTGCCCTTTGAAAATTGATTCCACGGCATTTTGGGCCCCAGCGCTGTAAAGCATCCTATGAACAAAAGCAGGGAGAGGGAGAAGCAACAAGGGAAGCCACCAGGTGGATTGATGAATAGACTCCTACCAGCCCTGCTGTGCATGGGGTCCCTCGCCATGCGGCCGCAGAGTGCATCTTGGCCAAAGCCACTGCACCACGGAGGTAGGCCTTGCAAGGGTGCCCAGTGTTTGTGGCGAGGCTTGTGTACAAGGGTTTTGATGTACTTTTGCGCTTTCGTTTGCCAGGGGGTAAAGGAGATTTGCTTGTCAGATCTGAGAAGGTTCAGCCCCCTCTGGCAGTAGGCAGTCTAGACTTTGCAGACCATTGCAATGAAGCTTCAGCCATGATAAGTAGAAGCTGGTCTGCGCTTTTATGGGCCAGATTTCTTGCTGGCCAGCCTTTTCGATATTGAGCGGGCCATCTTGGGGTGCGGGGGCTTTGGGGGAACTGATGAAGGCCGACTCGCGGGGAGCTATGCCCCGAATGGTTCTTTAATGGCCCCCATGAATCGCCAGTATCAGGCTACAAATGGCAGTTAATCTAAAAACATGTTAACCACATGGGTGTGCATGACTGACGGTGAGCCGGGAGTGCCCAGGAGACGAGAGATCCGGCTGATGCTGAAACCCTCATCGACCCCTCGGATCTTGAGGATCCCACTGCGCCAAAGCTGGCCCCGTTTGAGCTGGATGTGCAGCTCAGATTGCATCTAGGGTGCTGGCGGCTGGCGCTCAACATTCACCCTCCTTCTAACAACCATTGAAGTCGACAGAGGGGTGCCCCAAAAGGAAAGTAGTCTTCCAAACCCTCCTGTCAGCTTCCATGACTGTTGGAGGAAGGTTGCATCTCCGAGAGGTTTTCTGAGATGTGGTGTTGGCTGCGTGGGCGCTTGTCCAACAGTTTGTGCAACGAGGATCATTGACAACGAAGAAGCCACTTGGAGCAAGATATGCACAAAGTCAGCAGCACTGCAAGAGAAGCTGAAATAACTGCTTGCACCCACGCGAGCGGGGACCGGATTCAAGCCAGGCAGTTCTCCAAAAGTACGAGGGACGCGTGCGCACGCCTGAGTGCCTTCAGTTCTTGCACGGTAGGTTTGGACTGCCCAGTTGCGCAGGTTGCATCCATGACGCTTGTCGCATAGTTGCAATCTTGCACTCAGTGCTGGAACTCTGCTCTACGACGTTGTGCCCGAGCAAGACAGCTTGGATAGTGCTGCTTCTGCAGTTGCCGCTGACTTGCAAGAGCGACTCCAGAAGGCAGGCGGCATTTTTTTGCTCTGGAGTCTGCAGGGATGTTATTCAAGGGCTGTGCCCCACACCAGCGGCGCTGGCTTTTTCGGCAGCAAACTCAAAGTGCAAACATGCAGACCTGGCAGAATCGCGATAGACACTAGGTTTGCTGAGCCCATTTCCATTGGTTTTTCGCCCCCGGCATTTTTTTTTTGGGGGGTTCAGCCACTGTGACTTAGGGGATAATCCTAATCAGCACACGGGCACGCAGGCATACACCCAGCGCCCAGCGTCACGCATCCCCAGCATCACCGGCATGACCTGCATCCCCTGCACCAGGAAACTCGACCGATTGCATCCCTCGCAAGCCTGGCACCACCAAAAGCAAGCATTTCCGGATTGCGTGTGTCATCCGCAACCTGGCCTCAAGTATGCATTTGAGCAAATTCCCGCAACATGCGCAGCGGTGCCGTGAAAGACTGACCTTGGCGGCTGCTACTTAGAAACATTTGGAATTCTTTGCAAAAACAACTGAGGGACTTGAGTAGGGACCCTGCGTGTAGTGTCTGTTGGCAGCTTCCCACATGTGATGGGGATGCTTCTGATGCAATCAAACTCTTTCCTTTTTTGCGGTCCCCGCAGGACTTAATGATAGCTGGGGATGGCCTGGTTTGTGTTTGTAATTTTCTTAGCACGCCGGCCGTAGTCAGCTGATATGCAACTTTGGGCCGGACCTCAGGGTCTCGAAGCGACACTTTGGGCAGGAGTTGGGCACTTCATGCGTGATTCAGAAGGAAGGAACTCATGGACTCTTAGGCTGCAACTTGATTCGGTTTGCAACCTTGGCCAAGTGGGTTTGGGCTCTGCGAAGTCGCGAAAGCCAGACAACATCTCAGGTAAAACCGTGAAGCTCGTCATGGAACTTACAGGCTGCGTGGTGGGATTGGCATGCCATGGTGTTGCCGATTGCTGCTGCTGCTGCTGCTGCTGCTGCCGTCGCCCCTTTTGTGTTCGCTCCCATCTGCGGCTGCTGCTGGTTGCGATGTGTTTCCGTTGCCCTTGCATGCGCGGCACTCTTGGCAAGATCCGCAGCGTGACTATGTTTAAACAGCCCGGTCGGCTACTAGACCATGTTCTAAGTGACGTGAAGTAGGGATGCCTGGTGCTGGTGCGCTGCGGAAGGCTACAAGCTGGACAATGTACTGCCGCCAAAGGTCGCCAAGGAGAGCCGAATGCAACGCGTAAAATGCGACTTCTTGGCAACTTGTGGGCACCACCCCACCCCTGGCGGCTTGGTTGTTGGGGGTCGTCCTGAGGGTTCGACCGGCAGGCGCGGCCAGGGGGCGTGCGTTTTGCGATGTAAAGCACAGTGGACGAAGTTCCCGGCTTCAATTCGCGGACTACAGGAATGGAGAAGCATGGCGCTCTCGGCACTATGAACATAGGCATTGCGTGGATGCTCCCTGCGCCAGGATCTTGCTAGCGCCATGTCATCACTGGAAGGAGCAATTCTTGCTGTCGGGGGGGCTGCTTATCTGAATGCAGTAGTTAGCATGCAGCAACTGTCAGAGTGCTGGTTGCAGAAGTTCAGCACAAGGCTTTTTGTTTGGCTTGTGCGAATCGAGGTGCAAAGCGTGCAGCTCGGCCACACATCATTGCTGGTGCTTCTTGCAGGCGCTGGCGCGCAGACACTCAGGTACGATGACGTACTATCGAGACTTAGGTGGCACCGGTCAAAGAACATGTTGACTGTGCGCCAGCTATTTAATTGCTTTTTGTGTTTGTGTGTGTGTGTGTGTGTTTGTGCTCGTGTGTGCCTTTGCCGTGTGTCTCTCTCTCTCTCTGTGCTCGTCTTCTGGTATCACACGATCAGCTGATGTGAGTGTCGCTGCCTGCAAGGAAAGTCAAGGCTTTCTTGAAAGCCAAATGGGAAGAGAAGATCCCACGGCTTGTGCAGGGAAAGCTTTTGGAGAATCAGGTTGAAGCAAATGTGGTGGCCGCTTGGCAATAGCTAGGCCCCTAGGCGAGCCAAGGATGTGTCATTTTGAGCCAGGCAAGACCATGCAATTTGAAGGCGCGAGACACACCGCAGCCAACCACCCCATGCCAGATATGCACCCAGGTATCACCTGCGCCTGTCCCACTGCCACCGGTTGCAGTGCATGAGCCCACAACACCCTTCGAGACCTACCTTCGCGCAGCCCAGCCGCGCTTTCGCATGTTTTTCCAAGCTCAATGGGCAAGTCCTACGTTGGCTTCACACCTTCGGGGGACCTTGATCTTTTTCTTCTGCCAGGAGGCTCTTTGCACAGGCCCCAAACACACCCAGCGCAAGGTTGAGATCGCCGACCGCCTGCCGTTGGCCCGTTCTGTGAATTCCAGCCTGCAAGCTGCAGACTTGCAGAACTTGACCCAGTCCAAGTATTTGGCCTTGATCAAGCCAAAGCTGGAGGATCCTGGGAGCTGATGAATCCTTGCAATCTTTGTCCCTGTTTCGGGATGGCATAGCGGCATAGCCCTGTCTTTGACTCTCCGAGCGTGCAGTTGCTAGGGGTTAGGGGGGCAGGGGGGCGGGGGGTCTGAACGAATGAATTGACCTGATGCGATTTTGGCAGGAGAAGGTCGCAAGAGCTATACGGGCAGCCTGGCGATTGCTGTGCATGATTGCTTGTGCACGGTCCGTTGGCTTTTCTCGGTCAAAGGAACAGCTCGGAGATGCTTTCCCGTTCCAAGCAGCCGCGGAGAGTGGCGCTCCGAGCTGTGTGCTTGTGACTCATGGGTTCTCGATTCAATGTCTTGCAGAGTGGAGGGCCTTCAGGTGATTCTGACTTCGGCCAGCAATCTCGGCACAGCTTTTGGCTCGGGATCAGAGTCTTCAACTTTGAGGAGATGGCGGCATTGAGGAAGGTCAGGGGCGAGACCTTCGCAGGCCGGGGGTCACGCCCAGCTTTGGGATGTGGGCGCCCGATGTTCCAGGCAACGTGCAGCGGCTCTTTGATTTGCTGGATTCATTGCGAAGTTGTGCGGCGGCGGCATTCAGTCAACAAACTTGGACTGCGTGGATCTCTGGGCCTGAGGTGGTGTTCCCGAGCTCGCCCTCGCCTGAGGTTTATTCTAGAGTTTCCGCCTCAGCGCAAGTGACCTTGCACACTCATGCGCAGCACTAGGATGGGGCAGACGAGACCATCCACAGTTCTCTTCGACATGGTCCGCTACGAGCCTTGCATGCAGGCACAAAGTAAGTGCTTGGCATCGGGCAAACGGATCTGTTTTACCTGGAAACCTGAAAAAACAGCTGACATGACCCGGAGGCTTCGAGCAGAAGATCCGCAATCTCCTGGGTGTAGAGCTCCAGGTGGGGTTGCACGTCCAAGGGGCTTCGAGTTTGTGGTGCGTTTGTGCGGGGCCTCGAGGCCGTCAGCGCCGCTATCCATGGAAACTTGCAGAAGTTGGCAACAGAGGGCGTGTGCTGCAGAAGTGAAAGGAGGTCCAGAGGGGGCGTGAAGCCGGATGAGGTGCCTCGATGACTCGATTCCTTGTGTCCGGATTTAGAGTTGTGGCAGGTCTTCTGGGTGACCGCCGAAGTGAGTGATGGAGACACGGACAGCACGCATAACGGCTACTGCCCTTCTATCCTAGCCTCTTGGTTCGAAGCGGGTATTCACATGGCAGCAAGAGTGTAGCTGCACGCCCCAATATTCTACATACCGCAAAAGCATCTCAGTAGAACAAGGTTCCAGTATTATGGGTTTAAGGGGCACTAAATCAAGGTGCATGTGCCCCGTTTCCCTGAAACTAGTGGTTGGGGGTAATGGAGACCATCTTAGATCTGTTTTTCTCACCTCAGCACATCCGCATTTGCGGCTCTTGTTGGTGTGATTGATTTCCCATTGGAAAGAAAGGAGACATAAACTGTGGCTTGTGGCAGGGCAGTCTCTTCCCGCTGATGGTGGAAATCAAAATCAGATCACGTGTGAATATAATTGCTCCTCTGGTGCCCTGTAATGGTTTGTTGCCTTTATTGCATTAAATGTCAATCCAAAAGGATCCTTATTGGAGCGCAGCTGCGGGGCACGGGCTCTCAGGTGACTCTCAACCCGCCATGTGTGTCAGAACCGAGCTCCAGAGTGGGCGTCGTGGCATTGCACCACAGGCCATACACAGTAGCTTGGCTGAAGTAGCACATTTTGACCTTGGAAATCCGTCACGGCAAGGAATGCTTCAACATGGCGGCGCTCCAGGATTTCCGAAAGGTGGGAGCTGCATCGAGCTTTGAAGCCATTGCCTCGGTGCCAGGCGGTGGAGAGGACGGCGCCCTTGGTATCAACCACCTGCTAGGCTGCAAAACTCAGCTTCGCATTTGAGTGTCGAAAGGCTGCCTGTCCATAAGCGCTCGTTGAGCCAACTTGCTGCTTTTGTTGCCAGGCATGCTGCAATCTGGCGAGTGTGCGAAGGGATGTAGCTGGAAAGCAGTGAAAAAGCCGTTGGCAGATGCAGATCTTGGATGGAGAAGCACGTTTGTTTGCTTGTGTGCGTGCACCGGGCATTGGGCAATTCTTCAGCCAGGCGTTCATAGCTGCCAATGGTATCCCTGTCAACTGCCAGATGCCCAGCTTGGGCGATGCGGGCCAGATACGGAAACACTACATGCTCCCGGAGAGCTGTTGGTTTGGGCATAGGGCGTGCTACACACGTCTAGCAATCGTCGTGTTACACTGAGAGAGCGAGGGGGAGAGAGCCGGCCCCGTTTGCCAGGGACGCGCCACTGGTTCTTTCAGCTCAGGGACCCGCAGGCATGGGGCCTTGATGGGCCTTGCAGTCCGTCCACAGTGCTGTTGACTCTCTTTGGGGTTGTCGCAACATAGTGAACCGTACAAGGTGTCCCAAAGTGCTTATTTTCCATCGTCTTCCCATTCAAGCCACAAGTCAAAAAGGCTCAAAAGACATTCTCAGGTGGGGCTGCCAGAGATTTGGAACTTCTTCATCAGCTGGATGCAGGTGGTTGCCCTAGTTCTGAACAGGGGGTGGAATGCGAGGGGTGGGGCGTGGGGCTTGGGGCATGGGGGTTTCGTTGGACCCATCCCCAGCTCAGTCGATTGTCTGCAGCTGCAGGTGATGAGTGAACACAGTTTAACACCAAATGACCTTGGAAGTCAAATTTGCGGGTTCGCGATACCGTGCAGCCATCTGAAGATGTAAGCCATGACATCTGAACGAGGGATGCTGAAAGCTGCAACATGCCAACTGCAATCACATGGTTATTGCCTTGTGCGCATACGGGGGCAACTTGGATTCTTCATTCTGACTGACCGACGTCGAGGATGTTGCAAGGCAACCGGACTGCAAGGCTTCTCCGTCCCCCAAACCGCCTAAACATGATGATCACGACGCAATATTGCTGGTTCGACCGCGTCAGCGGAAGCGCAATGTTGGATTTGAGCTTGCCTGAGGTGAATGCTCCTAGGCTCTTTGCCTTTTCTTTGCGGGTCTGAGGGGCCACTGGAGGCAGCTGGAAAACGGCCGCTATCAGCGTACACCGTGCCACAACATGGTCTCCACGCAAGCATGGTGTCGCCAAGCATCCAAAGGTTTCTCAGGCTCCCCAGGACAGGTTTGTTCACGACCGTGTACTTGCCTCAAAGCACCGCCAGTTTGTGAACACACGCTATATCAGCGCGCCACTAGTGGGGACATTGGCCGCATGGTCCGCACGATCAGGCTGCAGTGTTGCATATCATTCGTGTGTCACGCCTGCAGTCCTGGTTGTGTAGGCCAGTCTCTTCAAGCCCCTTGGGCTTCCTTGCGCAGGTGCGGTTTCGAGTTTTCTTGGGTTGGATGGTGCCAACGCGTGAGGCCTTCTCAACGGGAAAGTTCTGGAAGCGCAGTGTGGCACTGTGCCATGGCCTTAGGCCAGCTGTGGCGGGTCCGTAGCGTAAAGAGTGGTCGGATGCCAGCCAATGCAGTGCGGTGAAGCACGGCTGCGCATTTGGGTGCGCTGCATGAGTCTCTACCGTTTCGATTGTACAGGCCCGCGCCTCTTCCCCAAACAGTGTGCAACACCAAGGGGTTCCTAGGGGAAGACTTCCGCGCGAAACGTGGCTGTTATCGCAAAGAGTTGTCTTTGATGCGAGAGTCTCGGACTGGTCTCTCGCTGTGCCGATGTACCGCATGACATTGCATTTTGATTGCCGCTATGTTGAACTTTTGGGTAGGAATCGCACCAAGAGCTCTTTGCAACACCAAATGCCGTTTTGATGCCAACTTGTCGGGTGGGGACATGACATTCAGACAGAAACCCGTGGCAGTTGTCGAACAGAAATGTTTGGAATCCGACAGTCTCGCACGAAACATTCATTTTTTGAGAACTGGGATCGCGTTGTGACGCCGTGCCGGTTTTCGGACTTGTGGGTTGACGGTTGGCGGCACGTCCTCATAACGGCTTGGTCTAGGGGCCTGTCTCTATCTTACATCTCTTTGCATCTCCTTCAATGATAGGTCTGGAACACGAAGAGGTGGGACAAGGAACAGGCAATTTTTCCCCAACCAATCCTTGCACAACACGTGAGCATGGTTGGTTGGGAAGGGCCTACGTGAGTCGCAAAGCATGACTATCGCCATCGCAGCCATAGCGGCTGAGAGGTCACCCGCCCATCCCTGAAAGATATTTTTTAAAGGGGGATGCTGTGGGACTGGAGAGATCCCTCCCTGGCCACCTTGACTTGGTGGACCAGGGAGGCTTTGCATCAAGGGGCAAAGGACTACAAGGGATTGAGCCCCTTCAGCTTTCACCTTGCACGGAAAAGATGGCGAGTGCTGAGCAGATTCCTTGTCACATATGCTCGATGAGTGCTTTGTCCCTTTCGTCGAGTATTGTCTGAGATGGGGATGATGGGAACAGGGAATGAGAGAAGCCCAATTGCAATTCTTTTTCTATTACCAGGCTTTTCTTTTGATGGGTAGTGGGGCATCTCTCTTTGCTCGCTTCCTCGTGCACGTTTAATAGACAAGATGTAGAGGTGGACGCATATAGGGAAATAAAGGGGGAGAAGATAGATGGAATAAAGAAAAATGAAAGGTAAAGGAGCATACACTTCAATAGCAAGTACGTAGAAAGGAGACCGACGAAAAGCATCACATAAAATGAGAAATCAGAGTGGCGATCCGGAGGTCGCTGCCAATTTCGTGATTCGGGATTTAATCACATTTCGGGAAACATCCCATTTTCGGGATTCGGGATCCGGGATTCGGGCCTCGAATCACATTTTCGGGATTCGGGATTCGAGCCTCGAATCACATTTTTCGGGATTCGGGATCCGGGATTCGGGCCTCGAATCACATTTTCGGGATTCGGGATTCGAGCCTCGAATCACATTTTTCGGGATTTGGGATTCGGGATTCGGGCCTCGCACATTTTCGGGATTCGTGATTCGGGATTCGGGCCTCGAATCACATTTTTCGGGATTTGGGATTCGGGATTCGGGCCTCGAATTACATTTTGGGGATTCGGCCTGGATCTTTGTTTGGCATGTTTTTTCTGTTCCCACCTCCAAACGGATGCTTTTTCAGCAAAACGGCAATTTTTGAGTCAACGCACGCTTTTCTGGAAACTAGCGATTGTTTTTTTTTGGACCTTGTGCACAAAGGTGTGAAACAGCAAGATCGCGGCCAAACAGCTAGGCCGCACAACGGGCGCAATTCCCCACACAATTCGCGCAAACGGGCGCAATTTCAAGAAGCGTACTTTTTAGCTGTCCCTCTTCCTTTCAGTATTGATGATCACTTGTTGAGCAAACGGCATGGTTTGCACGACACGGACGGATGTATTTCCGGCAGAAAAAACGTGCAGCTAAAGGGGATTCGGGATTCGGGATTCGGGATGCGGGCCTCCAATCTCGGAATTCGGGATTCGAGATTCGGGATTCGGGATTCGGGCCTCGAATCACATTTTCCGGATTCAGGATTCGGGCCTCGATTCACATTTTCGGGATTCAGTCGGGATTCGGGCCTCGAATCTTATTTTCGGGATTCGGGATTCGGGCCTCGAATCACATTTTCCGGACTCGGGACTGGGTCACGACTGCACAAGAACGACGAAAAACGTCGGGCTTCGCCAATCATAGGCGGGGGGGTTGGGGGGGGGCAGCCCCCCATGATAGAACACAACTGAACAAGAACGACGAGAAACGCCGGGCTTCGCCAAACAAAGGCGGGGGGGTTGTGGGAGGGCGCAACCGCCCCATGATAGAACACGACTGCACAAGAACGACGAAAAAAGTCGGGCTTCGCAAATCATAGGCGGGGCTGTGGGGGGCGGGGTGGGGGGGGGGGGGCGGTGGCAGGGAACAATGCGTATAATGTGAACCGGCTCCTTTTTCAGCACTTGCCACTTGATCTGCGCGAAAAAAGGGATAGCAGCGTCGCAGATTTGCACGGTCAGGTCAATCCAGAAACTAATTCCAATTCAACATTTTTTATAATCTATTTTAGCGTATCTCATATTTAATTATCTTTCTCAGCTCTTGGTGTTTCTCTTGCCTTGCGATTTTTGATGTCATGGACTTCAGAAGTCTTATCAATGGAGCAAAGTACACACAAGTGATTAATAGGTGATACAGAAATGACCAAGACTTGGTACTGTAGATTACAATAATCAATTCATAATTGGGTCTAGAGAGTCTATAGACAGGAAATGCCTACCAATAAGATCTCAAGGAAGGGTGGGCTAAGGAATCTCCATTGCTTATTTCTCCCCCCTTCTTGTTTCCCTCTATCACCCCAACTCTTTTTCTCGGAAGCAGAGGTTGGGTGATGGGAGGTAGCGAGGGAGAGAAGGGCGAGAGAGAGAGGAAAAAACTCATTGCTTGGCCATCTCACGGCCCCATCCCCTCACCTCATTTTCATTGGCTGGGAGATGGATGAGGATGGTAAAAGATATTCTTGGAAAGTGAAGATATGCAAAGAAAAAAAGGCGAGAGGGGAGGATGGCTGTCTGGCCTCATGATTCAAGCCTCTATCTTACCACCTTACCACCACCCTTTCTCCCCTTCATTTCTATTCCTCACCACCTACAGCTTCCTTGAAGCTGAGATGGAGGTGGGGGCGGGGAAAGAGATGAGAGAGTGGGCAAGGAGATGGATGGCCATCCAACCATTCTGTTTCCTTAGTCATCTGGGTTCTTCATTCTAATTCTCTTTCCTATCTCTTTCCTAGCCGTTTCAACGGTGAGAATGGAAAGGAGAAAAGAAAATCTTTCCAGCAGTTACAAATGAATTCCTCTTTCTTCACCTCTTTTCAGCTTCTCTTTCCCAACCTCTTGCCCAGGTATAAGTTTCTTTGGGAAACGAGGGAGGTCAAGAGAAGGGAAGTGAATAAAAGCTATGAGAGGGAAATAGAATGGAGAAAGGGAATGCAAGAGATGGAAAGCATCTCAAATGATAAAGCGTCTCTGATTTATACTCTTAGAATATGGAAACATTGTTCGGATAGCAACATCTCTTTCCCTGTCTCTTCCTTGCTTGCCCTGACTCTTCGCTCGCTTCTTCACTCATCATCACCTGCAAGCGAGAGAAAAGGAGATTAAAAAGGTGGGTGAAGGAGAGAGTGGGTGGGCTCACCTTGTCACGTTTTCCCTCTCATCCTATCTCCTCCCTCATCCACATCCAAGATTTAGAAGCTAGAGATGATGGGAGGTAGGTAATGAGAGGTAAAAAGTGAGAGTGATGATGGCGCCTTCTCTTTCATTAGCCATCATATGACCGCCCTCCATCTCTCTCTTGCTCTCTCCGGTCGTTTACCTGGCATGCGATCCCTTAGAGTTCACAACAAGTAGTGGAGAGAGACATTCCTTGCCCAGCTCCAGCTCTAACATAATGATGGAGGAGCTGGTCATCTCCCTCTCACACGCAATCCCTTGCCATCTCTTAATTCTGGAGTGGCGAGGATTGTGTGCAAGAGGAAGGAATGCAACTCCTTCTCCTGCAACTCCTTCTCCTTCTCTATCACCAACATCTCCTTTCCCTTAACCATGTCACAGAATCCAGAACGTCTTTCATGTCATCTGGGTTCTTCATTCTAGTTCTCTCTCCTATCTCTTCACCCCTTCTTCTTTCCTAGCCGTTGCAACGGTGAGAATGGAAAGGAGAAAGGAAATTGATGACGATAGAGGTAAAGTGATTAGGTGAGAGGTGGCCAGAGGAAATCCCATCCGCTGGCCAGTTCTTTCCAGCAGTTTCAAATGAATTCCTCTTTCTTCACCTCTATTCAGCTTCTCTTTCCCAACCTCTTGCCCAGAAACGAGGGAGGTCAAGAGAAGGGATGTGAATGAAAGCTAGACGAGCCGGAATGTCCTTATTGTCCCAGCTTTCCCGTTCACTCTCTATCTCTTCCCCAATCATCTTTACCTGTTGACCCTCTTTCTCTTGCTCTCTCCGTTGGCCCCACAGCTCTAACAGATAGGACAATGATGGAGGAGCTGGTCATCTCCCTCCCACGCGCCTTCCCACGCCATTTCTTCATTCTGAAATAATGGCAAGGACTCTACGTGAGAGAAAGAGATGTCACCCCTTCTCCCTCTCTTATGTTGGCCCTAGAGCTGGCGAAGGCATGAGACGAGCTGAAGCTCCATTGCCTGTCCTGTTCCTATCTTCTCTCCCGGTCTTTAAGGAGAGATAAAGGATGTGGATGAAGAGATAATGATGGACGAACGAAGAGAGAAGCCTTGTGAGGGCTGGCCCAGCATTCATCTCTATCCCTCACTCTCTATCCTTCGTCTCCCAAGCCTTTATCCAACACACAGCTACTTGCGGTTGTGGGTAAAGGCGTGGAAAAGAGAAAGGAGTAGCATGAAAGGGTGAATTGCCTTCACCCCATCCAACAGCTAAAAAGAGAAGCATCTTTCATTTCTCTTCCTACCCCTTTTACGCTAGTGAGAGGCATGTCCTCCACCTTCCCATCCATTCCTCACTCTTTCCAACCTCTCTGCTTGCTCGCGAACAAAGGGGGCGACATGCCTTTCACGTCCTAGCTTAGGGGCGTGCAGGATGCTCAATGTTTTTTGATGTTGAAACTATAGAATTGAACTCTCAAAAAAACTCTATGTTAGATTTTTTAGAGTTCTAGATGGTCTCAGCCCAGGAGCGGCCCCTTGATTTTAGAGTTTTTTTTGATTTTTTAGACCTTTTAGAGGCTTTTTAAATGAGTTCTAAAAAAATCCAAAAATTCTAAAATTCGTACCCCACAAATTTAAAATTTCGAGAATATTTAGAATTCAATTCCAAAAATTCTAAAAATCGGACCCCGAAGTATAGAATTTGTAGAATTTTTAAAACTCAATTCTAAAAATACTAAAAGTTCAAAAAAATCTAAAAAATCAAAAAATCAAGGGTCCTGGCTGGGCCCCTCCTGGGCTGGGACCATCTAGCATTCTAAAAATTCTAAAAATTCTAAATTTCGGGGGTCCGATTTGTAGTTTTTTTTTTGAATTGAGGTCTAAAAATGCTAAAAATTCTAAATGTCGGGGGTCCGATTTTTCGAATTTTTAGAACTTGTGGAACTCAATTCTAAAAATTCTAAAAATCGGACCCCCCGAAATTTAGAATTTTTGGAATTTTTCGAATTCTAGATGGTCCCAGCCCAGCAGGGGCCCAGCCAGGACCCTTGATTTTTGGAATTTTTAGAATTTTTAGAACTTTCATATTTTTTAGAATTGAGTTCTAAAAATTCTAAAAATTCTAAATTTCGGGGGTCCGATTTTTAGAATTTTTAGAATGTTTAGAATTTTTAGAATTGAGTTCTAAAAACTCTGAACATTCTAAATTTTGGGGGTCCGATTCTTCGAATTTTTAGCACTTTTAGAATTCAATTCCAAAAAATCTAAAAGTTCTAAACATTCTAAAAATTCTAAAAAATCAAAGGTCCTAACTGGGCCCCTCCTGGGCTGGGACCATCCAGAATTCAAAAAAAATCTAAAAATTCTACATTTCGGGAGTCCGATTTTTTGAATTTTCAGACTTTTTAGAATTGAGTTCTAAAAATTCTAAAAATTACAAATTTCGGGGTAGAATTTTTGGAACTCAATTCTAAAAATTCTAAAAATTCTAAAAATCAAGGGTCCTGGCTGGGACCCTCCTGGGCTGGGACCATCTAGAATTCTAAAAATTCTAAAAATTATAAAATTCGGGGGTCCGATTTGTAGATTTTTTTTGAATTGATGTCTAAAATTGCTAAAAATTCTAAATTTTGGGGGTCCGAATTTTAGAATTTTTAGAATTTTTAAAACTCAATTTTAAAAATTCTAAAAATTCTAAAAATCGGACCCCCAAAATTTAGAATTTTTAGAATTTTGTAGAATTCTAGATGGTCCCAGCTCAGGAGGGGCCCAGCCAGGACCCTTGATTTTTAGAATTTTAGAACTTGTAGAACTTTTATAATTTTTAGAATTGAGTTCTAAAAATTCTAAAAAATCTAAATTTCGGGGGTCCGATTTTTAGAATTTTTAGAATGTTTAGAATTTTTAGAATTGAGTTCTAAAAATTCTGAAAATTCTAAATTTTGGGGGGTCCGATTCTTCGAATCTTTAGCACTTTTAGAATTCAATTCTAGAAAATCTAAAAGTTCTAAACATTCTAAAAATTCTAAAAAATCAAAGGTCCTGGCTGGGCCCCTCCTGGGCTGGGACCATCCAGAATTCAAAAAAAACTAAAAATTCTAAATTTCGGGAGTCCGATTTTTTGAATTTTCAGACTTTTTAGAATTGAGTTCTAAAAATTCTAAAAATTAAGATTTTTTAGAACTCAATTCTAAAAATTCTAAAAATTCTAAAAATCAAGGGTCCTGGCTGGGACCCTCCTGGGCTGGGACCATCTAGAATTCTAAAAATTCTAAAAATTCTAAATTTCGTAGATTCTTTTTTGAATTGAGGTCTAAAAATGCTAAAAATTCTAAATTTTGGGGGTCCGAATTTTAGAATTTTTAGAATTTTTAGAACTCAATTCTCAAAATTCTATAAATTCTAAAAATCGGACCCCCGAAATTTAGAATTTTTAGAATTTTGTAGAATTCTAGATGGTCCCAGCCCAGGAGGGGCCCAGCCAGGACCCTTGATTTTTAGAATTTTAGAACTTGTAGAACTTTTATTATTTTTAGAATTGAGTTCTAAAAATTCTAAAAAATCTAAATTTCGGGGGTCCGATTTTTTAGAATGTTTAGAATTTTTAGAATTGAGTTCTAAAAATTCTGAAAATTCTAAATTTTGGGGGTCCGATTCTTCGAATCTTTAGCACTTTTAGAATTCAATTCTAGAAAATCTAAAAGTTCTAAACATTCCAAAAATTCTAAAAAATCAAAGGTCCTAACTGGGCCCCTCCTGGGCTGGGACCATCCAGAATTCAAAAAAAACTAAAAAATCTAAATTTCGGGAGTCCGATTTTTTGAATTTTCAGACTTTTTAGAATTGAGTTCTAAAAATTCTAAAAATTACAAATTTCGGGGGTCCGAATTTTAGAATTTTTAGAACTCAATTCTAAAAATTCTAAAAATCAAGGGTCCTGGCTGGGACCCTCCTGGGCTGGGACCATCCAGAATTCAAAAAAGACTAAAAAATCTAAATTTCGGGAGTCCGATTTTTTGAATTTTCAGACTTTTTAGAATTGAGTTCTAAAAATTCTAAAAATTACAAATTTCGGGGGTCCGAATTTTATAATTTTTAGAACTCAATTCTAAAAATTCCAAAAATTCTAAAAATCAAGGGTCCTGGCTGGGACCCTCCTGGGCTGGGACCATCTAGCATTCTAAAAATTCTAAAAATTCTAAATTTCGGGGGTCCGATTTGTAGATTTTTTTTTTGAATTGAGGTCTAAAAATGCTAAAAATTCTAAATTTTGGGGGTCCGAGTTTTAGAATTTTTAGAATTTTTAGAACTCAATTCTAAAAGTTCTAAAAATTCTAAACATTCTAAAAATCACGGGTCCTGGCTGGGCCCCTCCTGGGCTGGGACCATCTAGAATTCTAAAACTTCTAAAAATTCTACATTTCGGGGGTCCGATTTTTAGAATTTTTAGAATTGAGTTCTAAAAATTCTAAATTTTTTGGGGTCCGAATTTTAGAGTTTTTAGAATTTTTGGAACTCAATTCTAAAATTTCTAAAAGTTCCAAAATTCTCAAAAATCTAAAAATCAAGGGTCCTGGCAGGGCCCCTCCTGGGCTGGAACCATCTAGAATTTTACAAATTCTCTTAACTAAGACTTGGTTATCAGAAGGCGAATGGCCCGTTCACATTATACATAAAGTTCCCTCGTACGGGGGGGGGCGCAGCCAACAAGACTGAACAAGAAACCTTTTGGGAGAATCACATTTTCGGGATTCGGGATTCGGGATTCAGGATTCGGGATTCGGGACTCGGGACTCGGGATTCGGGCTGGTCCCATCCTCAGATTCGGGATTCGGGATTCGGGGCTTTTGATTCGGGATTCGGGGCTCGAATCACATTGTCGGGATTCGGGATTTAAGATTCGGGACTCGAATCACATTTTCGGGATTCGGGATTCTTGATTCGGGCCTCGAATCACATTTTCGGGATTCGGGATTCTTGATTCGGGCCTCGAATCACATTTTCGGGATTCGGGATTCGGGATTCAGGATTCGGGATTCGGGACTCGGGACTCGGGATTCGGGCTGGTCCCATCCTCAGATTCGGGATTCGGGATTCGGGATTCGGGGCTTTTGATTTGGGATTCGGGGCTTTTGATTCGGGATTCGGGGCTCGAATCACATTGTCGGGATTCGGGATTTGGGATTCGGGACTCGAATCACATTTTCGGGATTCGGGATTCTTGATTCGGGCCTCGAATCACATTTTCGGGACTCGGGATTCGGGATTCAGGATTCGGGATTCGGGACTCGGGATTCGGGCTGGTCCCATCCTCAGATTCGGGATTCGGGGTTCGGGATTTGGGATTCGGGATTCGGGATTCGGGCGCGAATCACATTCTCGACCAGCTTCTCCGGATCACGTCTCGAAAATAACGACTAACCAAAGAAGTGTTAACAAGGAACAAGAGGCTATTTCTTTGTATGGATATCATTTCTGCAACAAATACAGAGTTAACAAGAAGCATCTTATGAAGTGATGGGTATTTGTTGACTTCATTTCTTACGACCAATTGCGTTTGTCTTAATCACCTTGTTCATCTGGGAATTGTCCCCACCGGCAAGAAGTGAAAGGAACCATAGAACCAACACAAATCGTGTGAACAAGTCAAGGATTTTGCAGATACCCGTCTATCGCCAAGCGTTCTTGACCATTGACTGCCAATGAAGAAAATCATCCAAGAAGCACTCTTTCTCTCATGCAAACTGACGTTTTTTGTCTCTTAATACCTGTTCCCGGACAGCTTCCCTTCCATCTTCTTCCCGGCCCTTGAAATCTTTATTCTTGGAGAAGGTTTCACGGCAGGGAGAGTTAACCCTCCTCTAGACAGTTAGTTGCAACAAGGATAGCTTTCCCACTGGCGGAGATTCGGCGTGAGGACTATCAAACAAGACAGTAAGTGAAAAGAGAACGAAGAACTACTCACCATCCGCCCTTCCCTCCTCCAATTAGCACTTCCGGAAGGTTGGACAAGTGGTTAGCGTCCCAAAGATAGAGGGAGGAGGACAACCCGCTGCTCTAGGAGCTGCCACAGAGGCGAAGCGACACAAGGGATGGTCTCTTGACCGTATTGTTTACCTGGGGGCTATTGTGGTTTTTATCTTCAACAGCCAACACTCAGAGGCACATACAAACCCCAAGGGCGGGATTCCAGCGGCTTCCATCGCTACATCTTGATTTAGTCCAGAAGAAAGAAAGGCGTGCAAGACCGGATGGGATCACCTGTTTACGCCGTTCTCCGGGTACAACCGTGTGACACCTTGGGATTTGTAACGGTCGGAAGTGGACTGACCGACCGACCGACCCACCCACCCGCCCACCCGCCCGCCCGCCCGCCCACCCACGCAAAAAGCAAAAGTCAACCAACGAATCAACTAAACAACCCAACAACCAACCGATATTGGGCGTGCTTGTCCATGCAAATTCTGAGCTGTAGGGTGGCTGGTTGGTCAAAAGGCTTTTGTGCCAGTGCAAAGTGAGGCAGCTGGACGAGATGCGGGAGGCTGTGGTCAGACCGGGGTCGTTGCACAATGGGGTTGAATCATCAGGACGCAGAAGGGTCCGAGATATTGCAAGATTAGGAATGCCTTTGTTTGGGAGAGGCCTCAGTAGAGTCAGCAAACAAAATGTGGAAGGTCATTGGTGCCGCCCCGCTGAACAGGGTCGGCACACCCTTCCTTGACTTTCCAGGGACAAGGCACGGTGGCCAGTGCTGTCTGGCAAGCTTTGGCTCGCAACCATGGTGTGGGCCAACTTGCGGCTGGAAATGCCAAAGTTGTGGCGGAACATGCCGTGGCTGAAGGTGGCAAAAGCAGGAGGAGTACAGTTACGCCGCATCCTCAGCAGCCAGCTGCGTTTGCAAGGTTCTTGGCAACCATCTGACGGTATGGCTCCCCATTGCTTGCCATGAGCCTTTGGCACGGAGGACCTCGGGCCCGCACAGTCGACCATTGAAGCCACCGCAGCCATGGACGATGACAGGGCACTTGACTTCGAGCTGGCGGAGAAAGCAACTTTCTTGGAGTATCTGCCTGTTTGCCGGATAAGGCGGTCAGCAAGTTGCCCCGGAAGACTCAAGCAAGACGGCTCCACGGAGAACCCTTTGCTGGAGAGCAGCATTGGTTGGAATCTGCCACATGACGTCAGTGAAGGCTGCGAGGCGTGGAGCAGAAGCGAGACTGTGAGCACATGCAGCCAGCACTCGGAAGTTGCTGAGAGCACTCCTCACGGTCGAGAGCCCGAATGGTCTGTTGGGTCCACGCTGCATCCTCAGCGCTGCAAGCCCTGTGCTTGGTTTTGGCGCCCGGCTGGCTGTGCCAGAGGTGCTTGCTGCCAGCACTGCCACGCATGTTTGCCTGGCGAGATGGTGATGCGGAGGAGGCAAAAGCGAGTGCTCGTCAAGTCTATTCGCAAACTGGTGAAAGAGACACCACTGGCGGCACTACCTGCGCAGCTGTGCTTGCCGGCGGCAGTGCCCAGGCTGCCGTGGTGACTAGATAAGCGCCGATTGGTTGCCAGCTGAGGCAGTTGAATTCAGTGCCACGAACAGAAGAGTAGCTGGCTAGCTGCGCTCTTGCGAAGGACATGCCAGTGTTTTATGTCTGTGAGATTGCAAGCTGCTCAGCCCACTTCTGCTGCATGTATTTTTGAATGTATAGGCCTGCCAGTTCCTTTGCTTGTGTGGACGTTTGTGTGCAATCGGGATCGCTTGCCTCATCTATGCATAGGCTAGCAAGTGGCTAAGCCTTGCCGCTTGTTGTTGAGTCTCTCGTGCTCGCGTTTTTTCGCGAAGTTTGACTTTTGACATTCTGCGCTACAGCTTTGCGATGATGGCGGCGATGTCGATAGTGCCAATGTCCTGGTGAAGGTACTTGCTGTAGATCCAAGGCCTAACAATAATTACTTTTGTGCAGTTTGGTGGGCTGGAAGCAGCCTAACCCGCAGAAGTGCACGAATGTTGGCTTTCGCCCAGCGGGCGCTAGAGTCACTAGAGTCACTGGAGAACAGTGACCACTAGGCCGCCAGCGACTGTCAGCAAACATGTTCTAAGGTGTTGCTGCAGCGTTTTGCCAAACACAGACGCGCCATTGAGCTGTAGGCCTGCTGGTTGCCACACACGATTTTGCCAGGTTGGCTGCAAAGTGAGGCAGCTGGACAAGATGCGGGAGGCTGTGGTCAGCCCGGGGTCGTTGCACAATGGGGTTGAATCATCAGGACGCAGAAGGGTCCGAGATATTGCAAGATTAGGAATGCCTTTGTTTGGGAGAGGCCTCAGTGGAGTCAGCAAACAAAATGTGGAAGGTCATTGGTGCCGCCCCGCTGAACAGGGTCGGCACACCCTTCCTTGACTTTCCAGGGACAAGGCACGGTGGCCAGTGCTGTCTGGCAAGCTTTGGCTCGCAACCATGGTGTGGTGGGCCAACTTGCGGCTGGAAATGCCAAAGTTGTGGCGGAACATGCCGTGGCTGAAGGTGGCAAAAGCAGGAGGAGTACAGTTACGCCGCATCCTCAGCAGCCAGCTGCGTTTGCAAGGTTCTTGGCAACCATCTGACGGTATGGCTCCCCATTGCTTGCCATGAGCCTTTGGCACGGAGGACCTCGGGCCCGCACAGTCGACCATTGAAGCCACCGCAGCCATGGACGATGACAGGGCACTTGACTTCGAGCTGGCGGAGAAAGCAACTTTCTTGGAGTATCTGCCTGTTTGCCGGATAAGGCGGTCAGCAAGTTGCCCCGGAAGACTCAAGCAAGACGGCTCCACGGAGAACCCTTTGCTGGAGAGCAGCGTTGGTTGGAATCGGCCACATGACGTCAGTGAAGGCTGCGAGGCGTGGAGCAGAAGCGAGACTGTGAGCACATGCAGCCAGCACTCAGAAGTTGCTGAGAGCACTCCTCACGGTCGAGAGCCCGAATGGTCTGTTGGGTCCACGTTGCATCCTCAGCGCTGCAAGCCCTGTGCTTGGTTTTGGCGCCCGGCTGGCTGTGCCAGAGGTGCTTGCTGCCAGCACTGCCACGCATGTTTGCCTGGCGAGATGGTGATGCGGAGGAGGCAAAAGCGAGTGCTCGTCAAGTCTATTCGCAAACTGGTGAAAGAGACACCACTGGCGGCACTACCTGCGCAGCTGTGCTTGCCGGCGGCAGTGCCCAGGCTGCCGTGGTGACTAGATAAGCGCCGATTGGTTGCCAGCTGAGGCAGTTGAATTCAGTGCCACGAACAGAAGAGTAGCTGGCTAGCTGCGCTCTTGCGAAGGACATGCCAGTGTTTTATGTCTGTGAGATTGCAAGCTGCTCAGCCCACTTCTGCTGCATGCATTTGTGAATGTATAGGCCTGCCAGTTTCAATTTTTGTTGCAGGCATTTTGTTTGCAGGTTATTCTGCCCAAGTTTCGCGTGTCATGGGCGATCTGACAATCAATTCTTTTGTTCTAATGTGTGGTGGGCTGGTTCGCCCCTACTTGTACCATGCAGACAGTAGAGCCAAACAATAGGAGCGGCGACCATTCGGGTCAGATTGGATGAGCACACGGCCATTGTTCATCCCTCGAAGGTTCTTCGTGGAACATGTGGAATCCAAGACGGACATGTCTCGTGGCAGTTTTCGATATCACCAAACCATAAGCAACCAATGACCCGAGCCAGCGCACAGATTCGACTGCAGCTCGAAAGCTCCGTGCATGCTCGAGCCCAGGTGGAAGCAACGCCATTCAGCAAGGTGGAGTGAGCGGTTGTGGTGAGACCGAAGCGGCTGCATGGAGGGCAAACTTTGTTTATTCTTATTGCTCCAGGATTCGAGTCCATTTCAGATCTTGGATTTCTATCTTCCTGCGTTAGAGTGAGCCACTGTGTTGCCTTTTGGACAATTCGAGACATTGCCTTCCCAGTCTCATTCGCAAATCTGAACAGAAGTGCATGTATGCATCGGAGTTTTTTTTCCCCCAAGGTTAATGTTTGCCAAGACCAGCTGTTCAACATGTGTGAAATGGCCAAAGGACGTCCTTAGTGGGTTTAGTACGGATGGTCATGGATCGGGATCCCGGACAGAGACTGCACGCATTACTTAAAGGAACCCTGACAATGCCTACCAAGGGCATGGAGTCCGACATGGTGTTTCCTCGCTTGTCTCTGAATAGCTTTCCGCCTTACGTCGGGCGGCCCTTTTTTGAAGTAAGTCGGCCCCCACCCGCACTCTCGAGTACTCGTAATTCTCGCTTCCTTGTTCCGTCAGGTCCATCATTCTGTGTCGAATAAAAACAACGTGCCCCCAACCAGTGTCCTGCAGCAGTTCAACACGGTTCTACCCACTTTCAAGACTCAAGATGGCTTTGCTGTCCCACATCGCCGTACTGTTGGCTGCGTTTGCGTGAAGCTGCATATTGGCACGCCGTCCCATGTTGTTGCCTCTGAGTTATGGTGGCGCAGCCTTTGATATAGGGATGATGTTTGCCCTGATCCAGTCCGACCTTGCTGGTTGCAGCCCCTCACATTGTTGCATCATCGGACATGTCATCCCATCGCTACTTTTCACTTGCCCAAAGCTGTTTTTTAACCTTTTGGTTTCCCTAGTTCAGTCAATATTTTAGTTATGACCCCAAAAGGTTAACCTTTTATTTGCAGGTCTTCGGGGCAAGTGAGAAATACCCGATTCGTGGTTTCGCCGGTTGCATCATGGTTCGGAATGCTTTGCGCCATTATGTTGATGCTCTGGACTTCCATGTCAAACGGGCGTAGTCATGGCGCCTTATGAACTCCGCATGGTTTCGGCAGGCGCAGCTTGTGTGAGACAGGCGCGTGCGAGTGAATGCGTGAATGCGTGAATGCGTGCGCGTGCGTGCGTGCCTGCGTGCGTGCTTGTGTGCGTGTGTGTAGGGGGGCCAGCATGTGCCAAAGCTGTCGTGCCATTTCGATGCTAAAGCTGTGTTGGTTGCCTTTGATTTTCAGCCTTCTGACCTCCTGCACCAGCGTAGGCTGAAAGACAGCTCAAACATGATGCGGGAGCAAATCTGTGCAGTGGCCTCAGCCAGTCACCAGCCGTACCTGCAAGGTTGAAGGCGAGCGCTCTGTTCAAGGATAGCTTTGCTCCATGGAATGTTGGCTCGAATGACCAAGGCAGGTGCTTGCAGCAATTAGGCCCGACCCACCCATGGAAGATGACAACGTGCATGACTTCAAGCTGGTGGAGAACAAGACATTCTTGGAGTACCTGCCCATTTGCCGGGCCGGGCGGTCTGCAAGTTGCCCCGGGAGGCTGAACCGGACTGGCTCGGTGGAGTGTCTTTTGCCAGCTTCTCGTCGCTCAAGCCGGAGCGCGAGCTTTGCTTTTGGCCTGCCTAGACCTGGCAACGAAGCGTTGTCAGCTTCCCCCCGCAACAAGCCAAACTATGCCAAAGCTGGAAGCAATGAGACGCTGGCAAGCGCAGCTGACACTGCGACCACTACATGCAGCCAGGAAGATGCTGATGAAACAACAAATGGTCGAGAACCCGGATGGTCCGCTGGGTCATCACTCCACCCACAGCGCTGCAAGCCCTGTGCTTGGTTTTGGCGGCCGGCTGGCTGTGCCAGGGGCACAAACTGCCACCACTGCCACACGTGTCTGCCAGGCGAGCTGGTGAGGCGTAGGAAGCAAAACCGGGTGGTTGCCAAGACTTTTCGAAGCCTTGCCAAAGAGCGGCCGCAACTGGCGCTGCCCTCGCAACTGTGCTTTCCCGCCGCAGTTCCCATGATGTGGCCGGTGGAAATGTGCTTTTCGGCTGGCTCAGGCCATTGAATCGATTGAATTTGAATGCATGTCCACCATGGCAAGCGGTACGGGCTGCCATGCTGGGACTTTGCCACATTGCGGCCTCCAGGGCCACTGTACAGGGGCAGTCGTGCTGAGAGGGCAAGCTGCTTACCCTATGGTCTGCACCAGTGACGGATGTACAGGCCAGCCAGCATCAGGTACATTTTGTTAAACCAGGTGCCTGTTCTTGCTGCCAGGTGTTCAGCGACCCATGTTCTGCCGGAAGTTGGCAGTGGGGCGCTGTCGTGCGTCTGTATAGCAGGTGCGTTGTAGGTAGCCTACAACTCAATACTGAGTGTTGTGTCACGGCATCGCGTGCTGAGCACCGAGTGGTGACAGGATTTATGCATTTTTCAAGCCTGCACGGAAACAAGGGTGCTGCGACAATATGTGTGTGTGATGCACTTGAAGCTGAGATTCATTCGGCAATTCATTTGCCTCCCGATGTCTCCCAACTTGGTGACTGAGCATGTCATTTGCTGGATTCCTTGCCCCCTATCAGAACGCTGCCTACGCACCCTGATGCACGTAGTAGTTTGTCCTGCTAACACAAAATGGCCGCGTGGCGTCGCCCCAGCAATCAGTTCATCTTTCTCCCAGTCGGGTTTCTTTCTGCAAGTTCCGAGGCCGGGTAGCCACTTCCCTTTCTTGGATCAACATGATGTTCGCTTGAGCCTGGGTCGACGGGGGCGTGTTCTGTGAACATTATTGTGATCCGGTCTGCCTGGCTATGATGCTCACATCACTCTACCGCTGCCCACACTCTCATGGTGCTTCTCGCGCTACCATGCTGCCGGCATATGCGCAACTGCATCATGATGCCCCGTCGTGGTGCTGCCCGTGTTGTCTTGGTGGTGCCCACTGCTTGGGGCCTGTGCTTGCGTAGTTCTTCTTGTGACTTGTCCGGTCACCAGCCGTACCTGCAAGGTTGAAGGCGAGCGCTCTGTTCAATGATAGCTTTGCTCCATGGAATGTTGGCTCGAAGGACCAAGGCAGGTGCTTGCAGCAATTAGGCCCGACCCACCCATGGAAGATGACAACGTGCATGACTTCAAGCTGGTGGAGAACAAGACATTCTTGGAGTACCTGCCCATTTGCCGGGCCGGGCGGTCTGCAAGTTGCCCCGGGAGGCTGAACCGGACTGGCTCGGTGGAGTGTCTTTTGCCAGCTTCTCGTCGCTCAAGCCGGAGCGCGAGCTTTGCTTTTGGCCTGCCTAGACCTGGCAACGAAGCGTTGTCAGCTTCCCCCCGCAACAAGCCAAACTATGCCAAAGCTGGAAGCAATGAGACGCTGGCAAGCGCAGCTGACACTGCGACCACTACATGCAGCCAGGAAGATGCTGATGAAACAACAAATGGTCGAGAACCCGGATGGTCCGCTGGGTCATCACTCCACCCACAGCGCTGCAAGCCCTGTGCTTGGTTTTGGCGGCCGGCTGGCTGTGCCAGGGGCACAAACTGCCACCACTGCCACACGTGTCTGCCAGGCGAGCTGGTGAGGCGTAGGAAGCAAAACCGGGTGGTTGCCAAGACTTTTCGAAGCCTTGCCAAAGAGCGGCCGCAACTGGCGCTGCCCTCGCAACTGTGCTTTCCCGCCGCAGTTCCCATGATGTGGCCGGTGGAAATGTGCTTTTCGGCTGGCTCAGGCCATTGAATCGATTGAATTTGAATGCATGTCCACCATGGCAAGCGGTACGGGCTGCCATGCTGGGACTTTGCCACATTGCGGCCTCCAGGGCCACTGTACAGGGGCAGTCGTGCTGAGAGGGCACGCTGCTTACCCTATGGTCTGCACCAGTGACGGATGTACAGGCCAGCCAGCATCAGGTACATTTTGTTAAACCAGGTGCCTGTTCTTGCTGCCAGGTGTTCAGCGACCCATGTTCTGCCGGAAGTTGGCAGTGGGGCGCTGTCGTGCGTCTGTATAGCAGGTGCGTTGCAGGTAGCCTACAACTCAATACTGAGTGTTGTGTCACGGCATCGCGTGCTGAGCACCGAGTGGTGACAGGATTTATGCATTTTTCAAGCCTGCACTGTACACGGAAACAAGGGTGCTGCCACAATGTGTGTGTGTGTGATGCACTTGAAGCTGAGCTTCCTTTGGCCGTCAATTTAGACATTATGTCATCATTATGTGAACTTGTTCTTGTTTGTTTTGTGATTCTTTTCACAAGTGCCGTGTTCCAAGTTCGGCCGCTTGGTCAGCAGTAACTTTATTCAGGCTTGATGTGGCCTCAGCTTGTGTGGGGCATTGGCTGGAAGGACCAAGACCAGTGCTTGCAGTAGGCCCGGCCCTGTTACTGTCATGGAAGATGACAAGGCTCTCGACTTCAAACTGGTGGAGAAACAGACGTTCTTGGAGTATTTGCCCGTTTGCCAGACCCGGCGTTCTGCAAGTTGCCCCGGGAGACTCAGCCGAGCCAGCCAGATTGGGAACTTTCTGGCACAGGCCCCCGGCAGACGAGCAAACCAAAGCAGGAACTTGGCTGGCAATCCTGCAAGACATGAAGCCACGTTGTCAGCGTCTATCCCGCACACAGGAAGTGCAAGCGAGAGCATGGACAGCCAAGAAAGCTTGCAGAAAGAGAGCACACCAGATGGCCAAGAAATCGAACGGTCCGCCGGGTCATCAATGCATCCACATCGCTGCAAGCCCTGTGCTTGGTTTTGGCGGACAGCTGGTTGCGCAAGAGGCGCTGCTTGCCAGCACTGCCACCTGTGTTTGCCTGGTGAGCCGGTGAAGCGCAGGAGGCAGAACCGAGCCCTTGCCAAGTCCATTCGCAAGCTTGCGAAGGAGGCTCCGCCGCAAACGCGGACGAACAACCCTCCGGCAGAGGTTCCTATCACGTGGCGCTTTGCAGCTCCCAGCTCAGGTGATTGAATTCAGCGCATGCCCTCCATGGCAAGCGCTATTGCTGCCATGCTGGGTTTGACATGTGGCCATGGGCCCAGATAGGGCACTTGCACAGGGGCAGCCGTGCACTCAGGATGGGCAGACGCTTTTGTCCAGTCTCCGAGCTGCAGGCTGCTCAGCCCATTGTCGTACCAGTGATGGATGTACAGGCCTGCCCAGCTGCAGACACGCGTTGCGCGACGTGCAAGTGTGCATGCTCTGGTTTCAAGGCAGGGAGTCTTTAGCCCGATTGGGCAGGGTGATTTTTAAAGCAGGGGTTGAAGCCGCGCTCTGCGTGCTTATGAGGCATCACGCTCTGAGATGATGCAACTCAGCATGTGCACATCTTTGCCAATTGAAGCTGTACATGTCATCCAGGGATGAGGAAGCTGAGTGTAATGCCAAATGCATCAAGTGCAGTCGAGCTAGGTTGTTGAATTGCCTAAGTGCATGCGTTGGGACCTCTGTATAGTGTCCGTCAAGCCTAACAAATGGCCTGCTCGACATCCGTGAATTGGCATAATTGGAAGGGAACAGTTGGCTCATTGCAGCCATACTGCCCAAGAAACGAGCCAGTTCGAAATGTCCGAGTTGTGCAGCGCATGGCGTCACGGCCAGAAGCTAAAGCTGTTGATGTCATTGCCACTGGTCTTCGAGGCAGGCAGCTCAAGCTGAGCAACGAGTCTGCAGGACGCAGCATATGAGGCTGGGCGGGTTGCAGCGTTGTGAAGCGGCCTGGCTCTTTGGAAAGTCGCTGTAGCGCATGGCTAACTTGCCAAACATGAAACAAAAGGTTGATGCACCTAATTAATAGCATGTGCCACAGTGCCACCCACCCCCCACCCCCAAACTCCCAAACACCCACACCCACACGCGCATGTGTCCGCCCACGCACCCACGCACCCGCGCGCGTACGCACTCGCACATGCGCGTTTGCATGCTTCTTGATCCTGCATGATTTGCGTCACTCTGCTCTTGTAAGCCAACATGCCCGCGTGACTCAGCACTCGGCACCCCTTTGCGCACTCCTGGGCCATTGCCCCAGTCAGCCGCGCAGCCATCAGTGCAACCAGCACGCCTGTTAACGTGTAGAGGCTTTAAGCAGATGCAGCTTTGCAACGCAGAGTGGGACCACTTGCAGTTCGGCCCTCAGGTCTCGCTGCTCGTTGATCAAAGTTGTGAGGTCTGTTAGCAACCTGTGCTGCCCAATTGACTTGCCAAGAGCCTTTGGCACGGAAGCGCCCGGGACAGTTGCAGCAGACCTAGTATGCCCACCGCAGCCATGGAAGACGAAAGGTTTGACTTCAAACTGGTGGAGAGGATGACCTTTTTGGAGTATCTGCCAGTTTGCCAGACAATGCGGTCTGCAAGTTGCCCCGGGAGATTCCACCGAGCTGTCTCTCATGAGTACCTGCCAAAGGCGCGTGGGAGCCCTGCGAACCAAGGGACGAGCTTGGCTCCTTGTCAGCGTAGACCTGCAGGCATCAAAACGTTGCCGGAAGGCACCCTACGCAGCGTGCCAAGCTATGCCAAAGCTGGAAGCAACGAAACGCTGGCGAGCACACAGTGCAGCTTGGAGGATGCGGAGTGCACGGAAAGCCCACCTCACGATCGAGA